>CM038228.1:45871340-46471340 GCA_021442155.1 Cymbidium sinense | reverse complement strand
CTAGTCGCTTCTTGATTGTGCTTCCTCATTGTTCCATAGCTTTTCAAAGTATTCGACTGCTTGGACCATGTGTGAGGAACTAAACCTTGTATAAGATTTTGAACACAAGGAGTAAAAGTCAAAAGGTAATTCCATTAATTCTTTAAAAGTATCCTCCTCAAGTTCTACATCAACTTCAGGGCTTGAGGATGATGATCCCAAAAAGAACTTCTTCTGCTTCATGTCACTGGAAGACTTAGGGACTTCCTTAACTACTAAACCTTCAACTTTCTGAGAAGAAAATATGGTAAGAGCTAAGGTTCCCAACTACTGCCTAATAGTTTTACATAAGCCAGATTCGAATACTTTGCTTTGCTTGGAGGCCTGGTCTTCATCACTGTTGGAACAAAAGTCACCTCCAATGGAACCCATTGAGAGGGGTTGGCTGGTATACTAATCACATTAGACTCTTCCTCCAAACTAGATTCCAATTCTATGAAGGGTACCTATGAACTGAACACGACCTATTAAGGCCAACTAGGGGTCTCCCACCTGAACTTCCTCTGCTTTCTACCTACCTCTGGTGGTTGAGCCATTCTACCTACATGTCCATATGACGGAATGAACTGTGGATGGAATGTGAGATGCAGTTCTATTTCTTTCTCATTTCCCCTTTCTTGTTTACTTGGACTTTTATTTTTTCTTTTCATTTTCTTTTATCTTTTCTTATTCTTCATTTTCTTTTTCTTTTGATTTTGCATTTGAATTTTGTCCAAGTTCACGAGAAAGGGTGTTTTGAGAAAGATAATTTGTCGCATCCTCATAAATCTCAACCTATCTAACTGAAAATGGCTTTTCATCACCATTGACTCGTATTCAATTCCATCTTTTCTGAACTTGATGCACTGATGAAGGGAGGATGGAACGACCTTGTTCTGATGTATCCAAGGCCTACAAAGCAAAGCAATGAATGAAGTAGTCAAATCAATGATGTAGAACTTATCTTCAGTCTTCTAATCACCAATCTCCTAGGGTAACACTTGGAACCTAAAGCCCACTTGCCTTGGTCAATGAATCCTCTTAACATCATTCATCTCTCGAGTGGATATGTCGATCTTCAACAAAGGGTCTTTAGACTCATAATGTTCACCGATGCACCCATCCACGAGAACCTAAAGTGAACCTATCCATATCATGTGATGTGAGGGATGGTTGTACTCCAAGTCCCCTAGCAGAAGGTCTTCATCTGTGAAGGTTATCCATTGGGCTTCTTTTGTATAGTGTGTTTCCTCACCTATAGCGGTCAGCTGAGCTAAGCATATCTTAAAATCAAGGAGGAATCAAGGAAGACCTTGATTAGTGATTCCCTCATCTCTTTGGATAAGATAAGGGCATCATATATGCTTAGCTTAGATGGAAACTTTCTTAGATGAGAAAGAATGTTGTAGTCCACCTTGGGCTGGTCTTCCACAAGCATATCCAAGGGTGGAGCATCTTGTAGAAGGCCTTCTCAATCTTTAGTACCAATGACTTGTTCCCCTCTATCTTGAGGTGCTACACTAGGAGGTAGAACCTACTGCCACGGAGGTTGACTTTGGTGATCTCTTGAGGGTAATGGAAGGTTCTACGCACGTGCTCACCTACAGCTTCTCCTATGGGACCCTCAAATCGGATGATTCCAAGTCTATCTCAAGAGGTGAACTCATAGTGTTCAGAGTTGGAAAGTCTAACTCTAAATCAAAAAAGAGGAAGATCAAAAATTGTTATAACTTGAAGAGTTATCTAGGAATAAGAAGACAACCCATTAGAAGTGACATAGATATAATTCAAGCTAGCTTTAGTGGAAGTCAACTATAGAGTGGAGGTCGACACCTAAATGGTCAGATTTAAAGGCTATCTCCGAGGCATGTCAATGTTATAGCTCCCCTTTCTTAGAGTTGCAGAATGGCAACTTGCAAACCTTCCTTGGTGTTGGAGGTTTGAGCTAACTCAGGCACCTGCAAGGAAAGCTTCTTGATCTTCTGGATGATCTTCTTAGAGGTTTTGGATAAAGAAATATCCCAACCTTCTTTAGTTTTGGTAGGATCACATGTATCCCCAAGGATTACCCTAATGGAACTGGAAGGTTGTTCCACAAGGTATTCCTTTAGGATAACTACAAAGATCGCCTTGAAACTGTTCCCCTTGAATGTGAAGCAATCCTCCAAAATGTCAACATATGGTAAGGGCAAAAGTTTGGATCATGATTTTTGCCTACTTCCTCTGCCTCCCAGTTCGTAGGTGAAAATCAAGTTTCTTTAAGAGATTCTTAAAGATTTTTTGATTACCTCCTCTTAAAAGAATAAGATTTGTTTAACTTATCTAAAAGAGTAGGGACCATCTACCCGGCTGGTATGCATGCCGCTACCGGTATGGTCGAGGTGGTATGGTGTGGCTAGCCGTGGAGGTCGGTGGAGGCCAGATATGCGATGGTGGTGGAGGTGGAGGTCACCGAGGTGGTCTTGACGATCTCTAGTCTACTTCCCCTTATCAACCAGCTACTCTCTGCTTCTTCTCATAAACCTTGTTCGCTTAGGCAATTGGTCTCTTGAAAAGGCAACTATTTAGCCTCCTTGTAGACTAGCCACCTTAATTGTTTCTTCTCAAATATCTTGATAGTGAAGCCCTTAAGCATGAAGATCAGCCATGGATATTCTCAAGAGAATCTCAATGGCATGCTATTCATAGGTTCACTTCACACTTCATACCATGCCATCAAGAATATAATCAATGAGGTACTCACCGGTGTCTTGCTTAACGAGATCACCTACAAGAACTCCGAGCTCCAAATCTCTTTATGAAATGTCTCCGAACTGGGTTCAAGACAATCAAAGCAATCCCTACTAGGCTACTAACAAAGAGGCAGAATAGCAAAGCATCATTGCCACCTGCGTTGCAATAACTGGCCCTAAAATGTGTTATGTACTGCCTTGGGTTTCTACTGCCATCAAAGCTTTTGAAGGAATGAGGCACGAAACCCTTGGGATATTGAATAGTATCGAATTCCTCTGGGTAGGGTCTACCCTTTAGAATCGATGATCCTCCCTAGGCTTGAGCCAAAGCTTCCTTCACCTGGTGCTCAACCATGGATTTTATATCATTTTTTGTATGGAGGTACTTTCCACTACCTTCCTATACAGGCTAGTGCTACCTTGCTCAATGGGAGGTAGAGTCTTGGTTGGGTCCAAGACATGCACTAACTCATGCTGACTAATGTCGACTGTAGTAGGATGAACTAAAGGGGCTTGATTTTGGAGCACTGAAACTGCTGCTAACAAGTCCTGTAACTATCGTGTCATCCTATACCTTTTCATCCTTCGCTCAATCGATGTCGAGGTCTAAGCAGTGTCTTCCTGATCAACCTCATCACTTTCCATGGCTTGTTGTTCCCTAAGAAGAGATACTCTAGTGTCAACCATGCAGACTCCTGCTGAGTCTCCCAATAAGTCATCTTCATTGAGATCAAAGCTAACTCTCTCATCATCTGATAAATCGTACCCCAAAATCTATTTCTTTTCCATGAAATAATGACCCATTGTCTTATCTAAAGAATGATCAATCTATACAAGTACAAATATCTTCAGCTGATCGGTGTGATCACTATTGTGTAATGAGAGACACCGGACCTCGCCTACTACTGGGGAGTCAATCCTATGTGGATTGTACCAATGAATGATGACACTCGAGCTATGGCTATGAGAGGGTAACAATCCATGCCACAGTGTAGCGGACTATCATCTACCATATCTAATGCCTTCACATCTGCTATGGCGAGTTGGTGAAGGGATGACCACGATTTCGGTCGCCACTCTTCCGCACCACTACCACGAAGGTCAGCAAGAGAGCTTGGCCCCGCCACAATAGGGTGTAGGGGTAGGATCCTCACCATATCACCAATGGGTGCACGCTTTTCGGATGTGGCTTTCATGGCCTTATGGAATAGGAGTAACCCGGTAGCGGATGAGGGTAGAGGGTGGGGTGGAGACACCGACTCTCTGGGAGTCGCCCTTCTATGATGACTAGTCCCAAGAAGAAGGATACTATCGATGGTCGATGGGTAGCATCAAGCTAGAAAATCAATCAAAAGTTACCACTGACGAACCTCCTCCTCTCCCTGCTAGTAATATGTGTTGTATGGGCCTCACGGGCCCTCTCCTAGTGAATCTGCTTCCCCACACTGTGGGGGATGATAGATCAGAAATCAAACTATGTCCCAGACTCTGAGCGTATGTATGCTCCACCTAACTAGCGTAAGATAGATCGGACGTCAGCATACGACCTCCTCCTCCTGGATACTTTTGAAAATGCACCACTGGAGTAAGTTATGAATGGATCCTCCTAACAACCTCTCTGTCTGACCTAGAGAGAGGATGGAACTAGTTTTCTGTAACTAATGGTGAAGTAATAGCGGTGAACTCATCAATGGCTGAGCGAGATGTTGCCTCCATCTCCTTTGCAATCCTAGTGTGATGCCACTTGATCATGTAGTTTCTGTTCCTACACTGTGTATGGGTAGGATGGGAGGAGTGCGAGCTAGACTCATACTCAAATGTAGGGGAGGCAAGCCCTAAGACTAGGGGAGCCTTACCCTTAGAGGGTACAGATGAGATGGTAGCCACCGGGGCAACATGAGAAACTCAAGCATTACAACCAAGGCCATATGATGGTACTACTAACTGCTATGTGGCTTGTGTAGTTCCCTTTTCAACAAGGAGACATCAGAATCAGAGAGTAAGTCAATCCTAATGATCGGCTTCTGCCTGGACACCTTGGTCCTACTAACTATGGTGAGGGGAATGCCCTCACAAGTAATCCTAGCTCCCTCAAATCCCTGACCAAAGTGAATCAGATGCGTATGGTCTAGATGGGGGAAGTCAACTTGATCCAAAGCCAGATCCATACCAAGAGGGAAGGTAAAAATAATCTTCTGAGAACCAACCATTTCAATAACTATAAGATATTGAAACTAAACTACTACTGCACTGACTGTAAGAATCTGCAATGAGAAATGAGTTTGTATCAGATTTCTGTCTTTATAGATTGTTCAATTTTGAATTTAAAATTTTGAACCCACATCCAACAACTTGGAAGTGTTAAGTGGGGTTCAAATGGATTTGAAAAGATTGATTGAAAGAGAAATTTTGAATATGAATCCAACTTCAACAAATTTAGGTATGTTGAAATATGGATTCAAAGATTTTTTGATAAGGATGCTTCCATAGGTTCATGTTTGTTTTGAATTTGAATTTTTTATTTGAGGGCCCTTTACTTTAACAAATTTAGGTATGTTAAAGTAAGGGTGAATTGATTTCTATTTTTGTTTGATTGATTTTAGAATTTCACTTATTTAGCAAATTTAGATATGCTAAGTGAAGTATTTTGAAAGTTATTGTTTCTTTTTGTAAATTTTTGTTTGATTTTGGAAAATTTTGGAATTCTCATTTACAAATTTAGGTATGCTAAGTGAAGAATCCAAGTGTGTTTTGTTTGATTTTTGAAAATAGGATTCTTAGCAAATTTAGGTATGCTAAGGAAATCCTAAGTGTTTCATTTTTGTTTTGATGTTTTGATTTTTTTTTTAAAGTAAGATCCTTAGCAAATTTAGGTTTGCTAAGAAAATCCTAAGTGTTTTGTTGGATTTTTGAAAATAGGATTCTTAACAAATTTTGGTATGCTAAAAAAATTCTAAGTGTTTCATTTTTGTTTCGATTTGATTGAAAGTGTAGACTTTCTTTTAGCAAATTTGGTATGCTAAAGATGAAGTCCCACTTAATTTTGTGAAATAGAAATTTCACTTAACAAATTTGAGTATACTAAAATGAAATTCCAAAGGATGTGTTCAAAAAAATTTTGAATTGTTTTGGTTTCGAAAATGGAAACTTCTCCTTAGCAAATTTGGTATGCTAAGAAAGGAAGTTCCAAAAGGTGCTTGAAAATTTTGGATTTGAGTTTGGAAACTTCACTTAGCAAATTTGGGTATGCTAAATGAAATTCCAAATGATATTTGAAAATTTTTTTATATTTGGATTTGGAGACTTCACTTAGCAAATTTGATTATGTTAAATGAAGTTCCAAAATGTGCTTTGAAAATTTTTGGATTTTGAATTTGGAGACTTCACTTAACAAATTTGGGTATGTTAAGTGAAGTTCCAAAATGTTGTTTAGAATTTTGAAAATATGATTGTTGATTTTTGATTTTGGATTTGGAAACTTCACTTAGCAAATTTGAGTATGCTAAATGAAGTTCCAAAATGTGTTTAGATTTTTGAAAATATGATTGTTGATTTTTGATTTTGAATTTGGAAATTTCACTTAGCAAATTTGAGTATGATAAATGAGGTTCTAAAATGTGTTTGAAAATTTTTGATTTTTGAATTTAGAAACTTCCTTTAGCAAATTTGAGTATGTTAAATGAGGTTCCAAAATGTGTTCAAAATTTTTTTTTTATTTTGGAATTTGGAAACTACACTTCGCAAATTTGAGTATGCTAAGTGAAATTCCAAAAATGTTTGAAAATATTTTTTTTTAATTTTGGATTTGGAAACATCACTTAGCAAATTTGGGTATGCTAAATGAAATTCTAAATGTGTTTTTTTTTTCTGAAATTTTGAAAATGATTGTTAAGTTTTAATTTTTGAAATGAGGTCCTCCATTTCACAAATTTGAGTATGTTGGAATGCAAGTCAATCTCATTTTTGAAATGTGAGATTTTTATTTTGTATGTGATTATTGCTTTTTTGAAAGAGAGGAATTCCAACTTAATCATATATGAGATATGTTTAAGTAGGATTTCCCAAATAATTTTTATTTTTAATTGGGAATGAAATCTTCATTTAATAAATTTGAGTATGTTAAATGAGGATGTCCATATGTGCTTTTGAAAATTTAAATTTTATTTGGAAATGAAACTTCCATTCGATAAGTGTGAGTGTATTGAATGGAAATGTTCATATGTGCTTTTGAAAGTTTTTTTTTTTTTTGTGATTTTTGGAAAGGTGATTGTTCATTTTATTTTGAAAATGAGATCTTCATTAAAGTGAATTGAAGAAAGATATTCATTTGAGTTTTTGGGAATTTTAGTTTTGTTTGAAAATAAAACTTCCATTCAATAAGTATGGGTATATTCAATAGAAAGATTCATATGTGCTTTTTTTTTTGAAAATTTTAATTTTTGGAAAGATGATTGTTTATTTTATTTTGGGAATGAAATCTTCATCAAAATGAATTGATGGAAGATATTCATTTGTGCATTTGGAAAAGATTTTTAGTTTTATTTTTGAAAAGTCCCTACATGTAACGATTATGAAAATTATTATATGAGGGTAATAAAGTTTTGTGAAAAATATTTTATTAAGTGTATTTTTGAAAAGGTGCTTTTTGAAAAGCAAGCTTTTCATGAAAAATTGATGTTGTCTTTATTATTTTGGAATGAACATTTCTTTATCATAAGGATGATAAAGAGGAACTCTTTGAATGTTTTCTTTGTTAGATTTTTTTTTTACCCATTGAAGAACTCAACAGGGGTTTTAAGACCAACACGGGGTAAGGTCCTAAAACCTAAAGATGTTGGCTAGCTTAACTCAAGGATGAAATAAGCAAAGTGCCAACGGAAAGAAAGATAGTCTAAGGCTCATACAAAAACACAAACCCACTATTGATACTTAGAGACAACGATCATTTACCAAAGATGGAGAGAGGAACCATCCCCAGCGAAGTCGCTAGAAAAATCTATGGTGGAAAAAATTTTATATAGAGTCTCCCTTCAAAATTTGTTAGTGAGAAGGAGAAAGACAAGACTATAAAAATTTCTCTTTTTGGGACCCCACATAGATTCGCAGATGTGCTTATTAACGTGATCGGGTACAGCATTGAGGAGAGGTGTACTATCTCGAAAGATAAAAGTCACCACCCTACAATGGACTTAATCACCAAAATAAGGACTCCTAAGGATATTGGGTCTTCGAAGTGTACCAGAGATTCTTCCCCTACTTTACATGGAAAAGGAAAGCGGGATTTATTTTAAATCGGGATCGTTAAGTTCCCTACAGGGGAAAGCCCTCATAGTTAATTACATCCTAAGAAATGGGAATTCCTTAAGAAAACTCTCGATTAAGGTAAATGATCATTGTCTCTAAAGATTACAATATGAAAGGACTATCAATCAATTGGTTTATTTTTGAAGATCAAATAGGATTGATCAAAGAAAAAATTATTATTGAAGCTAAACAGAGATAAGTAGGAGATGTTCATGATGCTAGGAAACCTAGCGAACACCTCAAACTATCCTATGGTTGGGCTTTACATTTTTGAAATTGATTTAGTTTGTTTGAGTTAGATTTTTTATTAAAATGTTAGTGCTTACAATTCCATAATACAAGGTTATGGAAATGCCTAAGAGGTGAGAATTTATGCTTAGGGCCCACAAAGGGAAAAAACAATATCATAACCTAAATCTAGAGAGGTTTGGCGAGAGCCGAAAGCACAACCTAAATTTAAGGCAAAAAAAGGGTATTTGGTTCGCCTCCACAAGAGAGGACGAACCACCCGACTGCTTAGAGTTACAACTGCCTAGGGTGACTGCCAACTAACTCCTCCTACGATTTTAAATTCATGTAGGCAAGTCATATGCATAATGCAAGATAGCTAGGTTATTATTATTTAGAAAGAGACTGGGTCCTTAAACTCACTCCTTAAAGAGACTAGATCATGTAAAGGACATGCTTCAAAAGACCTAAATCTAATGTAATTCAAATTTCATTTTATTTTTATTTATGGACAATTATTTTTGACTCAGGCTAATATGATTCATATGCTTAATGCATGAGAAATAAAGTTATTGGCCAAAATCAACGAGAAGGGCGGAGATAAATTTCCACCATGGCTCTCAAAGGTCAAGCCAAGTTTCTCTGGCAAAGGTGGAAGCCCTCCAATCAAGAGTGAAATAAGATGTTATTATGCATGATATTGCAAAAGAAATGCTCATCCAACTAAGGGATTGTTAATTCTTTTATCTTGATTTTAAACCAAAGCTTTAAGTAAGGTTATGAGTTCTTTATTTTAAATTTTGAGTTTTTAAGTTGGGTAAAATATTTATTTTTTTATAAGAGACTAATCCACATCCAAGCCATACATAAAGTAAGGAAGAAACTAAGAAAATAATTCCACTTAATGCAAAAAAATAAACAAATAATCAATCAATTTATAAAGCTAATCGCAAAAAAAATAAAAGGTCGTTGTGGTGAGGCATCACTGCACAAACCCGAAAAGACAAATATGGGTAGCTGACCTCTACCCTTATACAACCCTGATTACAAATGAATTACCTTACAATTAAGCAAGAAACTCATTGTTATGGGGGTCTTCAATTCTTCTTACTTCTTTGGTTCTTTCTTTTGGATGGTTGGAAGGTGTACGCTCCAAGACCTCACATGGTGCATAAGATAAGATCTTATGACCAATGTTCATCCTAATCCTCATAACAATCATTTTAAAATCCTAATTGCATAAATTTACATGAAAAGAAAAAGTGAAAATCTAACTAACACCTGCAACATTAAGGTTAGCTAAAAATAACCACACAAATCTCAAGCATGTATATTGGACTTATCACCCCACACATGAGTGACTAAGTTTACTTGACCTATGGATTATGCTTAGGGGTATAAGCACGTGCAAGCAAAAGTATTTTATATTTTTAGTTATGATAGTGCCCCTTAAGCACAATCCCCTATATAAGAGAATAGTTAGACTAAGAGCATCCTACCATTCATTCTATGAGCATACACCCTAACATCCAGTCTAAAATATATATCACAAAATAAAATAAAACATCAAAAAATACACCGACCTAACCTAAAGCTAGAAGTCGTGACTTAGGCTAATGTGTGTACGTTGAAGGTTTGTGTGGTATGCTTAGCTATGGCTTTAGGTTCAAATTTTCTAAATGTGAAAACATGTTCAACTTAGAGGAGGATTTTATTTAAGTTGTTTAATTATTTTGAGTTGATTTTATTTCATATTTTGATTATGTTCAAATAGATCTTACAATTAATTACTAAGTTATGAAGATAGGGAAAGAGAAGAGAACTTCTCTTTCCTTCCCTAAGCTAAGTAATTTCTAAAGTAGATTCACATTTTAATTTTATTTAGGTGAATATTTTGATTAAATTTTTTTAATTAATCTGAAGTTTAGATGAACTCTAAACAAACCTATTCAAAAAGAAAGGCACTTTAAGATTAAATAAAATGAATCAAAATTCACATAACACACATTACTTCATTTCTTTCCCAACATGTATAACATGCATATGAATGAGGCTTAAGTATATCTATACATACAAATGAGAACATTTAACACACTTTATGATGCATGCCAAGTAATCCATTTAGGAAAATTTGGAAGTTGAATATGCATGATTTTTCTTAAGTAGAAAATAGTTTCTTTATCTAATTTTTCACATACACACATGAAAGTAAGAAAGGCATAAGTGAGTACTGCGGCATTATTAACCGGATGTGTAAGGAACAAAACCTACTTAGGACTACTTAAAGCCTCGCAACCTCGGGATTGTCTAGACTAATATACCACTTTCCTTAAATACAAATATGTGTATAAAAGAAATGAATGGAAAAGAAAGAATGCAAAAGTTGTATTAATTGATTCACTTTGTTTATACAATTTATGTATGCTAGAATAGGTAACCCTTCTTAGATGATAGCATAAGAGTGAATAGGATATTGAATTAAGTAAGTGTTAGATTATTTTCAAATGAACCATACATCTTACCAACTTCCTATTCAAAATAATGCTAATATAAGAGAGAAGGGAAACCTATACTAAGCACACCCTTATATCCTTCACATGCAAGCTTATAATTAAAATATAAGTAGCATACTTTCATATTTGATACTTGATTTATATGTTTTGAAAATAATTTGAATTTAGTAGTGATAATAGCCACTCATATTTCTACTTTAGCCAACACATGCAAATTTGACATAAAGTAAATAATTTCATTATTAAATTTGAATTTAAAAAATATGGATGCATGAAATCATATGACATACAAATTTAACATGTTGGAGAAAGATTCAAAGTAATGAAAGCATGTAAACAAATTCACTTTAATTAAATCCTTAAAACATTCTTATAGAATAAGAAAGCTTTAAATAAATCAAAGTGAATTCAATGTGATTTTTTTTTGTTTAGTTTCAAGTTTGATTTAATTTTGAAAATATGAGTTGAGTTTGTTATTCCTAACCCATTCCCACATGTATTTGATATTTTTTTTAATTTTTAGATGATTAGATTCATTTTTAAGTATTGATTAGGTTAAGGTATGAATTAAGTAACTTAATTAAACCTAACCTACACCACCTTAACATAATTAACCAAATAATTATGAGCCAATGAGATGACATAAAAACTCACAAGAAATTTAAATTTGCAATGCACCTAATAAGTAAAAGGCCTAATGCAAATTAGCTCATAATTAAAGGTTAATTAAGCTAAGGGATTTAGCTTAAGTAATTTCAAAACACCATTTCACACATATGAATTGGGTTTTGATTTCTTTAATTGAACTTAGGCTATTAAACACCTAAGCATCTACCCAAAGTATATTAATTAAGTTCTGAAAGTTTTTTTAAATTTTCTAGAATTAATTAAGGGGATAATTAATGAATTAACCTTTAATTAAGAGAGGATTAAGGAAAGAAGAAGGGGATTTAGGGAATAGCTTAGGGGAGATACCCCAAAATTATTCCATAAATCTCCTATCTATTGGATCTGACCTTAATCAACCCTAATCATAGATAAAAACCACTAATCATACCTTAATTATGCTTAATTAGGTTAAGAGAGTAATTAGAAATTTCATATGCAATTCCCTAATTAAGCCTTCAATAAATCCCAAGAAAATTAGGAGAGACAGAGGTCATCCCCTAAAACATACCTAAGAAGTTTGGGATTAATGAGAGGCTTAATTAAAAGGTAATTAGCAAAATGAAGTTTCTAATAAAACCCAAAATCGGAGAAAAGCATAATTCAAAATCTATTGAAATTAATTTTAAAATATTCTAGGTTGAATTATCTTTCCATAAATATTTATTTCATATTTTCTGAATTTTATTGAGAGATACAAATTTTAGAAGATCCCTTGATTAATTAGAATTAATTAAAGCATCCTAACTAATCCTTTAGCTCACGGCACGATGTGTGGTGGCGATGGTTAGCACGCTTTACACACGTCGCGTCATGAACCCATCACTTAAACGCCGCATCAAAAAGGCGGTGCGGCAGCAGATGCGCTTTGATCTCTGCCATCCGGTCAAAGATCGAACAGCCAGAGATCTCCCCGCAGTTTTAAAAAGATATAAGAAATTCTAAACATGGAAATAATCTCGGCCATCCATCCAAAATGTGCGGATGGACAGCTAAGATCTCCCCAATTCTTCCCCTTAGACCAACAGAGGTCATCCATGATCTAGAGGAAGATCTGAGCTCGATTGAGCTCGGATTCAAACCAAACTTAACCCAGACCATCTAAAGGCAATGAGCGGCACATCCAACGATGGGATTTTCATGAATTAAAAATTCTCTTCACAAAGGACCAACAACTCCTATGCTAAGTGGTCAAAAAATTTCATACCTCGCCGGAGGTGATCACCGGCACTCTAGAGTGATGAGGTAGCTTCGTCTAGTAGAGACGAAACCCTGTTGAAATTCCTAGGCTTTGGGATTGAGTGGCTTGCTCTATGGACCAACACCACTTGAAGATCCTTGCGGCTTGGATACAATTACTCCTCTCCTTGCTATGGGAACTCCAATGGAAACTTGGGTGAGCTCGAATTGATCCTTAGAAGTGTACAAGAGGAATTGGGATGATTTTCAATGTGGAGAAAGTTAGGAGTTCAAGTGAGCTCCCCTATTTTCACACTATGAAAAATCAAAAACATCATATTTGATTGCACTCTAGGAAGCTTGAGGAGGCTAAGGAATTGCTTCTCTGACTTCCCTAGGTTCAATCGAATTGGTGAATGATGATTTCAATTTGAATTAGGGGGACTATATCTCCCCCCTATGGCAATCGGATGACCTACACTTGTGTTGTCGTTGTGATCCAATTGACCATAATGGAAGGTTTGTTTTGGTTGTTTGGAGTTGGCACATGGTCGATTTGAGCCAAGGAGTGGATTGCCAACCTCTCATGTGCTTGAATTTGAGTGAAAGAGGGATTTTGAATTTTCCATTTTGACCCATGGGGTCGGTTTGGCCTTGGGGCCAATTGGGCTGGCCTAAACCCATTGGGTTGGGTGCACCACTCTTCACTAGGTCCCCTTGAACTATTAGGAAAGCATCAAGTGGATATGAAGAGGGTATGACAAAATTACCCATAGATTAGTCCAAAATTTGTTCTATGGCCTAGGGGTAGAATGGTCATTTTGCTAATTTTTCAATTTGGATATGTTGGGTATGTGGATAAACTAGGTTTGGCCAAGTTTCATGAGATTTGGGATTCATTTGATAACGATTGGCTCGTGTTGACCCATTTAGATCAAAATGGGTCAACTTGGATCAAGTTGATCAATTGTGTCAAATTGGGTCAAGTTCATATAATCATTTAAAATGTTTTGGTGGCTTTGATTTGGTTCAATTTGATATAATTTTGAATTTGGCTCATATGACTTCATTTATGTCAAATGGTCAAGTTGACCTATTTGACCCATTTGACCTGTTTGAGCTAGGTCAATGGTAGGTTTATGTTAGGTTAATCATATGGAGTAGATTGGTATCTTTGTTTCCAATCAATTTTGGTTAAGTTCAAATTTGGCTCAACATGACCCCTTTAGGCCATGTTGGGTCTAAAGTCAATCAAAGCTAGGTCTAGTTGGCCAATTGAGGCTTTGGTCAAGTTCAACAAGTGATTTGGAATAAACTTGACCCATTGGTTTGAGTTAATTTGTCTTAGATCAAGTTGACACATTTTGACTTTTAGGTCAAGTTGGGTCAACTAAGTGGGCCAATAGCTAGGTTATTAAAATGTTGGCTTGGTCAAGTTCAAACATAGGTCATGAGTGAACTTAGATCAATGGTTTCAATCAATTTGGCCTATGGTGGATTTTGGCTATGTTATATTTTATTTTTGGTTAAGTGTTGACTTGGTCAACCCTTAGGTTTGACTTGGTTTGACCCAATTTGATTGATTGATCATCTCATGATGATTGTTGATCATGATGAGAGGCAAATATGAGCTTAGAATCCAATTTATTAGAATTGCTCATATAATTACTTTAGGTCACTTTGGGTCAAGTGAGCCTAAGTGGGTTAAATAGCTTGGTCAAAGTTTGATTTGAAGATGATTGATCTTGTATATGGACTTATGATTGAAATATAAATCCATTTATAAGTGGTTTGAAGTCAAATGAGTTTTGATTCATTTAACAATTTCATATTCAAAGGAAGAATATGAAAGGATGTAGGGTTTGATTTTTGAATTGATTTTTGATTTGGTGATTAAAGTTTATATTTATTTATGGGTTCATGATTGTAGGGTTAATTGAATTATGAGAGAAAATCAAGAGTTTGGCTTGATTTGAAATTTATTTAGCTAAGTTCAATATTTTGACTTGAAAGGCATAGATTGAAGTTTTAGTGGATTTGAGTTTGATTTTTGGAATTAGTTTTGATTGTTTGAATTTATATTTCATTTTTATATGTGAATAAAAATGAGAATATAAATGAGTCATGAGAAGATTTTAAGGATTTGAAATGATTTGATCATGATTTAGGCTAAGTCCATTAAAAGAGAATTTAAAAGACTTAGGAAATTTTGGAGTTTGAAGTTTGAATTTTGGATTGATTTATATTTATATTTATATATGTGAATATAAATGAGAATATAAATGAGTTATGAGAAAATCTCATGAATTTGAATTGATTTGATGATGATTTAGGCTAAGTCCAATAATGGAAAATGAAGGACTTAAGAAAAATTTTAGATTTGAAATTTAATTTGAGGGTTTCATTTGATTGATTTATATTTATATTTCATTTATATATGTAAATATAAATGAGTATATAAATAAATTTTGAGAAAATCTCATGAGTTTGAATTGGTTTAGAGTTGATTTTGGCTAAGTCCATTAATGAAAAATTTAAGAGACTTAAGAAAATTTCAATGAATTGATTTGAAATTTTGAATTTAGTTTGATTGGTTTGAATTTATATTTTATTTATATATGTGAATATAAATGAGAATATAAATGAATTATGAGAAAATCTCAAATATTTGAAGTGGTTTTGATCAAGATTTGGATAAGTCCTTTAATTGAAAATTAAGGGACTTAGGAAAATTTGAACTTATGAATTTTTTTTATGAATTTTGATCATGAGTTTCAATCATAGATTTCAATTATGGATTTCAATCATATGGAGTTGATTTGAGTATGGAGAAAAATCAAATGAGATTGATTTGAAGTTTGACTTGAAGGAAAGAAAGTGAGAAATGATTCAAGCTAAAAGTAGACAATTTCCTAACACCTCTAAGGCATGACCTATTCCTATGGCTAATCCCTTCTAAGTCTCTGTTGAGGCCACTAAATCACTGGGATGTGTCTTAAGACAAGAAACTCTTAAAGTTTAAGAGTTTTACGCTTTGAGGTTGAAGCTCATTCTAAAATAAGGCCAACAAACCTTTTCAAACATTAATTACTTAAAATTTTTAGTCCAGCATATAAATTTTTATACTTAGATAATTTTATCTAATTAATGATTTCATTGATTTTGAAAATTATAATTTAGAATAAATTTTTTTAATTTCGTGCATCATTTAGTTTATTTAGTTTAGCGTCGCTCTCCTCATCACGGCCGACCCTCGGAAGCGCCATTACAAAGACGAAAGCAGAGACGGAGAAGGCAGAGGAAGCTCAAATTTTCCTTAGTGTCGATGATGCAATCATCGAATATCTTGCAGAGGTTTTACATTCACGTCCCTCGATCCTGCGAAGTGGCACCGACGGCTGGGAGAGGCAGAAATTCACAAAGAGGAAAAGAGTGGAAAGTGAATCCGCCGATCTAGACTCGTTCTCCCAACGATGAAGAATAGAAGAGAAGAGGCGAGAAGGGATGAAATGCTCTTCACGGAGCCACAGCTCAGTCCTAACGGCTAGTTACTGTTAAAGCTATGAATGCTCTTCATCGTTCCCATCTCCATTTCCTGCGTGCTCTGGCCTTCACTGCTTATTACAGAGGGAGCAAGGCCATATTCACTGGTTGCTCCACTGTACTCACTACTTGAAAATACTTGACATTGCAATGCCAATTTTCTGAACTTCTACATCGCTTCATTGTACCTTTGAGAATCGTAATCATAGCTAGTATTAGTAGTATAGGAATCATGCATTCTACTGTGGCCTGGCTACATGCCTTCACTCAGGTCTTCAAGAGAAAAAACCTCCTTAAAGCCCGAAGAACCTTTAGCTTTTTTTTGCAGACGGGACGAACGAGTCAGCGGTTTTTTGCCTTGCGGAGCAGTTTTGCCTTGCGGTTTTCTTTTTTTTTTTTTTTCTGTCTGGAGGATCACGGGCGAGTGGGAGTGGTTGCTCCGGTCTTGCGGTTCCTCAACCGAACAAAGAGACGGGGGAAGATCGTGCGGGAAGGGGATTCGGCCGAACGGTTTGGTCGAATAGGATTAGGGCTTGATTTGGGTTAAATAGGAATTTTAAATAAATTTCTAAAGCGTTTAATTAAGTCCGAAATGAACTTTATGCCGACACGATTAGGTAATCGAAATATATATCAATATAAGGTTATTAGTTAAGAAAAACTGCTGCAATCGGCGCCATTTGTCAGTCGACGCCATTAGATTAATTTCAACTCAAAATACGCCATCGCCAATTTTCGACACTTGTCAATTGAGTGCAAAAGCTTTTACTTGATAAATTTCGATGTTGAATCAATCCAATGAGCCGTTTTGGCGATGTTAATCTCGATATCGCTGCAGACGGCGTTGACTCGATTCGGTTACGTATTGCTGTGCATATTTATATTGACATTTGATGCGAATCGCGATGGCGAAGTCCATTCGTCGATCGTCATCACGGGTTGATTTTGGCGGCGTCAGGTGCATTTCGACCTCGATTTGTGGCTGAAACTTCGACATTTGCACGGACTTCGTGCAGTCGGCGGTGATCTCATTTGAACTAGGCTACTACGATCCAACTACTCGATATAACGATATATTAGATTGTGTCCTTAGACACCGTGATGCAATCATATCACATTTGAACTGGGCATGCATATTTCTAGGGTTTCACAGTTTTGGCTTGTATATTCATAATTATACTATGAGCACTTTAGGGCGTCCCCAAGATATATTTTCAAATACCGCTATACAATTACAACCCATCTTTGCTCAATGAGTACAAAACACTCATACTTTAACACCTAGCGTAACAGCTCCTGGTGCAGCAACAAGTACCGGCTTAACATGGGGAGATGGTGAGTTAATAGCAGTGGACGGCAAAATTGCTTTGTTGCCTATCTCATTAGGAACTGCAGATTTTTTGGTTCATCACATTCATGAATTTACAATTCATGTGATTGTATTGATCCTACTGAAAGGTGTTCTATTTGCTCGCAGCTTCCGTTCGTCGATCGGAGGTCATTTGGGTTGATTTTGGCGACGTACAGTGCATTTCAGCCTCGATTTGCGCACTGTCACTTCAAATCATTCGACATTTGCACAGACTCATCCGAATCGAGCGCGGACAATCTCATTTGATAGTTTTCGATGTTTCAAAGCTAAAGACATGATCAATTTTGCGAACGAATGTTGTTTGGACATCGTCGTAGCTTCTCAACTACGATATCGACATTAATATCGATCGACGCTGACGGCCGCTTCATTATATTGTGAAATATTTATATTTTGACCAATTTCGACGTTCTGGACGCGACGGTGAAGTCCGTTCATCGATCGGAGGTCGTTTTGACTATTTTTGTTGACGTCCAGTATATTTTGAGCCCCAATTTGCATACTATCACTTTCGAAATCCGTCGAATTTGACTTATGGGCTTGACTCGACTTATGACACATATGTGGAGGTCAACAATACCTTTCTCAAATTAAAACAAAAATAGACGCCGTTGCTGCAGCAGGCTCCAAACTCGTCCAGAAGACATCGTCTACTACACACTCAATGGCCTACCCTCCACCTACCAAGCATTCAAAACAACCATCTGCACCAACCTACAGCTGTTGATCCTAGACGACTTCTACTCCCTCTTGTGCAACGAAGAAACCAACTTGCAGTTGAAACCCAAAAAGAACGTCATATGCCACTGTCCCCTTCCATACAACCCTCTAATCTAACCTAGCAAAGGCTAAAACCCATTTTCAACCCAACAAAAAGTAAGGTCCACAAAACTTCCCCCAACCCACCAATAAAATCCAGGGAAATAACACCATTATCTGTCAAATTTGCCAAAAAAAACGGGTCATTTAGCAGCCAAATGTTGGCACCACACCATACAACCCTCGTGCACTACTTGACAGCAACATCTCGGACAACAATGAGTGGATCCTCGATACCAAAGCAACCTCACACCTCACATCAGACACATCAATCCCACCACTACAAACCACTTATTCTTGTACCACTCTTAGCAACCAAACAAACCATCTCCAGCTCCAACTCCCTTCACCACCTCTCCAGCTCCAATTCTTTCCACCCATCCATCACCTCCTCCAATTCAGCCATTCCTTACTCCACTCTCGCCACCCTCCACCCCACAGTTACGACATCCCATGGCAACCAGATCTAAATCTAGCACACTTAAACCAAAACAAATCCTCAACTTTTGCCATTCCCTTTCAAACACTCCTGCCGATTCTACCACTTAACACAAATACAAATAAACTCCCCCACTGGCGAGCAACCATGTCCAAGAATTTCAAGCTCTCCAACCCCAAGGCACTTGGGTCCTAGTCCCACCACCACAAAATCAAAATATTTTAGGCTGCAAATGGATGTACCGAACCCAATACAACTCCAACGGGTCTATTACTCATCATAAAGCCCATCTAGAAGCCCAAGGATACAAACAACAATACGATCTTGATTGTGCTGAAACTTTCAGCCCTGTATCCAAATTCCCCACCATCTGGGCTATACTATCTATCCCAACCTTCCAGAAATGGAATATCCTACAACTCGATGTATCCAACTTCTGCAAAGTAGACCATCTCTCATGATCCTCAATAACAATACAACCACCATATACTTCCTTATCTACGTTGATGATATCTTAATCACCGAAAATAACTCTTCTGCCATACACACTATCATATCTACTCTCAAACAAACTACCAACTAAAGAACCCTGGAACAATTTCAAATTTTTTGGGCATACAAATTACCCAAACTCCCCACAGTGTTCACCTCTCCCAACACCTCTATGCAAAATACATTCTCCAATGTGCTGGTATGTCCACCTGCAAACCACTACTAAACCCAGCAACTTCCAAATCCCACCCCCAACCAAATGACCAACTCCCATTCTCCTACTCTTCCAGTCACCTTGTTGGAGGAATACAATACCTAGCCAATGCTCGACCTGATCTCGCCTTCATTGTCAACAAACTTTGCCAACACCTTCACCATCCTTTCAACACTGACTTTACCCTCCTTAAGTGCCTACTCCGCTACCTACAAGCCACAATCCACAAAGGTCTCCTTATTCAACCCGATCAGCCCATCCTCAAACCTATTCCGACTCCGACTAGGCAGGCGACAACAATGATCGCTGCTCTACAATAGGATAATGTGCTCTACTAGGCCGCAACATCATCTCCTCGAGTGTCAAAAAGCAAACTACTGTTGCTCGCTCCTGCACAGACGCCAAATGTTGGACACTCGCCACCACAGCCACCAAAGTCATATGGCTTCGTCGCCTCCTATCCGAGTTCAGACTCAACACCACTAAACCCATGCCTATTTATTGTGATAACATTTCCTTGATCACTCTTGGCAACAACCCAGTCTTTCATGCCAGAACCAAACACAGAGGTCAACTACCACTTCATTCGTGACTGCATCACATCCGATCAAGTCATCGTTCACTACATCTCAACCAGGATCAGCTCACTGATATATTCACCAATAAAGTCCTGATCAACAGCTTTCAACTCCTGAGCTCCAAGTTGATGTTGTGCAATTACCCATCAACTTGTAGGTAGATGTTACCAAACCAACAAGCAGAATATTCCAGCACCTGAGCAAATCACCCATACACGTACAATTTCCATCTAAGCCATACAATTAAAACAGATTAAATCAACACTAATAACCTATAACAAGTTAAGCATATATAAAACCGATACAAGCTAATAATACATTTGATATATATACATAATGAGTTTATAGTAAATTTCTCTGTAAAAGCTCCTTATCTCCCTATATTTCTCTTTCCATTCTCTATTGTTCTTATCTTCATAAGAACTCAATCTTGTTTTCTTGGAGATGTTGAAAGCTCATCTCATCATAGTTATCTTCATGCTTGTAGGAAAAACACTGCCCTAGTTGGGGATGAAAAAAATTAACCTTTTGCATGCATGTGAACATTGTTACACAAACTCTGAAGAAACCATTGTTATCGAATATAATCTTGGAATGCTTGTAGAATTAGGTAATGATTAATAAAATGAGGAAAAAAAAGGAGAGAGAGAGAGAGAGAGAGAGAGTCAACCTTCTTAGATCTCAATAAGGGGTGGCATATTATTGATGCATAGAGATGCATGATGATTGGTTTGGATAACACAAATCAGCTCGGCAGCAGTGAGATGGATTTTCATAGATGATGCCAAATTGATTATGTGCACAATACAGAATTAGGCTCGAGATGAACCATCAGTCCATATTCTATCGGCACTTGAAGATTGTTTCTAGCTCACAACAGTACGTAGTACTATAGAATAAATTCATTCAAACATAATTGACTAGTGGCATCCAACAAACAGTACTTGTAGATCAATTTCATTTCTGTTAAGGTCAGTCCTATGAATCCTTGTAAGCCTTTTCTCTATTCCAAATACAATATAGGTGTGCCACTCCCATTGTTCACAGTTCAAGTATAACATGCTCGAAGTGAAACTTGTCTGTAGACTTCTGGTTGCGATGCGATACAATAACCAATTTTTGCCTCTCCTATACTAACAAAAATGATATTCAGCTATTGTTGGCAATTTTTGAATGTGGACTCATATACGAATTTAATTATATATTATGTGTTATCTTATTTTTAAGCCTATTAATTTTGTGATCAAATAAAGATTAATTAATTTTTACGCTTTTAAGACATCTTATTAATTTTATATGAAATTATCATGTGTAAAAACCAGATATTTTATTTTATTTTATTTCTATGATGGGCTGAAATAAAATAAAATGCACTCAAGTATAAATAGAGTCATGGTCCTCATTCTAAAAGGCTACATCTCATCTTGAGTGAAAAGAAGGCTCTATCTCTCTCTCTCTTTCAAGAACACCCTTTTAGAAGTGGAAGTCCAAAATATCGCATTAGCTCTTTTATGGATTCAGGTACGCTTCCGATTAAATCTTCTTGATGATTTGATATAAAATCGAGGCTAGATAAATTTATTTTTATTTTTATATGTTTCAAACAAGTGGTATCAGAGTGGTCATCATGTTGAATCGTTGAGAATAGATTTCTCCCAATCTTTTCTGTCGATTTCTTATAAATTTTGGATCAAAATATTTGATTTTATTTTTCTACAAATTATTTGCATTCACATATTGAGAATCACGCATTTAGCATATCATATCTTCCATGGATTCATGTGCGCTTCCGATTAAATCTTCTTGATGATTTGATATGAGATCCGGGCTAGATAAATTTATTTTTATCTTTATATGTTTCAAACAAGTGGTATCAGAGCGATCATCATGTTAAATCGTTGAAAATAAATTTCTCCCAATCTTTTCTACCGATTTCTTATAAATTTTGGATCAAAGTATTTGATTTTATTTAGTATATCATTCTTTACTTTAGACTGTGGTGAAAAGATGCAATCAAGATTAGCCAATATTTGCTTCATATTTTGATTACCATTTCAACTTTTATATGTTTTATTTGTTTACTTTCACAATTGTGATCTTATCTTAAAAAAATAAAAATAAAAATAAAATTTAGATTTTGACGAATAAATTTTCTCAATCTTACTCTATCTCCCATGTTTCTTGAAAATAATATTTGGGTGGTTCTCTGAGATTATAGTTATCATGAATATTTTATTTTTATTATTAAAAAAAAAGGGTTTCATCTACTAACAATAATCAACCACTTAAATATGAAACGTCATAATCAAAAGAGTTTAATGGTTATATATAATTAATACTGAACCTTTTTTTTTTCCTTGCCATATTGGTTTAATTGTTTAATATACTTGCAGAGGTTAGAGAAATGATTCATACGTTAATTAGAAAACACTTCTAACGTTTTCTTTAAATTTTTTGTAAGGGCAGCTAATTCCAACAGCATATTAAACATTATTTTATTAAATTAAATGTAATAATTTATTCAATGTTTGACATTTCTAAAGATTTTCTATTTTAGAAAAAAAAAATTATAATATTAAACATTTATGTATAAATATTCTGATTTAAATTTTATGGATAATTATTACTTTGATATTCGATAAATAATTCATAATTCACTAATACATAATAGATTGGATTTCTATTATGAAACCGAGAATGCTCATTTTTTTTTATTAATTATGACATTATGCATTCTTTTCTTTTCATCAAATATACATAATATTCGACATATGTTTATTGTTTTGACTTTAACAGTTAGCTAAAATAATATAAATATATTTGCTGTTTTGACTTTAACAGTTAGTTAAAATTTATATTATTATTATTATTTAAATATTTCAAGTTTGTATCAATTGAAGTAATTGCTGGAATAATATAACTGCTATTTATTATTTCGAAATAATTTAAATTGAAATATTATGTCATCAAAGTGACCTCTATTATATCAATTTATTTAATTTTGAAATATATAAATATTACATAAGGATTATATTTAAATCTATGCGAAAAATAATTGGCCCAAAGGAAGATTATTTTTTGGCTATATTTTGTACAGTTACAAATATGTGATAAATTTATATTAATCATGCATATAATATGTCGATCTAAAGATAGACATATCGTTGGCAGAATTTATTATCACTATTTGTTAACTATAATTTTAAGAGTATCATTTATAAATTGTTGTTTATGTCCAAAGACTAAATTGCAATGTTGTGTTAGGTATCTTATATGTGCCCATTTTATTAAATATTTCATTTCAAGCATATATTTTGTTGATACTTTGTTTACATTATATATACATATAAAAATGGTAATGTTGTTAATTGTGAGTATTATTTTTATTCTTTTGAGTTAATGTTTCTTGTAAATCTGTCAATTTGAATAACATTCCAGTGCTCAACGGCACTAACTTTAAGAAATGGAAAGAGCATATCACCATTATTCTTGAGTGTATAGATCTTGACTATGCGATCCGGACTAAACGTCCTCCTGCCCTTATTCCAGAAAGCATTATTAAATAAAGGGCTAACTTTAAAAAGTGGGAGCATTCTAGCTGCATGAGTCTTATGATCATGAAGCATTCCATTCCAAAAATCATAAGAGGTGAAATGTCTGAAGAGGAATGTGCTAAAAAGTTTCTAAGCCAAATAATTGATCGTTTCGTTAGTTCTAAAAAAGTTGAAGCGAATACTATTCTTAGTAAATTAGTTTCAATGCGATATAAAGACAATGAAAATATAAGGGAGTACATTATGAAGATGTCTAATTTTGTTACTAGACTAATAGTACTAAAATTAGAAATATCTGATGACATTCTTGTACACTTAGTTTTGATCTCTCTTCCTATACAATTTAATCCTTTTAAGATAAGTTATAATACTCGAAAAGAAAAATGAACTCTTAATGAGCTCATTGTTCAATGTGTGCAAGAGGAAGAGAGATTGAAACATGACAAAATAGAAAATGCTCACTTAACTACTTCCTCTCGTGGCATTGTTACTAAAAGAAAAATGACTTATAAAGGTAAATGAGCTGCAGATAAAGGGACTTCACAGCATAATGTGCAACATAAATAAGATAATGTTGTTACTTGTTTCTTTTGCAAGAAGGTTGATCATGTGAAGAAGGATTGTCCCAAGTATGCAAATTGGCTCGTGAAAAAGGGTAAACTTCTTAACATTGTTTGTTCTGAAGTTAATTTATCCTTAGTATCAAATCACACTTGGTGGATAGATACAGGTGCAACTACTCACAAAAGTATGACTATGTAGGATTATCTAAGGAGACGAATGCTAACTGATGCTAAAAGATTCATCTATGTGGGAAATGATAATAAAGCTTCTGTTGAAGCAATATGCTTATATAGATTACATCTAAAATCTTATTTTATTTTGAATTTACATAAGGCTTGTTTATATACCATCGTTTAGACAAAATTTAATTTATATTTCTTGTTTGGACAATTCTGGTTATTTTTGTTCATTTGAAAATGAAAATTTTAGTCTCTTCCAATATTCAAATATTATTGGTATTGGTTCTTTGATTGATAATCTATATAAATTAAATATTTCTGCTTCACAAATTAATGAAACATTGCATGCAAGCAATTTTGGTACAAAGAAAATTAATGAATGAGAATTCATATATGTTTGTGGAGAAAAATTCCTAATGAGTCGTCTTTTCAAATCTATTGGTGAGAAATGAAAGAGGGCAAGACCCTTATAGAAATTCGTCTTAGTAAGACGTCACGCAGATCTGCAGATGTACTTACTCAGGTGATCGAATACATCATCAAGGAAATAATGTACTATCTCGAGAGATAGAAGGCACTACTATTTAATGGAACCAATCACCTCAATAAAGACTCCTAAGGACGATGGGTCTGCATATGTACCAGAGATTCTTCCCCTACTTTACATGGAAAGGTAAAGTAGAGTTTATTTTAAACCGGGTTCGTTAAGTTCTCTACAGGGGCAAGCCCCCATAGTTAATTACATCCTAGGGGACGGCATCCCTTAGTAAAACTCTCGATTAAGATAAATGATCGTTGTCTTTGAATATTTCGATAGGAAGAACTATCAATCGATTGGTTTATGTTTTTGAAAGATCAAAATGAGATTGATCAAAATGTGGAGTTATTATCGAAGCCAAAATGGAAGATAAATAGGAGATACTCACGATGCTAAGAAACCTAACGAGCATCTCAAACTATCCTATAATTGGGCTTTATATTTTAGAAATTGATTAAGTTTGTTTGAGTTGAATTTTTGATTAGAAATTTAGAACTTAAGATTCTTTAATACAAGATTAAGAAAATGCCTAAGAGATGAGGAATTAAGCTTATGGCCCACAAAGGAGAGAAGCAACATCAGAACCTAAATCTAGGGAGCTTCGGCGAGGGCCGGAAGCACAACCTAAATCTAAGGCAAGAATTATATTTGGTTTGCCTCCACAAGAGAGGACAAATTACCCCACAGCTTGGACTTACAATCGTCTGGGGATGGCTACCAACTAACTCCTCCTATGATTTTAAATATATGTAGACAAGACTTTATGCTTATGCAAGATAGCCAAGCTATGGTTATTTAGAAAGAGACTAAGTCTTAAACTCACTCCCTAAAGAGACTAGATCATGTAAAGGGACATGCTTCAAATGACCTAAATCTGATGCAATTCAAATTTCATTTTATTTTTATTTTGGACAATTATTTTGTTTCAGGCTAATAAAATTTTTATGACTAATGCATGAGAAAGAAGATTATTGGCCAAAATTAACGAGAAGGGAGGAGGTGAGTTTCCACCACGACCCTCAAAGGTCAAGCCGAGTTCTCTGGCGAAGGTAGAAGCCCTTCAATCAAGAGTGAAATAAGATCATTTATGCATAATATTATAAAGAAATGCTCATCCAGCTAAGGGGTTGTTAATTCTTTTATCTTGATTTTAAACCTAAACTTTAAATGAGGTTATGAGTTGTTTAATTTTATTTTGAGTTGTTAAGTTGGGTAAAAAATTTATTTTTTCTAAAGAGCCTAATCCACATCCAAGTCATACATACAGCAAAGAAGAAACTAGAAAATCATGTCACTTAATGCAAAAGCTAAACAAATCATCAATCAATTTATAAAGCTAATCGCAAAAAGAATAAAAGGTCGTTATGGTCAAGCACCACCGCACAAACCCGAAAATATCAAATATGGGTAGCCGAGCTTTACCCTTATACAACCCAGATTACAAATGAATATTACAATTAAGCAAGGAATTCATTGTTATGGGCGTCTTCAAGCTTTATTCTTCTTCTTCTTTCTTCTTTCTTCTTCTTCTTCTTCTTTCTTCTTCTTTTCTTCTTTCTTCTTTTCTTTCTTCTTTGATTTTTCCTTCTTGGATGGTTGGAAGGTGGATGCTCCAAGGCTTTACATAGTACATAAGATGAGATCTTATGACCAATGTTCATCCTAATCCCTATAACAATCATTCCAAAATCCTAATTATACAAATTTTTACATGAAAAGGAAAAGTGAAAATCTAACTACCACCTGCAAAATAAAGGTTAGATAAAACAAACCACACAAATCTCAAGCATGTATATTAGACTTATCACCCTGCACATGAGTGACTAAGTCCACCTGGCCTATGGATTATGCTTAGGGGTATAAAGCACCTGCAAGCAAAAGAATTTATATATTTTTTATTTATGATAACGCCCCTTAAGCACAATCCCCTGTAGAAAAGAATAGTTAAACTAAGAACATTCTATCATCCATTCTACGAGCATACACCCTAACATCCAGTCTAAAACATATATCACAAAATAAAATAAACATCAAACCATGCACCGACCTAACCTAAAGTTAGAAGTGATGACTTAGGTTAATGTGTGTGCTTTGAAGGCTTGTGTGGTATGCTTAGCTATGGCTTTAGGTTCAAATTCTCTAAGTGTGAAAATATATTCAACTTAGAGGAGAGTTTCATTTAAGTTGTTTAAGTGTTTTGGGTTGTTTTATTTCATGTTTTAATTTAGTTTAAGTGAAACCTATAATTAATTACTAAGTTACGAAGAGATGGAAAGAGAAGAAAACTTCTCTTTCCTTCCCTAATTTAAGTAATTTCTAAAGTAGGTTTACATTTTAGTTTTGTTTAAGTGAATGTCTTGATTACATCTTTTAATTAATTCTAAGTTTAGATAAACTCTAAACAAACATATTCAAAAAGAAATGTATTTTAAAATTAAATAAAATGAATCAAAATTCGCATAACACACATTACTTCATTTCTTTCTCAACATATATAACATGCATATGGATGGACTTTAAGCATATCTATACATGCAAATGAGAGTATTTAACACTCTTTATGATGCATGCTAAGTAATCCATTTAAGAAAGTTTAGAAGTTGAATATGCATGATTTTTCTTAAGTAGAAAAAGTTTTCTTTATCCAAAATTTCACATACATACATGAAAGTAAGAAAGACATAAGTCAGTACAGCATCATTGTTAACCAAATGTGTAAGGTACAAGACCTACTTAGGACTACTTAAAGCCTCGCAACCTCAGAGTTGTCTAGACTAATATACCACTTTTCTTAAGTACAAATATGCATATAAAAGAAATGAAATAGAATAGAAAAAAGCAAAAGTTGTTTAATGGATTCATTTTTGTTTATGCAATTTATGCATGTAAGTATAGGCAACCCTTCTTAGGTGAGAGTATAGGGATGAATAGAGTATGGAATTAAGTGAGTGTTGGGTTCTTTTCAAATGAACCCTACATCTTACTAACTCCTATTCAAAACTATACCAACATAAGAAAGAAAGGAAATCTATGCTTAACATGGTTTTATAATCCATCACATGCAAGCTTATAATTAAAGTATAAGCAACACACTTTCAGATTTTGTATTTGATTTATGTATTTTAAAAATAATTTGAATTTAGTAGTGATAATAGTCACTCATATTTCTATTTTTAGCCAACACATGTAGATTCGACATAAAGTGAACAATTTCATTTTAAAATTTGAATTTCAAAATCATGAATGCATGAAATCACATGGCATACAAATTAACATATTGGGGAAAGATCCAAAGCAATGAAAGCATGTAAACAAACTCACTTCACTTAAATCCTAAAGGCATTCCTATAGAATAAGAAAATTTAGAATAAATCAAAGTGAATTTTAAAGTAATTTTTGTTTAGTTTGAAGTTTGATTTATTTTGAAAAAGTGAGATGAGTTTGCTGTTCCTAACTCATTCCCACATGTGTTTGATATTTTTGTTTAATTTTTAAGTAATTAGATCTATTTTTATGCATTGATTAGGTTAAGGTATGAATTAAGTAACTTAATTAACCCTTACCTACACCACCTTAGAAGAATTAACTAAATAATTATGAGCCAATGAGATGACATAAAATTCATAAGGAATTTAAATTTGCAATGCACCTAATAATGAAAAGGTCTAATGCAATTTGGCTCACAATTAAAAATTAATTAAGCTAAGGGGTTTAGCTTAAGTAATTTCAAAACACCCTTTCACACATGTGAATTGGGTTTTGATTTCCTTAATTGAACTTAGGCTATTAAACACCTAAGCATCTACCCAAGGTAGATTAATTAAGTTCTGGAATATTTTTAGAATTTTTAGAAATTGATTTAGGGGATAATTAATGGATTAACTCTTAATTAAAATGAGATTAAAGAGAGAAGAGGGGGTTTAGGGAATAGCTTAGGAAAAATGCCCCAAAATTATTCCATAAACCTCCTACTTACTGGATCTGACCTTAATCAACCATAATCAGAGGGTAAAATCATTAATCATACCTAATTATGCTTAATTACATGAGAAGGGTAATTAATAAAATTATATGCAATTACTTTAATCAAGCCTTCAATAAATCCTAAGAAAATTAGTGGAGGGAGGGGTCATCCCCTAAAACTTACCTAAGAAATTTGAGATTAATCAGAAGCTTAATCAAAGAGTAATTAGCAAAATACACTTTCCAATAAAACCCAAATTCAAAGGAAATCATTCAAAACTCATCAAAATTAATTTTAAAATGTTCTAGGTTTAATTATTTATCCATAGGTTTTTATTTCATATTTTTCTGAATTTTCTATGAAGAGTTATGCATTTTTGAAGATCCATGGATTAATCAGAAATTAATTAAGCATTTTAAATAATCCCTAACTAATCCCTGGCTCACGGCGCGACTCGTGGCGGCGGCGATCAGCACGCTTTACACACGTCACGTTGTGAGGGGACAAGTTAAGTTGTCACCTCACAAACAGCGGCGACGGCGCATGCGCTTAAATTCTTTGTCGTCCGATCAAAGATCGAACGGCTAAGGATTCCCCCGCGGTTTATAAACATATAAATGGATTTCTAAACGTGTTCAATAATCTCAGTCGTCCATCTAAAATGCGTGGATGGACGGCTGAGATGATCCAAGTTCTTCCCCTTGATTAACAGAGACCGTCCATGATCAAGGGGAAGATCCAAGCTAGATCTAGCATGGAATCAAACCGAAATCAACACACACCATCTAGAGATGGAGAGCAGCAAATCCAACAGTCAAAAATCGATGAGGTGAAAATTTCTTTCACAAAGCTCCACACCACATTGAGTTTGTGATCGAAAAATTTCATACCTCGCCGGAGGTGATCACCGGCGCTCGAGATCGATGAGGTAGCTTCGTCTAGCGGAGACGAAGCCCTATTGAAATTCTTAGGTCTTGGGGTTGAGTGGATTGTTTTATAGACCAACACAACTTCACTTGAGCTTCGGCTTTGATCCAATTGGGTCCTTCCTTGCCTTTAGAACTTCAGAGAGAGCTTGGAAAGTTCGACTTAACCCTCTGATGGAGTGTGCAAAAGTAATTGGATTCAAATGGAGTGTAGAAGAAATTGGCAAATCACTCTACCTCCCTATTTTGCATTGTGCAAAACTGAGAAATAGGAAATTCTAATCCTCTCTAAGAAGCTTGGGAGTGCTCTTTGATGATTGCTCTAGGTTACTTAGCTTCAATCGACAAAGGGTCTATATAGTTTGAATTGAACTAGGGGGAATATATCTCCCCCTTGAAGGATCGGATGGTCGGCAATGCCCATGTCGTTTTGATCCAATTTATGAGATTAGGAGGGTTATTTGATCTGTTTTGAGTGTGCACATGGTCGGTTTGATCCAAGGAGTGGATTGCCAACCTCCCATGTGCCTTAATTTGAACTTAGGAGGGAGTTAGAAAACTCAATTTTAGGCTAGGGGGTCGGGTTTGGTCTAGCGACCAAATGGGCTAACCCAAATCCATTGGGTTGGGTGCACCACTCATCACTAAGTCCCTTTGAGCTTTAGGAAAGCCTCAAGTGATTGTGAAGAGGGTATGACCAAATTACTCATGGGTTAGGCCAAAATTTGTTCTATGGCCTAAAGGTAAAATGGTCATTTTGCTATTTTTTTCACTTTTGACATGTTGAGTATGTGGAGAAACTAAGTTTGGCCAAGTTTCATTGGATTTGGAATTCATTTGATAGTGTTTGGCTCATGTGGACTCATTTAGGTCAAAATGGGTCAAGTTGACCAATAGGTCAAATTGGGTCAAACAAAGGGTTGGGTCAAGTTCATATGACCATTTGAAATGTTTTGGTAACTTTGGTTTGGTTCAATTTAGTATATATTTGATTTTGGCTCATATGACTTCATTTAGGTCAAATGGGTCAAGTTGACATATTTAATCCAATATGACCTATTTGAGGTAGGTCAAGGATAGGTTTAGGTTAGGTTAGTCATATGGAGTGGATTGGTATCTTTGTTTCCAATCAATTTGGGTTAAGTTCAATTTTGGCTCAACATGACCACTTTAGGTCATGTTGGGTCTAAGGTCAATTGGGCTAGGTTGGGTCTAGTTGGTCAATTAAGGCTTTGGTTAAGTTCCACAAGTGATTTGGAATGGACTTGACCCATTGGTTTCAATCAATTTGGCTTAGATCAAGTTTTGACACATTTTGACCCTTTAGGTCAAAATGGGTCAACTTGGATCAAGTGGGTCAATTGGGCTAGGTTAGGCTCAAATGTTGGCTTGGTCAAGTTCAAACATAAGTCATGAGCGAACTTAGATCAATGGTTTCAATCAATTTGGCTTATGGTAGAATTTGGCTATGTAAGGTTTCATTTTAAGTAAATGTTGACTTGGTCAACCCTTAGGTTTGACTTGGTTTGACCCAATTTGATTGATTAATCATCCTATGATGAATGTTAATCATGATGAGAGGGATATATGAGTTTGGTTCAATCCAATTTGATTAGGATCAAAAGTTGGCTCATAAGAGTACTTTAGGTCACTTTAAGTGTAGCGTCAAATGCTTGGTCAAAGCTTGATTTGAAGTTGGTTGATCTTGTATATGGACTTATGATTGAAATATAAATCCATTTATAAGTGATTTGAAGTCAAATGGGTTTTGATCCATTTGAAAATTTCATATTCAAAGGAAGAATATGAAGGGGTTTTGAGTTTGATTTTTTATTTGGGTTTTGATTGAGTGATTGAAGTTTGGATTTATATATGAGCTCATGATTGTAGGATTGATTGAACAATGAGAGAAAATCAAGAGTTTGGCTTGATTTGAAAATGATTTGACTAAGTTTAAGATTTTGACTTGAAAAGCTTAGATTGGATCTTGAGTTGATTTGAGTTTGATTTTTGGAATTGGTTTTGATTGTTTGAATTTATATTTCGTTTATATATATATGAATATAAATAAGAATATAAATGGATCATGAGAAAATTTCAAAATTTGAAGTGGTTTAATCATGATTTGGGTTAAATCCATTAAAAGGAATTTAAAAGATTTAAAGAAATTTTTAAATTAAAATTTAATTTTTGAATTGGATTTGATTGATTTGTATTTATATTTTATTTATATATGAGAATATAAATTAGAATACAAATAAGTTTTGAGAAAATCTCATGAGTTTGAATATGTTTGATCAAGATTTAGGTTAAATCCATTAAAGGGAATTTAAAGGATTTAAAGAAATTTCATGAATTGATTTTAAATTTTGAATTGATTTGATGGGTTTAGATTTACATTTCATTTATATATGAGCATATAAATGAGAATATAAATGAGGTATGAGAAAAATCTCAAAGATTTGAATAGGTTTAGATCATGATTTTGGTTAAGTCCTTAAAGGAAGCTTAAGGACTTAGGCAAAATTTGGTCTTAGGAAGTTTTGATGAATTTTGGTCATAGGTTTCAATCATAGATTTCAACCATGGATTTCAATCATGTGGAGTTTATTTGAATTTGGAGAAAATCAAATAGAATTGATTTGGAGTTTGTCTTGAAAGAAGGAAGCCGAGGAAAGGTTTAAGCTAAAGGTGTGAAGTTTTCCTAATACTCCTAAAGCATGACTTATTCCTATGGCTAACTCTTCTAAGTCTTCTAGGACTAGGTTTGAGTGTCCACCTAATCACTAGATGTATCTTAAGATTAAGGAACTCTTAAAGTCTAAGAGGAGTCCTATGTCTAAGATGGAGGGGTTGAGAGTTCATTCTAAAAATAAGGTCAATAATGTTATGGCACAAGCGTTTAGGACATATTTCTAAACATAGAATTGAAAAACTTGTGTCAAAAGGAATTCTTGATTCTCTTGATTTTTCAGATGATAAACTCTGTATATAATGTATCAAGGAAAAACAAATAAATATCAAGAAAGTTGGTGCTAATAGGAGTTTAAGCATCTTGGAATTAATTCATACTAATATTTGTGGTTCATTCCCTACAGCTACTTGGAATGATCAATAATATTTCATTATTTTCATAGACGATTATTCTTGTTATAGGTACTTATATTTGATTTATGAGAAGTCACAGACACTGAACATATTCAAAAATTTTAAGACTGAAGTTGAAAATCAACTTGGAAAGAAAATAAAAGCTGTCAAATATGACCCTGGTGGTGAATACTATGGTAGATATAATGGATCAGGTGAACAATATCCAGACCCTTTTGCCAAATATTTAGCAGAATGTGACATCATTCCTCAGTATATCATGCTAGAGACTCCAAGTAAAAATGGTGTAGCTGAGAGACGAAATCGGACCCTTATGGATATGGTTAGAAGTATGATAAATCATTCTTTCTTACCAGAATCACTTTAGGGAGAAGCCTTAAAGATTGAAGTTTACATCCTTAATAGAGTTTTAAGAAAAGCAATAACTAAACCTCAATATGAATTATGGATTGGGAAGAAGCTTCGTACTAGACATCTTCATATCTGGGGATGTCCAGCTGAAGCTAGGCCATATAAACCTAATGAAAGAACATTGGACTCAAGAACTATTAATGTTATTTTATTGAATACTCAAAAAGGTCGAAGTGTTTTAAGTTTTATGACTCTTCAAATAAATCTTTTTTTTCGAAACGGGTAATGCTAAATTTATTGAGGAAGTTGAATATGATGGGAGTAAAAAACTTAGGAATTTTATATTTGAAGAGTAATTTATTACTCTTCCTATAGTTATAATAGAAAATGATCGGATAATTTTACCTGATCTTATTCAAGTTGTAAATACGGATAATCAAAATATTCTTAAGTTAACTTCATCTCATACTGAGGAATTACAACAACCTCAAATTGAAGTATCATTACGAAAATCCACTAGGAGAGAAGATTAGCAATTTCAGATGGTTATGTTGTGTATTTCCAAAAATGTAAATTTGATATTAGATTGGAAAGTGATCCAATCTCTTTTAGTCAAGTCAAACAAAGTGTCAACTCTCATAAATGGATAGAAGTCATTGAGGATGAGATGAAATCAATGAAAGACAATGATATTTAAGACCTTGTCGAATTGCCCAAATCAGTAAAACTCATTAGTTATAAATGGATTTTTAAAACCAAACGGGATTCAAAAAGCAATGTCGAAAGCTATAAAGCACGTCAGTTGCTAAAGGTTTCACTCAAAAGGAAGGCATTGATTATAAAGAGATTTTCTCTCCAGTTTCTTCAAAAGACTCTTTTATAATCATTATGAAACTAGTAGCTCATTAAGATTTAGAGTTACATCAGATGGATGTAAAGACGGCATTTCTCAAGGGCGACATTGAAGAAACTATATATATGGTGCATCCAAAAAATTTTCAATCTTCTAATTCAAAACACATGGTATGTAAAAAAAAATCCATCTATGATTTAAAGCAAGCTTCTCGCCAATGGTATAAGAAATTTGATCAGGAGATTACTTTTTTTTGTTTTAAAGAATAATATTATTGATCAATGCATTTATCAGAAAATTAGTGGGAGTAAATTCATCATCCTAGTGATATATGTTGATGATATTCTACTGACCAGTAACGATATAGGCCTTTTTTATGAAACCAAAAAAAAATTTCAAATAAATTTGAAATGAAAGATCTTAGGAATGCATCTTTTGTGTTGGGTATACAAATTAATTAAGATCATTCTCGTGGTATACTTGGTTTATCACAAAAGGCATATATTGATAAAGTGCTTAGTAGATTTGGTATGAAAGATTGTGCACTAGGAGATACATCTATTACTAAAGGTGATAAATTCAGTTTGCTTCAATGTCCAAGAAATGAACTTGAAAAGAAAGAGATGGAAAAGATCTCTTATGCATCTGCAGTAGGGAGTCTTATATATGCTCAAGTTTGTATGCATCCGGATATTGCGTACATTGTTGGAATGCTTGGCAGATATTTAAGTAACCCGGGAGTGGATCATTGGAAAATAGTAAAACGGATTATGTGGTATCTGAAGAGAATAAAAGACTTTATCCTCACATATCGGAGATCAGATCATTTGGAGATCATGGGGTACTCCGATTCTGATTTTGTTGGTTGCCTTGATAATAGAAGATCCACTTCATATTATATTTTCTTAATAGCTATAGGAGCTATATCTTGAAAAATGTTAAACAATCACTTATAGCTTCTTCCACTATGAAAGCAGAATTTATACTTGTTATGAGGAATCAATCAAGAAATATGGCTGCAAAATTTTATCACTGGGCTAAATATTTTTGATAGAATATAAAGACCATTAAAAATAAATTGTGATAATAAAGCCACTGAGTTGTATTCAAAGAACAACATTAGTTTGTCAAAATCAAAGCATATTGACATAAAGTTTCTTGTTGTAAAAGAAAGAGTTTAGAGTTCTCAAGTATCTATTGAACATATTAGTACAAATTTTATGGTTGTGGATCCACTTACAAAAGGTTTACCACTTATTTCATGAGCATGTGGCTGGGAGTGATTTATTTTAATGATATGCTAGCATAATAGGAGTTTGCTTATGATGTTCAATGATTGTAAATATATTTTTCTGATCAAAATAAAGTATTATTATTATCTTATAGTTGAAAACTCTGAAATAAAATTATATAGTTTTAATTGCAGTTTACCATAATTAAATAAAACTATATTTATAACTCTTTGAGTTATAATAAAGGACCAGTTAGAAATAGACCTGATATATGATCACATTACATGAAATTTTCATGTTACACATCCATACTTGATCTATGTCATTAATCATATTGATTTAGTGATCACTTATGGGTCTTGTTATAGAAAAATTATAATAAAGATCATGTGGGCTCCAAAAATTTGCCACCGACCTTTCGACAATATTGAATTGAAAAGAGTGTGATTTTAAAATGTCGGTGTAATTTTCAGAAGCCAGATGAGATAGTAGATAAGACACTACTCGGAGATTTCATCCCCATTTGGTGAGGACTTTAGATCGTTCTATGCACAAGCCCCTAATTAATTATCCCCAATAAGTGAGAGAACTTCGATTACGTTAGATCGCTAAAAGCATAGGATAAGAAAGAATATGAAGTTTTAAGAATTTTAGATTTATGAAATTCATCATTTCAGCCTAAACCAAATGGTTAGGAGAATGATGACGTGCCCGATCTAGTTCCCATGGTTCCGTCATCCCGGGCTGTTGTGGTCCCTAGTCTACTTAGTTAGAGGAGGTAGTCGACCCAACCTGACCGAAGGATCCTTATCAACAACACATGGGTTACATCGTCTAAGAAATCCTTATAGACCTGGGGTGGTCTTTTTCTAAGGAGATAATCTTAAGTCTACCTTAATTGACAGATGGTTGTTTGCCTATTGACCTCATTTTTAGAATGAGCTCTCAACCTCTCCTTCTTAAGCTTAGGACTTCTCTTAGATTTTAAGAGTTTCTTAGTCTTAAAATGCATCTAGTAATTAGGTGGACATTCCAACCTAGCTCTAGAAGACTTAGAAGAGTTACCCATAGGAATAGGTCATGCCTTAGGGGTATCAGGAAAATTTTCTACCATTAACTTAAGTCATTCCTCACTTTTCTTCTTTCAAGTCAAACTCCAAATCAATTTCATGATTGAATTCCATGATTGAACTCCATGATTGAAATTCATGATTGAAAACTCATGATCAAAATCCATCAAAAAATTCCTAAGTCTAAATTTTGCCTAAGTCCTTAATTTTCCCATAAGGACTTAACCAAAATCATGATTCAAACTTATTCAAACCTTTGAGATTTTCTCATACCTCATTTATATTCTCATTTATATTCATATTTATAAATGAAATATAAATTCAAACTCAAAATTCCAAATCAATTCATGAAAATTTCTTTAAGTCCCTTTAATTTTCCATTAAGGGACTTGGCCAAAATCAATCCCAAACCTTGATCAAACCTATTCAAATTCATAGGATTTTCTCAAAACTTATTTATATTCTCATTTATATTCTCATATATAAATCAAATATAAGTATAAACCAATCAAATCAAAAGAAAAAATTAAATTCCAAATTTAAAATCCTTAAAATTTCTTTAAATCTTTTAAATTTCATTTAATGGATTTAACCTAAACTTTGATTAAATCATTTCAAACTCATGTGATTTTCTCAAAACTTATTTATATTCTCATTTATATTCACATATATAAATGAAATATAAATATAAATCAATCAAATTCAATTCAAAAATTAAATTTCAATTTAAAAATTTCTTTAAATCCTTTAAATTCCCTTTAATGGATTTAACCTAAATCATGATTAAACCACTTCAAATTCTTGAAATTTTGTCATGATCCATTTATATTCTTATTTATATTCACATATGTAAATGAAATATAAATTCAAATAACCAAAATCAATTCTAAAAATCAAACTCAAATTAACTCAAAATCTAATCTAAGTCTTTTAAGTCAAAATCATCAACTTAGTCAAATCATTTCCAAATCAAGCCAAACTCTTGATTTTCTCTCATGATTCAATTAACTCTACAATCATGAACTCATATATAATTCCAAACTTCAATCACTCAATCAAACTCATGTCCAAAAATCAAAGCCAAAAATCCCTTCATATTCTTTCTTTGAATATAAAATTTTCAAATGGATCAAAACCCATTTGACTCCAAACCACTTGTAAATGAATTTATATTTTAATCATAAGTTCATATACAAAATCAATCAACTTCAAATCAAGCTTTGACAAAGTCATTTGACCCACTTAGGCTCACTTGACCCAAAGTGAGCTAAAGTACCCTTATGAGCTAACTTTTGATCCTAACTAAATTGGATTGAACCAAACTCATATATCCCTCTCACATGATCAATAATCATCGTGGGATGATCAATCAATTAAATTGGGTCAAACTAAGTCAAACTTAAGGGTTGATCAAGTCAACACTTAACCTAAAATGAAACCTAACATAGCCAAAATTCACCATATGCCAAATTGATTGAAATCATTGATCTAAGTTCACTCATGATTTATGTTTGAACTTGACCAAGCTAACATTTGAGTCTAACATAACCTAATCGGCCTACTTGACCCAAGTTGACCCATTTTAACCTAAAGGGTCAAAATGTGTCAAAACTCGATCTAAGCCAAATTGATTGAAATCAATGGGTCAAGTCCATTCCAAATCACTTGTGGAACTTGACCAAAGCCTCAATTGGCCAACTAGACCCAACCTAGCTCAATTAACCTTAGACCCAACATGACCTAAAGGGGTCATGTTGAGCCAAAATTGAACCTAACTCAAATTGATTGGAAACAAAGATATTAATTCACTCTATATGACTAACCTAACCTAAACCTACCCTTGACCTACCTCAAATAGGTCAAATGGGTCAAAAATGTCAACTTGACCCATTTGACCTACATGAAGTCATATGAGCCAAAACTAAACATATACTAAATTGAATCAAACCAAACCCACCAAAATATTCAAATGGTCATATGAACTTGACCCAACCCTTAGTTTGACCCAATTTGATCAATTGGTCAACTTGACCCAAGTTGACTCATTTTGACCTAAATGGGTCAACATGAGCCAAACACTATCAAATGGATTCCAAATCCAATGAAACTTAGCCAAATCTAGTTTCTCCACATACCCAACATGTCCAAAGTGAAAAAATAATAAAATGACCATTCTACTCCTAGGCCATAGAACAAATTTTGGCCTAATCCATAGGTAATTTGGTCATACCCTCTTCACAATCACTTGAGGCTTTCCTAAAAGCTCAAGGGGACTTAGTGATGAGTGGTGCACCCAACCCAATGAGTTTGGGTCAGCCCATTTGGCCCCTAGACCAAACTCGACCACTTAGCTTAAAATTAAGTTTTCAAATTCCCTCCTAAGCTCAATTTGATGCACATGAGAGGTTGGCAATCCACTCAAGGCCTCAAACCGACCATGTGCAAAGATCTAATAGCCTAAACAACCCTTCCCATATGGTCAATTGGATCAAAATGACAACTCATGGTTCGGCCGTCCGATTGCCATAGGGGGAGATATACTCCCCCTAATTCAATAAAATTTTCATTCACTCTCATCGATTGAAGCCTAGGAACCCAGAGCAACCATCTCAAAGCATTCTCAAGCTTCTTAGAGAGGATTGAATTCTCTATTTCTCGATTTTGCACAGTGCAAAATAGGGGAGCTCAATCCATTAGCCAACTTCCTCCATACTTAATCTCCTTCCAATTACTCTTGCGCACTCCATCAGAGGGTCAAGTCAAACTTTCCCAAGCTCTGATTGAAGTTCCCACATAAAGGAAGAGCTCAATTGGATCAAAGCTGAAGCCCAAGTGAAGTAGTGTTGGTCCACCCATTGATCCACTCAATCCCAAGGCCTAGGAATTTCAACAGGGCTTCGTCTCCACCAGACGAAACTACCTCATCAAACTCGAGTGCCGGCGAGGTATGGAATTTTCTGATCACTAAACTCAATGTGGTGTGGAGCTTTGTGAAATAAATTTTCACCTCATCGAATTTTGATCGTTAGATTTGTCATTCTATCTCTCTAGATGGTGTGGGTTAAATTTTGTGTGATTCCATGCTAGATCGAGCTTGGATCTTCCGCTTAATCATGGACGGTCTATATTGATCAAGGGGAAGAACTTGGCTCATCTCAGACATCCATCCGTGCATTTTAGATGAACGACTGAGATTATATAGCATGTTTAGAAATCTATCCTTTTAAAACCACAGGGGAATCATTAGCCGTCCGATCTTTTGATGACGAATATAATTGCCACGCCTTTATGAGGTGATAACTTATTTGTCCCCTCACGCATGACTGTAAAGCTCACTCACGCCCACGCTGCCATGTGAGCCAAGGATTAATCAGGGATTAGTTAAGCAATTAATTAATTCCAAATTAATTCAAAGAACTTCTAAAATTCATAATTCCCTCTAGAAAGATCAGAAAAATAAAAGAAAAAAATATTATGGAAAGATAATTTCATCTAGAATATTTTAAAAATAATTTCGATGGATTTTGAATTACTCTTTTCTCTAAATTTAAGTTTCTTTGGGAATCTTAATTAGCTCCTTTAATTAGGTCATCAATTAATTTCAAATTTTTGGAGTTCATTTTAGGGCATGACATATGTCTCCCCTAATTTTCTTGAGATTTATTGAGCGCTTAATTAGGAAAATTGTTATCTCATTCCCTAATTACCACTTTCATGTAATTAAGCATAATTAGAGTATGAATTAGTAAACTTACCCTATGATTAGGGTTGATTAAGATCAAATCTAGTAAGTAGGAGGTATATGGAATAATTTAGGGCATTTTCCCTAAGCTATTCCCTAAATCCCATTTTCTCTTCTTAATCTCCTTTTAATTAAGGGTTAATTCATTAATATCCTCTTAATCAATTTTCAAAAAATCTAAAAAAAATATCAAAACTTAATTAATCTACCTTGGGTAGATGCTTAGGTGTTTAATAACCTAAGTTCAATTAAGGAAATTAAAACCCTTTCATAAGTATGAAAGAGAGTTTTGAAAGTACTTAAGCTAAACCTCTTAGCTTAATTAACTTTTAATTGTGAGCCAAATTGCATTAGGCTTTTTCATTATTAGGTGCATTACAAATTTAAATTTTTTGTGAGTTTTATGTCATCTCATTGGCTCATAATTATTTAGCTAATTCTTCTAAGGTGGTGTAGGTAAAAGTTAATTAAGCCACTTAATTCATATCTTAACCTAATCAACACATAAAAATGAATATAATTACCTAAAAATTAAACAAAAATATCAAACACATGTAGGAATTGGTTAGGAACAGCAAACTCATCTTACCTTTTCAAAATTAAATCAAACTTCAAACTAAACAAAAATTATTTTGAAATTCACTTTGATTTATTTTAAATTTTCTTATTCTATAAGAATGTCTTTGGATTTAAGTAAATTGAATTTGTTTACTTGTTTTTAATATTTTGGATCTTTCCTAACATGTTAAGTTGCATGTCATGTGATTTCATACATTCATAATTTCATATTTCAAATTTTAAAATTAAATTGTTTACTTTATTTCAAATGTGCATGTGTTCGCTAAAGTAAAATATAAGTGGCTATTATCACTATTAAATCCAAATTAATTTTTTAAAATATATAAACCAAATATCAAATCTGACAGTGTGCTACTTATACTTTAATTATAAGCTTCCATGTGATGGATTATAAAAGCATGTTTAGCATAGGTTTCTTATCTTTCTTATGTTGGTATAGTTTTGAATAGGAGTTAGTAAGATGTAGGGTTCATTTGAAAAGAACCCAACACTTACTTAATTTCATACCATATTCATCTTTATGCTCTCACCTAAGAAAGGTTACATATACTTGAATGCATAAATTGCATAAACAAAAAAAAATCCATTAAACAACTTTTGCATTTTTCATTTTCTATTTTATTTCATTTATATACATGTTTGTAATTAAGGAAAGTGGTATATCCTGACAACCCGAGATTAAAGGCTTTAAGTTAAGTAGTATTGACCTTACATCTCCTAACAATTGTACCATGCCTTTTTTTACTTTCATATATCTATGTGAAATTTTGGATAAGGAAAACCTTTTCTACTTAAGAAAAATCATGCATATTCAACTTCCAAATTTTCTTAAATGAATTACTTAGCATGTATCATAAAAGTGTGTTAACTACTCTCATTTGCATATATAGATATGCATAGGGTCCATCCATATGCATATTATATATGTTAGGAAAGAAATGAAGTAATGTGTGTTATGTGAATTTTGATTCATTTTATTTAATCTTAAAATATCTTTCTTTTTGAATAGGTTTGTTTAGAGTTTATCTAAACTTAAAATTAATCAAAATATGTAATCAAAACATTCACCTAAATGAAACTAAAATGTGAACTTACTTTAGAAATTGCTTAGGTTAGAAAATAAAAGAGAAGTTCTCTTCTCTTTCCCTCTCATCATAACTTAGTAATTAATTATAGAATCCACTTAAACCAAATCAAAACATGAAATAAAATCAACCCAAAATACTTAAAAAACTTAAATGAAACAGTCCTCTAAGTTGAACATGTTCTTCACACTTAGAAAATTTGAACTTAAAGCCCTAACTAAGTATACCACACAAGCCTTCAAAGTACACGCATTAGCCTAAGTCACCACTTCTAGCTTTAGGTTAGGTCGGTGCATGATTTGATGTTATGTTTTATTTTGTGATATATATTTTAGATTGGATGTTAGGGTGCGTGCTCGTAGAATGAATGAACTTTCTTAGTCTAACTATTCTTTTCTGTAGGGGATTATGCTTAAGGGGTATTATCATAAATAAAAGTATAATCACTTTTTGCTTGTAGGTGCTTTATACTCCTAAGTATAGTCCATAGGCTAGGTGGACTTAGTCATCCATGTGTGGGGTGATAAGTCCAATATACATGCTTGGGATTTGTGAGGTGTGATTTAGTTAACCTTTATTTTGTATGTGTTAATTAGATTTTCTCTTTTCCTTTTCATGTAAAACTTTGTATAATTAAGATTTTTTTGAATGATTTGTTATGGGGATTAGGATAAGCATTGGTCATAAGATCCTATCTTATGTACCATGTGAAGCCTTAGAGCATCCACCTTCCAACCATCCAAGAAGAAAGAACCAAAGAAAAAAAAAAGAAAGAAGAAAGAAGAATAAAGCTTGAAAACCCCCATAATAATAAATTCCTTGCTTAATTGTAATATTCATTTGTAATCTGGGTTGTATAAGAGTAGAGCTCGGCTACCCACATTTGACATTTTCAGGTTTATGCTGTGGTGCCTAATCACAACGGCCATTTATTCTTTTTGTGATTAGCTTTATAAATTGTTTGATGATTTGTTTAATTTTTGCATTAAATGGCATGATTTTTTTAGTTTCTTTCTTGCTTTATGTATGGCCTGGATGAGGATTACACTCTTTAGAGAAAAATAAATTTTTTACCCAACTTAACAACTCAAATTAAAATTAAATAAATCATAACTTCACCTAAAGCTTAAGTTTAAAATCAAGATAAAAGAATTAGTAATCCCTTAGTTGGATGAGCATTTCTTTTGTAATATCTTGCACAAATGCATCTTATTTCACTCTTGATTGGAGGGCTGCCTTTTCTAGAATTCACTGACCTTGAGAGTGAAAACTCACCTCCTCCTTTCTTGATTTTCGCCAATAATCTTCTTTTCATAAAATCCTATTAGCCTGAGTCAAAATATTTGTCCAATAATAATAATAAAATGAAATTTAAAATGCATTAGATTTAATTCATTTGAATGTCCCTTTACATGATCTAATCTCTTTGGGGAGTGAGTTTAAGGACTTAGTCTCTTTCTAATAATAATTGCTATCTTGCAAGCATAAAGATTTGCCTATATATTTAAAATCGAGGAGAGTTACACCACCCCTAAGCGATTTATAAGTCCAAGCTGTCGAGTGATTTGTCCCCTCTTGTGGAGGCAAACCAATTACCCATTTTCGCCTTAGATTTAGTTTGTGCTTCCGGTCCTCGTCGAAGCTCCCTAGATTTAGGTTCTGAGGTTGCTTCTCCCCTTTGTGGACCATAAGCATAATTCCACACCTCTTAGACATTTCCTTAATCTTGTGTTAAGGAATTTTATGTCCTAAAATTTTAATGAAAAATGCAACTCAAACAAACTAAATCAATTTTCAAAAGTGTAAAGCCCAACTATAGGATAGTTTGAGATGCTCGTTAGGTTTCCTAGCATCATGGGTGTCTCCTACTTATCATCCATTTTGGCTTCAATAATAACTCCCTCATTTGATCAATCTCATTTAATCTTTCAAAAATAAAACCAATCGATTGATAGTCCTTCCTGCAATGGCTTATGGTGCAAAATGTTGGCCAATAAAAGAAAAGCATAAAACTAAGTTAAGTGTTACAGAGATGAGGATGCTTGGTGGATTTACTACTCTTAGAGATAAAATGCAAAATGAGTATTGGAAAAACTTGGAGTAGCTCCAATGGCGATAAGATTAAATAGAGTCGCCAGATGGTTTGGCCACATAAAGCGGTCATCCGATGACTGGTTAGAGTAGATGCATTAGATTTGCCTTATGTTAAGAAGTAGACCTAAAAGACTAAGATGTAAAAAAATGACCTTAAAATTAAATGAGAATTTCACATACACAGTAGACACAAAGGATTCACGTAAATTTATCCCACTTAGTGGGATTAAGCGTTTGTTGTCATGTTGTTGCTTGATCGATACCTTCCTATTGGAAATCTTCGCACAACGATCATTTACCTTAATCGAGTATTTTCAAGGGATCCCATCCTTAGATGTAATTAACTATGCGGCTTGTCCCTCGTGAGAAACTTAACTAACTTGATTTAAAATAAACTCGCTTTACTTGTCCATTAAAGTGGGGAAGAATCTCGTACATACGCACACATCGTATTGTGAGTCCTTATTTGATTGGTTCCATTAAAGGGTAGTGACTTCTATCTCTCAAGATAGTACACTATTTCTTGATGATATATCCGATCACCTGATTAAGCATATATGTGGATCTGCATAGCGTCTTACCAAGAAGAATTTCTATATATGTGTTGTCCTCTTTCATTTCTCACCAACAGATTTGAAAGGCGACCTCTCCCCTTCTATAGGAATTTTTCTCCAACATTGTCCTATCAAGTATACCCTATGATTCACAACTCAAATGTGAACCATTGTGGAGCATACGGCCACGGTGGATCGAATATAATGGAGCCCATCGCCAAGCCACCCGATCAAAGCGACTATCAGAATCGCATCATCTCGAGTTCACCTGCCAAGCCACGCAATCGTAAGACACGACACATCCTTACTAAGCAAGAGATTGATTGAAAGTGAACATGGTAACACTTGATTTGACACGGCTTCAAGAGCTGAAGTTTAATTTATCACCTCCAACAAACAAGGTGGATTGATTGATTTTTACTTTAAGCTTTTAACGATAGGATTTCATTTAAGCATTTTAGATTGATATTTAATTTGAGTTAATTTGATTTGAAAATAATCACATTTTGATAGAAATATCCTCCTGCTGAAATCATCATTCAATACGCCCATCATCTGAAGTTAATTGATTGAAACAAATATATTTGAGAACTTTATATCCCGTCAACTCTATTTAGCTAATATGATCGATCTATTATCACGTGATAGAATTACCGATATTTTTAATAAGTTGAAATTTTTATAATATTTTAGGTTTTGTTAACCCATCACCCTAAGCTAAACCGGAAGCCCACGCAAAGATTCTCAAACACTTGAGTCTAAACATTTAGTATAGTGTCGGGGCCCACATGGATATATTTAAGAATGCCTTAATTAACGCCTTATGTTATGCGATGTGTTGAACTGTATGTATTTTAGAATTTTAAATGATGCCTTCGGCCACAGTATTGCGGGTTCGGTGGTGTTTTGATTTAGATTATAATTAAAAATATTGCTTGCACTTAATCTACTTGTTGGATTTTTCAATTCTCCAAATTTTCAAATTTGTTTGTGCGCAGGTTCGAATTCTTTCATATTTAAGAATTTATCTTCCAATTAGTTTGAAACAAACTATTAACAACTCTTGTATGAATCTTTCAATTATTCATTAAGGAGCTTTAACTATGCTTGCCAACATGTTATTTCACTTTTTCATAGCTCTCTCATAAATTTTATTTGACTTCCCCCTTTTTATTTTATATATAAGCATAACACTAAACAAATTTCTTATGAGTTAGTTTTGTATTGAGATACAAATTTAAGTAGACTTGAGTAAGCTATCGAATAATATTCTTGCCTCTCCTAATTTCAATCAAAGTTTATTTAATTTTGAGAAATTTATAAGAGAAGAAAACTCACTTTATCGTTTCAATTTAAGTCATAGAGAATTACATTTAAAGCTTGTGAGTTTAATATTAACCTCCCCAAGTTCCAATTAAAGCTTGTTTAATTTTAAGAAATTTACAAGAGAAGAAAACTTACTTTACCGCTTCAATTTAAGCCATAGAAAATTGCAATTTAAAGCTTGTGAGTTTAATATTAGCCTCCCTAAGTTTTAATTAAAACTTGTTTAATTCTGAAGAATTTACAAGAAAATAGAACTCACTTTATTAAGAAGTTAATTTTAAATAAGAATGGGTTCCTCATTACTTCCTCAAATCCCTCTAAATAAGGCTAAGAGATAGCACTTGCTTGAGTTTAGAGTACTTGAGAAAGAGGGGAGAGGATTTTAGTTCACACTTCGAGAAGGCTTTTAACTTGCTTAAATAAGTTTTGAAAGTGTTTTTCCTCTCTTTTTTTGTTTGATGCTCGTTTTAACATTTATCGTGTATTTTCTTATTTAATTTAAGCTTAGACGATTTCACAATTTGTTTAAGTCGAATTTCAAATTTCAATAACATTTCGGAGGACATCTAACAACATTTATTTACCTTATTGATGACGGTGTTTCATGAAATAAGCCAGACCGCTACGCTGGCATTAGCGGTCAAACCCGCGAAATGAACACAAGCAATACATCCACATCACATATTCGATTTATTTCTTCACGATTGCAATGATCGACAAAGAGACGAAGTTGAAGATGCCGGAGACCAAGAGAGTAATCATCGACGCCGTTCTCGCAACAAGAAAAGGTCGAAAGACGAATCAAGAAGAAGCCTGGCGGTCCTTCTTCTGAAAAAAAAGAAGGAATGGAATGCCAAAAACCGAGAACCCGCTAATGACGGTTCTCTCTGACAAAGGAATGGAAAGGAATTTTCGGTTTAAAAGAAAGGAAGGAAGAGAGAGATGTCAGAAACCGGGAGAAGAACCTGTCTAATGACGGTGTTCTTCTCCGGTTGAGGCAAAGGAAAATGAAATGGGTATTTTCAGTTTGGTGGAATTGAGGGGAGAAAAGGGAATTTTGGATTAGTGAGGGTGAGGTAAAGAGGAGAAATTGAGAATGTGAAGAAGAAGAAGAGGGAAGATGAATTTTTGATTTTGAAGAAAAATCAGAGAAATTTCAGTTTGGTTTTTGTGAGAAGAATAAGAAAATAGAGGAGATGAAGAAGAGAAGCAGAGGAGGGGAAAGAAGAACTGCTTTGCTTGTGGTTGGAGAGGAGAGAAAAACGAGAGAAGGAGGAGTTCCTTTTCGGTTTGGAGGGGAGAAATGGAAGAGAGGGGCTCGGTTTTGGATGGAGAGATGTGGGAGGGATCGGTTGGAGAGGAAGAGCAGAAACAGTTGCTCACCGTGCATTCGAATGGAAGAGGACTCGAGCCGATCGGAAGAGGGGAGCTCGTTCGGCTCTCGTGCGCTCGCGTGAGGGAGAGGGACGAACCGATCGTGCATGAAGGAGGACGACTTCGTGCGACAAAGGAATTGGGGCTCGGGTCACGCGTGGATTACGGCCGGTCAAGCGTGGATTAGGATGGGTTAGGGATTTATGGGGGTCGGATGAGCCAGTTTTAGATTATTAGCCCTTTTTATAATATTATTTATTATTTAATCCTCTTTAATACGAACTTTACGCCGACATTGATATAGGGTTAATATATATGTTGAGTTATTCGAACACAACGACGCAGCCGTTTAACGGGCCGTTTAGTAGATCAAATTGAAATAATTTCATTTCAAACGACGCCCTCACTTTCAACCGTTATATCTCGACTTGTCTCAATTGAGCGCAAAACAGCCTTACTGATAAATTTTGATGTTTCGAAGCTAATGGGGCAATCAATTTCACGAACGGATGTCATTTAATTTACATCGGCACCTCCTGACCTCAATATAATGCGACGCGTTGATGACTCGACGGTCTGATCATCAATAATATATTTTCATCGGTTTGACGCTCAACGCTGACGGCGAAGTTTCGCCAATCAGGTCGTTTGACCATTTTCGATGACGCCCAGCATTTTGAGCCCATTTGCGCAGACTGCCACTAACTCGCCGAATTAGACTTGTGGGCTTGACTCGACTTATGACACATATGTGGAGGTTAACAGATCACTTTGATTCTATGTCAATATTATTAATGGATATGATTGTCTAGAAATATTCCTCTTAAGATAAAACAGCTCTTAAAAGTATTTAATAATATATAATTGAAACAATATATAAAAGAAGAGATTGTTGAAAATTTTTGAATGTTGGCTCACATATGAATTTAACTATACATTATGTGTTATCTTATTTTTAAGCCTATTAATTTTGTGATCAAATAAAGATTAATTAATTTTCGTTCGGTATATCTTATTAATTTTGTATAATTATCGTGTAGAGGAGACATTTTATTTTATTTTTCACGAGTAAAATAAAATGAAATACACTCAATAATAAAGCATGGTCCTATTCCAAAGGATCTTCATTTTCTCACATCTCATCTGAGACTCTCTCTCTCTCTCTCTCTCTCAAAAACACCCATTTAAAAGTAGAAGGTCAAAATCCCATATTAGCTCTTCCATGAATTCAGGTACGTTTTCGATTAAATATTATTGATGATTTGACAGGAGATCCGAGCTAAATAAATTAATTTTTATCTTTATATATTTCCAACAGCTATAACTACACTAAACTTTTGATAAGGGCAATATTTGTCTATTTAAATAGATAACACTTAACACTTCTTTTGCTCTCCTCCTCGAAATATATTTCTCTCTGAAATCCAGTTTTGATTATCACAAAACAAGTATTAATGAAAAAGATTAAATTTGACTACAAAGAAAGCAGAAAGAAAAACAGTACTATACCATTTTGGGAACAAAACAGTGCAATAAGTTATTGATTAATTGCTCTTAAAAAGGTCTAACGGTCATTTGCAGCTATAGGTTCAAACTGCTTCCAGTTGCTTTGGAGCAATGTCTTGATTCCTTTGAAGAAGATGAAAGTGAAATCACTGCCTCCCCTGTAGTAAAAAAAAAATATTCTGGTCCAAAAAGACTCTGAAGGTCATTTGCTCTTTGTAATTTCTCCATAACTTCTCCCACAGGATTTATGAAGACAAGCTGTAATGTTAAAGATAAAAGATATATCAAGTTTATTTAATGTGTAAAGAATGAAACAGTAAGAAAGTTTGGTTGTACCTTTAGACCTTCTCTCTCTGTTGACTTTTTTAATTCCATAAAAAGTGAGATTCCGCTTGTATCAATAGCACTCACAGCTGAAATTAAATACATAGTTAACTAAAAGTTATATGAAAAATCATGTATTTTTTTAATAGTGTGGATTATAACGTAAAACATTACAATGCTTTTTGCGGAGAAAGCTCAAATGAAGCGTGTTTGGTAAAATGAAATCTCAAATTTTTCATAAGAATGGTGTGGGTTACATAGTTAACTGTTGGGAGAAAACAAGAAAATAGGAGCAAATTTAGAACGGAATAAACAATAATTTTAAAAGAACACCAAAATTTACATGAAAAATTCTAGAATCAAAAAAATCACAGAGCCACACTGCACCAAAAAATCCATTATGAATAAAAATTAAGAAGATGATATATAAATCACTTTTTACTCAAGCCTCTCTAGCAATCTTTATGTCTCACTCATTTTAGAATACTTTTACTTTACTAGCACTCAAGAGAAAATAAAAAAACTAAACTTAAAACTACAAAGAACTATTTTAAAATGGACTCTGCCTCTTCATAGAACCTAGGCGTTGGCCGCTCTGTCAATCTGATTCTTATGCATGGGTTCTAGTACGACAACACTACTGCTACAACGCCAAGGCATTGACTTCTCTATCATTCTAGAGACAAACCACGAATCCTGGTACCAAAACGCAGACCTCTTAGCTCTGAGACATTGTCTTCTTTCTCTTTAAAGCTAAATCCTCTATTTCACAGCATTGAGGCACTGCAGTGCTGGACACTATGAAAAATTTTTTCAGGGGCTTCTCCCCTAAACCCTCAAGCAAATTGACAAAATTGAGAGTTAAGTCAACAATACATCACCAATTGATCTAATATATATATATATATATAAACATGCACACATATTTTTCTAATAGGTTTTTATTTTAGTTTCTTTTCAATCATATATTGAATTGACAAATTAAAATTATACTTCATCATAAAAATTATCACCAAGCTAAATTTTATCAGATTTTATAAAGATATGCTCATGCATCAAGCATGAAGAAGAAACCCCTTAATAGGCACTTTAAATAGTGAGATGAGTGATTCAATAACTTCTTGATGTAAGAGTGCTCAAATTAAAAGAAAATTTGTAGTGGAGATAAATGATTACATTTAATATCACATTTTCTTAAGTACGACCCTTAAATTTTAAGGACACGGCGACCTAAACTATCAAGTTAGTTTTAAGGACATGAATTTCGTCTTAGAGAAACTTTCTTCACAATCTTCTTTATCTACATGAATGATAAAATATTATTCGAAATCATGAATATTTTCATGGAGAGAAAATGCATACAACAGAAGTTCAAATATATGACATAAGTATTAAACATTCATAAAACTGAAATATGCAGTATCATAAAAAAATAATAGTAATAAGAATAAAGAGATTTACTTACTTGACAAATCTAAGATTAAAAATTGGAGGCTAATATGCTTCTCCTTTTCCTCTTCCATCCATCTTGAAATTCTATCAACAAAAATATCCCCAAAAGATTTTAGAATTCCAATGTTAGATCAAATCTACATTCATATGGTAGAAACATTTACTTGACATGTTTATTGGCAATCCTTTGGTTATGCACAATACTAGACTACAGGAAGAATTTTCACGATAACCAGCTAAAAATACTTACTAGAAAATCCATATTCGAAGGTAGGATCCGCTTGGGTATCAAAGAGACATTGAACTTTTTGTCACAAATATAGACTAAGAAAGCAAACACCAAGTTTTTCTGCTGTATAAAGGAAAGAACAAAAATCTTATTGTTTATGGCATCGGATGCTACATGCAACTTGATTCTACAGCTCATAAGCTAGGCAAGTTGATAAAATGTTGATATGAAAATTGAGCTTTTGTTAGAATTTGACCCGAATTTTAATGGGCATTGGCTGAAATGTTCGCAAAGAGGCATATGTTGTCCAATCAAAATAATGAAAATTTTTGTGGGAGATTGTGGAGGCAGCGGAGTTATTGAGCTAATATATTTATTTATTTATTTTTATTTATATTTATGTGTATAGTTGTATTTATATATGCTGTATATTTACATTTAAGTCTAAAGATTTTCATCTGAGTAGATCTAAAACTAAATATATGGAGTGTAATTTTAGTTGTAAAAGTTCTAGTGGTGGTTTTGAGACATTGGATGATCAAGTCATTAAAAAGAGCGAGTGTTTCAAATATCTAGGCTCTATTGTTCAAAATGATGTTGAAATAGATGGAAATGTTATTAGCAGAATTCAAGTTGGATGGTTGAAGTAGAGAATATCCGATGTGAAAAGAGCTAGACTTAAAGAAAAGTTTATAAGATGATGGTAAGATCAAATGATTTATGCATAAGTTGATAGAAAAAGCATAAGACTAAGTTACTTGAGATGGGGATGCTCAATATATAAAATTTTCCACCCCTTTGGATGAAAAGAGTGATTTTAGTCAAAATTTGTGCGATGAATAGTAGAAAGACACTACCAAGAGATTTATCATTTTATGGAGATCTTTCTAAGTTTATCACAAAGCTCATGAATAATTAACTCATCTCAATATCGAGAGAATTTTCGATTAAATAGAATATAAACGTTAAATATTGATAAAGAAGGAGTGAGTTTATGATTTATGAAATTTATCATTTTAATTTAACACTTTTGGTTGGGGGAACGATGACGCGCTCAATCTAGATCCCATATTCCATCATGCCGTATCCCCAGTAATTATAGAGGTAGTCGACCTAACTCGATAAGGATCCTTGTCGAACAGCCATCCAAGTGTCCTTATGTCACTGCAGAAGTTTGCGGGACAAATATAAGTCAATCTTAATTAACAGAGAGTTTTTTGCCCAACCAAATATATTCTATATTTCAAGACAAAGAAAGCAAAGCCGGGAGAACATAGCTACCAATGCATTTTAGGCCACATATCGCTAATCAGAAGGCTCCCCAGATCATTTATGTGGCATCATTTTAAAGAAAATCCACGGACAAGGACGCGGGCGTCACTACGGTCTTAGATTATTTGAGTGTGAAAATAGTTATGCATTTGATTTGACATTGCTGTGAGCAAAAATTTTCTTAATTTGTCACCAAACAAGCGATTCTTGGAGGGGTGGATTGATTAAGTTTTAATTTAAATAATTAATTTCATTTCATTTATATTTTATTATTTTATTTGAATTTTTAATCATTTTATGATTGATTTGGATTTGAATATATGATCATTGATCATTTAAACCATAATAATGATAATCTTTTGAATGTAGTAGACCTTGTCAACTCTGTCTGTTTCCATGTAGAGGGTTGGGTCTAAATTCCATGCTCTCATATTTGTAATCCCCTACACCTTGTCAACTCTAGCTTGAGCGTAGAGGATCGGGTTTGGGACTTTTCTCTTGAAAGTTTGAACTTGAGAAGTGTCAATAGATTTATCATTTGTCATTTTTATGACAGAATTAACTTCTCAAATTTTATTAAATGAAAATTCTTATAATATAATAATCGGATTTTTTTAGGTTTTGTTAACCCGGACCCGATCCTAAGACCAAACTGTGATGTGTAGTATCTGTTCTTTCATTTTGCACATGACTTGTATATTTTTCTAGATACTTGCTCTAATGAATACTTCAACATACATACAGATATCTATTCTTTTGTAAAAAATATTGTATGGACATTTAAATGTCTAAGTTGAAGTAGTTGTGTTTGACATGACATATGTGTCAAAATGCAAGCATAAGTTTTGATATGGATTTTTAGATTTTTTTAACCCGGGCCCGGTCCTAAGACCAAAGTGGGATGTGTAGTATCTATTCTTTTGTATCTGACTTAGTGAACACTTGAATATACATACGAGTATCTATTTTTTAAAATATTATATGAACATTAAGATGTCTAAGTTGAAGTGTAGATGTCAAATTGCACGTTTTAATTTTGATGTGGCATTTTTAGGTTTTGGTAACCTAGACCCGGTCCTAAGACCAAACTGGGATGTAGATATATGTTCTTTCAGTTTGAGTTTGGCTTGCATATTTCTCCTAAATATTTGATCCAGTAGAGATTTCAACATACATACAAGTATCTATTCTTTTAAAAATGTTATATGTATATTTAAATGTCTAACTTGAAGTTATTATGTTTAATATGATATATCATCTTTAATATATATTATAAAAACAAGTAATGATCTATTCTTGATCAAGCATGTATCTATTCTTGAATTCAACATTCACAAATGTAAACCAAATGAGTATCTGTTCTAGATGATCAAGTAGGTATCTGTTCGAAAGAGGTAAGATATCTATTTCACATCAAGTGAGCATTTGTTCTTTAATGATATAAATTTAAACCCTTCTCAATTTGTCATGAATTAAATATGTATATCTCTATAGGATATACATTTGACGTTTTAAAATATGTGCTAAGCGAGTGCAATATTTATCTTAAGGGGCAATTTGAGGAAAGGTTATGAATCACACATTAGTTTGCACATCACATCCAAACAACTTTATGCATATTAGAATTTGGATGGATAGAGATCAATTCAAATGTAAACTTGCATATAAATTTCCATTCAATGCTTTTTTGAATTTGAAAGAGAGCTTCATGCTTAATGAATAGTCATTCTTACTTCAAGACATTCTTCACATATTCATAGAAAGGAATGAATAATGATGCTAATGAAGCTACCTACTTACTTCTCAATTTTTATTCTCTCATTCTTTTAAATAATAATCCATTAGAATTTAGGCTTCATATAAAGCAAGTAATTTTGGAGGATCTTGTTCTACCTTTATAACGATGCAAGATATAGATTTGACACTTGTTTATGAGTGTAATATGAACATTTATTAGGTAAAATGTCACTTTAACATTATCAATCAGCAAGCTAAAAGAGACTTAAAATTATATTAAACTTCTTTTCAAATGACATTTTAAAAGCCTATTAGCTCAAATATGAAGCCACTCACTTTTTCTTATTCTCTTCCTTAGCTCATGATTGAGAAAAAAAAAAAGAAATCTAAAAATCTTTCTTATACAAGGTTAAAAAAATCTGAAATTCTCTCTTAAATAAATATTGATCCTCATAATTGCAAATGACCTTATATACTTGAATTAAATGAGAATTTGACACATAATAGGACACAATGGAGACGAAGGATTCATATAGCCGACCCCACTTAGTGGGATAAAGGCTTGTTGTTGTTGTTATTGTTGTATGATTGCAAATGACCAAGCCATAGGAGGAGGGAAGAAGAAAGGGTGATCATGAGCTTGCAACATTTAGTTCATGACAACATGACAACTTAAATATAAGTCCATCCCATTAAGCATTATCTTTATCATAATTTGCACAAGCCCATTTGTATAAGCTCATCTATGATATTTTGTATAAGCCTATTTGTAATGTTTTGTATAAGCCCATTTGAGAATTTTTTTTTAGGATGGGCCAAGCATGAGGGAGAAAGCCCATGACATTATGATCCATTCATAATATTACTTATTATATTTTACTTATTTGCCATATTCCCTTTTTATCATGACATGCACTCATAAATAAGAGAAGAGAGAATGACAAAAGAAGTAAAGATCTCCCCTTAGATCTGTTGACCTCCACATATGATTCACAAATCAAACGATGCATAAAAGTTAATATCAATCATTAAGGGAAGTAACATCGTATGAATTGGGCTTAAAACCCCCTAATCACGATCAGATTCAATCAAACTCGCTTCGATTTGAAAATTCGACTTCATAGTGCGTCTAAAATATTAAAATTAATTAAATAAAAAAATCAAATCAATTAATTAAATTCAAATTTTAATGAAATTATGCGCATATCGAGGTCGGGAAGCCCTGACGACATCCGAACAACCTCCGTTCGCAAAATTGATCGCGTCATTGTCGTCGAAATGTATCAAACGACGCTTTCTGCGGTCAATTCAGTAAACTCTACGCGAATGTCGAGCGATTTGAATGAGACGTCGCGCAATTCAAGCTCAATTTCACTTCAACCGTCGCCGACGTTGTCTAAACAACCTCCGATCGCAAAATCGATCGCGCCGTTGCGTTCCGCACAACGGAAACGCCATAAATTGACATCCATATTGCTATAATTCATTAATTAAGAGGATTCGGCAAATTATTTATATTTAATCTTAATATTTCGTCGTTAGGCTACTTAACAACTGAAATTAGCTAATGATCTCTTAATCTTTGCTTAATTAGCCGCCCGAATCGTCTAGTCCTCAGCGGATCGAATCGAAAAGTCAATCGCCCAAAAGCGAGCGAGCTTCGCCGTTTGTGAGGGCTTTTAGCGTTTGCTTTTGGGGCGTGAATTTTAATTTTGATACCCGTTTGAGTAGTGTGTTTTGAAATTTAGCTCCATATCATGAAAGCTCCGTTTAGCCTTCAAAAGCAAAAGACAAATAGTTTTTCAGGAAATACTTTTAAACCAGCTTTTCAAGAATCCGAAAAGCTTAGCCAAACGAAACCTCAGTCCCTCATTCTACACGCAACACTCCCGAACACTTCTCCCTCTCGTGCGGCTCCCTTCCATCGGTTCCTCCTCTCTCTCGTTTTTCCTCTCCCATCTATTCCGACGCACAGGTTCTGAATCGAGGCTCGCCTCCACGCCGTCTGTCTCTCTCTTCCTCTCATCAAGCCGTCTCTTCAGGAGCTCCCACTAACCCTGACCGCTTCTTGCAAACCAAACCCCTTTCTTTCTTCCTTGCAATTGAAACCTTCGTGTCGCTCTCTAACCTTAAGCTTATTTTCGCTTGAGTTCTTTGTTAGGTTTGGTAAATCATCTTATTCTATGCTTAAGATGATGTTGAGTTTGAGATTTGGGAGGTCAGATGGCCCAAAATCTCATGTTGTCGCTCAGATGGATTTCATTTTTTTATCTTGCTTACACTGATTTTTATGGGCAAAATGATATATGCTATGCCTCTTTCATATGTTAGAATGAAATCCGAAATCTGAAATAAAGTTTTGAGAGGCTATGTAGCTTAAACCATAAGTTTACATGCAAGGTTCCCTCTCTTTTATGCTTCAGTTTTACTATTTGGATGGAATGATATTTGCTAAACCTCTTCAACATGTTTTAAATGCAATTAGAAATGTGGAAATATGGTTTAAGATAACGTATAGGTCAAGTCCTAAATTATAAGCAAGCCTCCCCTTTCTTTTATGTTTCAATTTTTGCTGTTTGGAGGAGTTAATACTTGTTAAAATTCTCCTATATGCTTAAAATGAAATCTGAAATATGAAGGGAAGGGTTTGGGGTGTTGTGTGATTCAAACCCTAAACTATTAGCAAGTTTTTCTCTCTTTTATGTTTCAGTTTTTGTTATTTGAAGGAGTAAATACTTGTTAAAATTTTCCTATGACCTTAAAATGAAATCTGAAGTATGAAGAAAAAGTTTGAAGTGTTGTATGGGTCAAATCCTAAGCTATGTGCAAGTTTTTCTCTCTTTTATGTTTCAGTTTTTGCTGTTTGGAGGAGTTAATACTTGTTAAAATTTTCCTATATGCTTAAAGTGAAACTAGAAGTGTGAAGGAACGGTTTGAAGTGTTGTATGGGTCAAATCCTAAATCATATACAAGTTCCCTCCTCTTTTTGATACTTCACTTTGCTGTTTGGACGGGTTGATGCTTGCCAAATCTATTTTATATGCTGAAAATTGAATTAGAAGCGTAGAAATGAATTTTAGGGTGTTGTGTGGTTCAAACCCTAAATTATTAGCAAGTTTTCCTCTTTTATGTTTCAGTTTTTTGTTATTTGAAGGAGTTAGTACTAGTTAAAATTTTCCTATGAGCTTAAAATGAAATCTGAAGTATAAAGGAAGGGTTTGAAGTGTCCTATGGGTCAAATCCTAAACTATATGCAAGTCTCCCTCCTTTTTATGTTTCAGCTTTGTTTTTTTTTTTGCTAATTGGAAGAGTTAATATTTGTTAAGCCTTTCTTATATGTTTAAAATGAAACTAGAAGTATGAAAAAAGCTTTTGAATTAGCATATGGTTCAAATCCTAAATTATGTGAAAGCCCAATTCTCTTTTATGCTTCAGTTCTTGTTGTTGAGAAGAGTTGACACTTGCTAGTCTTCCTTATATGCCTAAAACAAAAATATATATATATAGAAATGGGTTTAGAAATGTTGGGTGACTCAAACCTGAAGTTATATGTGGGCTTCCTTCCCTTTTCATTCTTCATCCTATGGATGGAGTGATGCTCACTTTGCCTATATTATGTGAGTTATTATCATAACTTGGGATGAGGGTTAGCTTTCAATTCCTCTCTATGTTAGCATGAATCTAGAAAGATATTTATGGCTAATTTTGTTGTTAAGTTGAAGTAAAGAAAGAGACATTTTGGTTTGACATTGGTTTAAAACCTCTACTAATATTTGAATATCTTACTCTTTATAACTCATGTAGCCATCTTCTTACTCCTTATGATATGACTTTGAGATATTATTCTAATTTCTATGTACCAAGGTGAATGTTCTTCATTATTAAGGATGAATGAAAGTTACATGAAGATTGTAAACGTCTATTTTAATTACAATGCATGCCTATGATTTCACATCTACTTGTTATCTCACTTGTTGAATTTGAGAGAGGCACTTCACCTAGCATGCTCAAAAAGAAAAATCATGTAATGACATTCATATGTGAATAAAAGTTAGGTGATGGTTTATTGTTTGTGGTGCATCAAATATATCATGTCATGCATATATAAATGCAAGTTGGGAAATATGATTTGTTATAAGTATTTGTTCACATTGTTCCAATGCGACGGAAACTTGATAATAGACGTCAATGTTATTCAAACATGGCGGGAAATATCGCGTGAGTACATTCACGCTATTCCAACGCTAGAAATACGCCGGATAAATACCCATTCACATTATTCCAACGCATAAACGTGATAAGACTGCTCACGCTATTCCAATGTGGCGGAAAATCGCGATGATAAAGATTGCTCACATTGTTCCAAAGAGAAAATGTTTGATATGTTGTGTTAACCCATGCACGCCTTTCGACGGCAATAAACTGGTTCTCGACACCTACCGCAAAACCTTGGCATGGTGAATGGCTAATCTCCGGCCCATATGGGATGGGAAAAATTTTGATAAAAAAAAGGAGATGCAAATGCTTAAGTTATTATTTGAATTTTCATACCATACATATGTATATTTATGCTTAACTTAATATCATACAAACTATCCTACCATGTGGCAACTATGATGTGTTTATTAATGCTTAGCTCAATTGTCATTTGAATTGTCATATTATGAGGTAAATACTTGATTAGAATTTCAATCCCCTTTTATCTAAATGGTGATTATGCGTCATGTAACTTAAACATTGTCTTACTATTAAGCATATATTTATGACATAATTGCCTCCCTTTTGCCTAACCATGAGTTTAGTATGGATATCTATCCTATCTTACTTGTTCATTTTGCAACAATCCTTACATGCTTATGCATAGTTGAACATAGAAAAGGAATGTATCTTATTGTTACATGATCTAAATTTTACTTTACTATCAAATGCCCATTCATATGAGATAATGATGTATAAATCTAAAGCATTAAGTTAGACATAACTTACAAGTCAATGTGATATGAATTGGATCCTTTCCTCTGCAAGTTGGATAAACTCTTTTATAGGACTTAGGCTTGCAATATATCTTGTAAGGAAGAGAAGAGAAGTGGGAGAGTAAAGCCTCATGAGAGGGGGATTCTCTCTTATTTATAAGCCCCCTTAGCATGAGGCCAAAAAAAGGAAAAACAAAAAAAATTGAGAGTGGGACTTGTGTTATCTCATTAATTTCTTTTCCTTTGTTGGTTCCTATATTTAAGAATAAAGGTGATGCACAAGAGTGTGCAAATTATAGAGGAATTAAGTTAATGTGTCATACATTAAAATTATGGGAGAGAGTATAGACATGTGATGATACGTAAGTTTCACAATCGCCTTGGTTTCATGCCGTAGATCTACATGGATGTTATACATTTGTTAAGGGTTTGATGGAGAAGCATAGAGAAAGTAAAGAGGATCTACATATGATATTTATTGATTTGAGAAAGCTTATGATAAAGTTTCAAGAGATGTTCTTTGGAGAGTTCAGAACAAAAAAGGAGTTAATATTGGTTATATTCAAGTCATTAAGGATATGTATATTGAGTCATGTGTCCAAACACAAGGAGGATTGACAAAACATTTTCCTATTTCGGATTACATCAAGCAAGCTTATCTTTTTACTTTAGTTATGGATGTTCTTACTAAGCATTTACAAGAAGATTTACATTGGTGTATACTTTTGTCGATGATCTTGTTGATAAGACTGAGAGAGTCCAACAGAAACTTGAATTATGGAGGTCAACTCTAGTCTAAAGGTTTTCGTTTAAGTAGATCTAAAACCTAATAATATATGGAGTGTAATTTTAGTTCTGATAGTGTTGTGATATTAGGTGAACAAATCATTAATAAGAGTGAGTGTTTCAGATATTTAGGCTCTCTTGTTCAAAATGATAATGAAATAGATGGAGATGTTATTAGTAGAATTCAAGTTGGATGGTTGAAGTGGAGGAATGCATATGGCCTTTTACGTGATAGAAAAGTTCCACTTAAACTTCAAGGAAAATTTTATAAGATTGTGGTATGCAGAATGTTGGTCAATAAAAGAGAAGCATAAGACTAAGTTAAGTGTTACAGAGATGAGGATGCTTAGGTGGATGAGTGGCTTTACTCTTAGAGATAGAATGCAAAATGAGTATATTCTAAAAAAGTTGGAGTAGCTCCAGTAAGATAAGATTAGGAGAGTCTCCTGATGGTTTGGCCACATAAAGTCGATCGTCAATGACTGACAGAGAGTAGATGCATTAGATTTGCCTTTTATGTTAAGAAAGGTAGAGGTAGACCTAAAATACGTTAAGATGTAAAAAAAATGATCTTAGTATACTTGATTTAAATGAGAATTTGATACACAGACGGCGATTCATAAATTTAACACCCAAATGGGATTAAGGCTTGTTGTTGTTGTTGTTGTTGTTGTGTCTTTGTCATGAGTTTGCATGTAAAGAGGTTAATTTTATTTGGTCACTTGTCTCCTAATAACAAATGGCATGCACTTACGTCTTTGTCATTTCATTTTAATGTTACATGATAAAAAATGGATTTAAGGGGAGATTAACTTTCTTTTTGTCATTTTTCCTTAATGACATTTGACATATACTTGTGTCTTTATCATAAGTTTGCATGTAAAGAGGTTAATTTTATTTGGTCACTTATCTCCTAATGACACATGACATGCACTTATATCTTTATCATTTCCTTTTAATGCTACATGACAAAAATATGGATTTAGGAGAAATTAACTTCCATTTTGTCAAATTTTCCTAATGACATTTGACATATACTTGTGTCTTTGTCATGAGTTTTCACGTAAAGAGGTTAATTTTATTTGATCACTTGTATAACACATGACATGCACTTATATCTTTGTCATTTCCCTTTAATGTTACATAACAAAAATGTGGATCTAAGGAGATTAACTTTCTTTTTGTCATCTTTCCCTAATGACATTTAACATGTACTTGTTTTCTTCATGAGCTTGCATGTAAGGAGCTAACTTGCTTTGTCATTTATCTCCTAATAATACGACATACACTTATATCTTCATTTCCCTTTAATGTTACATGACAAAATGTGGATCTAAGGAGATTAACTTTTTTTTTATTTTTTCCTAATGATATTTGACATGATTGTCTTTGTCATTAACTTGCATGTAAAGAGATTAACTTTATTTTGTCATTTGTCTCCTAATAACATATGATATATATTCTCTTCCTTTAATGACATGTGACATACATGCAAACCTAAAAGAGAAATCTTTAGCCCTTTGTCTCTTTCTTAAATGACATGTGACATACATGCAAGCCTAAAAGGAAAACCTTTACTCCTTTTGTCATTTCCTCTTCTCTCATTTATGAGTGCATGTTATGATAAAAGAGGAACATGGGTCATCCTAAATAGGATTAGAGCATAATATCATGGGCTATCTTTTTAAACCTAGACCCCTAAAAAAAAAAGCAAGTGGCCCATTTAGAATTGGTGAACTTTCTCTTTATAAAAAAAGGAGTCATTGAACTTAATCTTGTAAATGGGCTTATGCAAAAGTCATAAAGTGCAAATGGGCTTTTAAAATGCCATTTTGAAAAAATATTTAATATAATTTCAGCCCCCTTTTAGTTTGTTGATTGATAATATTAAAATAACAATTTACCTAATGAATGTTCATGTTACACCCATAAATAAGTGTCAAACTTATATCTTGCATGAATGACTTTATACTTGAAGTTAAGCTTTAAAATGCCATTTTGAAAAGATGTTTAATGCAATTCCTCTTAATTTGGTGATTGGTAATATTAAAGTGACATTTTACTTCATAAATGTTCATATTACATTCATAAGCAAGTGTTAAATTTATAGCTTGCATTAATATGAAAATAGAATATGATCCTCCAAAATTACTTATTTTACATGAAGCTTAAGTCCTAGTTAATTTTCATGTAAAAGAATGAGAGAATGAAAGATGGGAAGTAAGTGGGTAGCTTCATTAATATTAGTATCATTCTTTCTACATGTTATTAAAACATAAAGCTCTCTTTCAAATTCGAAAAGGCATCGAATGGAAACTCATATGCATGCTTATATTTGAATTCATCTTTATCCATCCAAATCCTATACGCATAATGGATTTGGTCGTGACATGCAAACTTATACGGGATCCGTGACATTTCCTCAAATTTCTCTTGAGACAGATATTGCACTCGATACTTAGTGAATACTTTAAAAGGTTAAAGCTTTCCTATCTCTCTCGAACAGATGTAGGCTTGACCATTTAGAACAGATGCTCGTCCGGTCTGCATTTGAGAATGTTAAATACAAAAGTAGATACACGTTTGATCAAAAAAATAGATTGCTACTTATTTTATAATATGTATTAAAGGCGAAATGTCATACTAAACATAGCTATTTGAACTTAGACATTCTCATGTCCATACAATATTTTAAAAAAACAGATACTCATATGTATGTTGAAATGTCTATTAGATCAAACATTTAGGGAAAATATGCAACCCAAATGCAAAAAAAAAAATGAACAGATATTATACTTCCTTTGCTGGCTTAGACCGGTTAACAAAATCTAAAATCCATATCAAAACTCATGCTTGCATTGACGATACATTACGTCAAACTCAACTACTTCAACTTAGACATTCACATGTCCATACAATATTTTAAAAAAACAGATATCAATATGTATGTTAAAGTATTTATTAGATCAAATATCTAGAAAGATATGCAATCCAAATGCAAGATAAAAAAATAGATGCTATACATCCGATTTGGTTCAAGGATCGGGTCCGGGTTAACAAAACCCAAAAAAAATTTGATATTATAAGAATTTCAAGCTAATAATATCTGAGAAGCTATTTCAGCCATATAATTACAAGATATGAATTAATTGACATAACTTCTGAAAGTCAAACCCTCAAGAAGAAAAATCTCAAACCCGATCCTCATGCTCGTTTAGAAGTGGTTTGAAAGATTATACTTCGAAAATGAATTAGACGATCCTCTATTCAAAAAGTAAGATATGCCTATTAATCGATATTACCCCATGAGAAAGCGATTATTATTAAAATTTAATGATAAATGATCAAATATTAAAATCTAAATCAATAATAAAATGATTAAAATTCAAATAAAATATAAATAAAATGAAATTAATTATTTAAATTAAAACTTAAAAAATCAATCCACCTCAAGAATCGTTTATTCTGAGCAAATTAAAAGTCACAAAGAAATAACGTCCAAATCAAATGATAACTACTTTCACACTCAAATAATCTTAGAAGACGCGGGACCTGGTCCTCGTCCGAAGCGATTTTATCGCGAAAATAAGACCACATAAACGACGGCTATAAGAGCTCTAACCGGTGGTTCGACGCGATATGACACACTAAATTACACCACCGCATCAGATGTTCTCCAACGCTTTTGCTAAATATAACGTTGAAAGCAAAAGCTCCTGTTAGAAGGTTGATTTATATTTAACTCCTGACAAACTCCACCTGTGTCTCAAGGACACCTTGGACGACGTAACACATGTGTTGCTAACAAGCGATCATTCTAGTTGGGCCGACTACCTCCTCCTAATCGGGCGGATCGCGATGACCGATGAACTACGGGATATGATCGAGCACGTCATCGCTCCCCCACCAAAAGTTTTAAATTAAAATGATAAATTTCATAAATATTGAACTCCATTTACTGCTATTATATACTCGTTATTTAACGATTCATCGACTTTAATCGAAAGCCGCTTCTCAATATCAGATGGGTAATTAACTATGCCACGCTAAAACTGAACTAGATTTAAAAAAGTTCTCACCAAATGAGGACGAAATCTCTAGATAGTATCTTATCTACTATTCATCTGCCTTCTGAAATTTTCACCGACACTTAAAACAACTATTTTCATTCCAAAAGAGGTCGATGGCGAATTTTCGGATCCCACAAGATCCATACACATTTCATAAGGCATTAAGAGAGAATGACAAAGAAATAAAAATTTTCTCTTAGATCCATGTGTATGTCATGAGACATTAAAAGATAATAATAAAGAAGTAAAGGTCTTCCCTTAAATCCATGTATATGTCATGAGGAATTAAAAGATAAATGACAAAGAAATAAAAATTTTCCCTTAAATCCATGCATATGTCATGAGATATTAAGAGGTAGTGACAAAGAAGTGAAAGTTTCTCCTTAGATTCATGTATATGTCATCAGACCTTAAGAAATAATGACAAGAAAAAGTAAATCTCCCCTTAGATCCATGCGTATGTCATGAGATATTAAAAAGAAATGACAAAGAGTTAAAAGATCTCCCATTAGATCTATGCTCATGTAATGAAGTATTAAGAGAGAATGACAAAAGAGTTAAGACCTCCCCTTAAATCTATGCTCATGTTATGTGACATTAAAAGAGAAAGACAAGAAAAAGTAAATCTTCCCTTAGATCCATATGTCTGTCATGAGATATTAAAAGGTAATAATAAAGAAATCTCCCCTTAGATCCATGCTTATCTTATGTGACAGTAAGAGAGAATGACAAGAAAAAGTAGATCTCCCTTTAGATTTATGTTCATGTCATATGACATTAAGAGAAAATGACAAGAAAAAGTAAATCTCCTCTTGAATTTATGTTCATGTCATATGACATTAAGAGGTAATGACAAAGGAGTGAAAATTTTCCTTTAAATCCATGCATGTGTTATGTGGTATTAAGAGATAAATCACAAAAAAATAAAAAATTTCTCTCCTTAATGGCATAAAAAAAAATTATAGAAATTAATGGGATGACACAAATCTCATTTTCATTTTTTTGGCCTCATGTTAAGGGGCTAATCATTATAAATAAGAGATAATCCTTCTCTCATGAGACTTTACATTCTCACTTCTCCCCATTTTCTTTACAAAAAGCTATTGCAAGTCTAAGTCTCTCTCTTTTCCAGAACCTTTTCTGAAAATCCCTTGCAATTCTGATCAAAAGACGAGCCCATTGCTCATATTGAACCACTTAACCCCTCTTTAGTTATTCGGGTTCGTCCCAGAAATATACTATAAACAATAAACTTGAATTTAAAAAATAAATTTCTGAACTACTATATCTAAAACTCATCTCCCATAAGACTATTTCATATCCGCTTTTCCTTGTTCGAAATCAATCAAATCAAAAATGTTAAATGGTTCTCAAAATTTGATCAGAATCTCGCAAATAAAGATACACCCCAAGATCAATTAATAGCATTTAGTACTCCCCATGAGCATTATCATTGGAATGGTAAGCCTTTTGGCTTAAAAAATGCACAATAAATATTTCACCAACGTATGAATTATTTATTTTCTGAATTTAACACATTTTCGTTTGTTTACGTCAATGATATTCTTATTTTCAGTACTACTCTTCCAACACATAAAACATCTTACACTATTTGCCGAAAAAGCATTTAAACATGGTATTGCATTAAGCAAAAAGAAAGCTATTTTTGTTACTAATACGATTGAATTTATGGATTAAAATCGATAACGAAGCCATCGAATTACAAACCACATTCTACAAAAAATAGACATTCTCGGAAATAATTTACCTCGTCTTTTTCAGGATAAGTTTAAATGGTATCAGATTTACCTCGTCTTTTTAGTCGCCTGTAAATGTTGGTCTTTTATGTCAAATTCTCCAAATTCTCTGATATGTATAAGAAGGTATTTCTGGATAAGTTTGAAATAACTTTATATAGATATTTCAGTGTTTAATAATTGTCTGGAATGTCTCAACGGCGTCTAAAAAGACTTTAGGTAATTTTTGAAGAGTTGATAATTCTTCAAGATACATCATCCGGAGTAATCCAGATTCTATAATTCATAAATAATTTTGGCATCTGTGGTGCCATATAAATATGCTACATGGTATTTTCGATGTATGGAAATATATCTCAGCATTAATTGCTCTTCGAAATTAATAGCCACAATATCCTATTTCTAATATAGTTTTTTGTACTTTTGTAAGATGATGAGAAGGTATTTTCTTGCTCAATTTTTTCTGGAGTAGTAATTGGAGTAATTGGAGGAAAGTCTTCTGGTTTAATTTGTAATTTGAAAACAGAAGGTAATTGGTTTTCATCAATTTCACCAAGGAGATATTTTTTGACGTTCTGTAACTCCGTTAGTAAGTTATTGCTATAAGCAATTTCACATTCTAATTTCCATAATTATTGATCTAATATTTTGAGATAACTTTTCAATATGTGGTCATCCGATTTAACTGAATCTTTTGTAGTTGAGTAAGTGTTCATGTCAAGTGTTTCTGATAATTTGTCCAAGGCTAATTCGATATCGGGATCCGAGCTCATGACCTGTACAAATCTCAAGTTAAAGTATCAGTTAAAGAATTTTATTTACCTTCAATATATTCTAAATCAAAATTATAGGCAGAAAACCAGCTTTGTCATCTAAATAAACGCTTATTTGGTAATGAATCAACAATTTTTCCTTTTATAAATGAAATGGCAGTCTTATTATCAGTTCGGACAATAAAATATTCATAACTCGAATTTTTTTATAGCTTTTTTAATAATTAAAATTTCTTTTTCATTAATATGATAATTTTGTTCAGTTAGGGTATAAGTACCATATGCATATAAAACTTCGATTTTGTCGAATCGCTTTTAAAATAAATACCAAAGGTTTCAACTATCAATTTCGAATTTTTTCGCTTGGTAAAGTTAGTTTAGTTGTTTACATTTTTTAATTTGTAGTAATAAGTTTTGGTCATTAATATCCCAAGACCAACTTATATTTTTACGAAGTTTTTCTATAAGGGAGCTCTAAGAGTAGCTAAATCTTGGATAAATGTTTCTGCATAATTAATACAACCAAGAAAGCGTTGTAAGTCTTTTTGATTGGTTATGGTTGCGAATTTGTCTATTTTTTGTAGAATGTGGTATTGTAATTCATGGCCCGCTATCAATTTTAATCCCGTAAATTCAATCAGATAAGAATAAAACAACTTTCTTTTTGCTTAACGCAACACCATGTTTAAATACTTTTTCACAAATAAAGATATATGTATTGGAAGAGTACGAAAATAAGAATATCATCGACGAAACAAGAGAAAATGTTAAATTCGTAAAATAAATAATCCATAAAATATTTGTGGTGCATTTTTTAAGCTAAAAGGCATAACATTCCAATGATAATGGTGAAAAATGCTATTAATTCAAGATAATGGTGCATCTTTATCCGCCGTAGCTGATTTACCACGCTTTGAAAACCATTTAGTATTTTTGATTTGATTAATAAGGACATCTTTATTTGGTAAGAAATCAAATTTGGTATTAAAATTTTTATAATTAATAACCATACGTGCCACCTAAACTTGTTCAAGGTGAGAAACAAGAAAAGCGACCGAATGAAGCTGGGAGATGAGTTTCACATATAGCAGTTCAGAAATTTGTTTTTTAAATTCAAGTTTATCGTCTATAGTATATTTCATGGGACGAACCCGAATAACTAAAGAGGGTTAAGTGGTTCAATATGAGCAACGGGCTCGTCTTTTGACCAGAATTGCAAGAGATTTTCAGAAAAGGTTCTGGAAAAGAGTTGTTCAGCAAAATGCCATACTTCCTGTAATTTATCGATGTTAGTAAAATAGAAAGAAAGTGGATTGGAAAGATGTGATTGAATAATTTTATCTAAATCACCATGTTGGCTGCGAAATGGCGGGGGTGACTCGACAGGGTGTGTAAGAGGAGTAAGAATAAAGGGACAAGAGAGGAGATGTTTACAAGATGTAATTAATTTAATACGATCCGTATATTGAGTAAAGGCATACATAGATTTAAAGAAATTATTTTCGAGAATAAAGTCCGGAACGTTGTTAGTTAGGCACCAAAGTTTTGGTATTTTAATAAGGGTATTATTAATGAGGGTATATTGGTTAGACCAGTAGGTGGTAATGGTATGAAGGCTATTAAAAGTATCTAGAAGTAAATTATCATGTTGTAGTGTGATATGTGGAAGGTATAAGCCATTATTTACAAACATAAATATCGCCCCTTGATCGATAAAGTATGTGGATTGGTTCATATGTGGACATAGATTTCTATTTGGATATATATGAAAGTAATGATTTTTGAACAACTGACGAGTTAATTTTTATGATAGAAAGGAAATAATGTGTTGTTATAGGAAATCCATACCTACTAAGACCCGGCCTTTTTCAGTGTCATCAGTTAAAAAGGTATGTTGAAAATCAATCCGTTGATTATTAAGATCCCAAAACCCGAATAAAATATTAATTTCATTTGGACAAGAATGTTTTAATCCATACTTTATATATATATGGTCGTGTACAGTAGATTTGTAGATTAAAGTATTATCGATATGAAAAGCTATGACCTGGTCCAAGAAGATAGTATATTTTTTTTCTGTGATATATAATAACCTTTAAAAATTAATCGGTTATTAATGTATTGTATTTTTCAATCTATAACGCGGTTGAATTATTAATTCATTATTATTTCAAATGGACTTGCTTGTGATAAATTATAATTTTTATTTATACCGCTTTACAAGTCCAGAGCTAAATTATCGTGGTGGTGTTGGGTTGAGTAATCAACTGGGTTGTATAGTTTGTCCTATTTGAAAAATATTGATTCAGATATATAGCTCATTATGAGGTTTAAATATGTATTGTGATTTATGTTATACGCAGTTAAGTAAGTTATGCTATAAATCACCTTTGTTTGAATCAATAATGATCTAGTTTATGTTTTAAAGTGAGTGTCCATCAAGATGTTCATCATTAATATTGATAAGCGTAGATTAAATAAGAAGTTCGAAGATAAATCTCAGATAACTCCTAATAAAGCATCTTTTTGAATGAATAATTCTATCGCCATAGATCCATAATGTTATGACTATCAATCCCTTTTCTAAAATAAGCTTTTATTAATATTTGAATACTTCCAAAGAATACATGTCCAGTATTTTTCCGATGTGAAATTTTGTAAATCTTGATTTCATGTAAGATTATGGAATTTTTGTACTGAAGCTTTCGTTATTTCGACGGATATTCTCCTAATCAGATATAATATCGTTTTTTCAAATTTAATATAGTATATCAAAACAATCTTTTGTTCCTAAAGATAATTTTCTTTTCTAATCTTTTATATTCTTTTTCGGAAAGGGTTAGATGTCTTTGTATTCAAATTGATCATCAATAATTGTATCTTCTTCAGAGATTTTTTCAATTTCTGGCATATTAATCAGAATATAAGTAATCGTTTAAATCTATGTCTTCGTAACACGGGGAATTTATCAAATCTTCTTCGGTTTCAGTTAACTCATAAAGTTCTTCAGATTCTATTTCGAAAATGTCAAAGATTGGTTCTAAGTCATTTTCTTCAATTATTTGGACAGATTTTACCGGCAACCTTAGACGCTTTTGACATTCTAAGATAATGTCCTTTTCTTTCTGATAACCAACATTTACATATTTTGGTTTAGAAAATTATTTTTTCTAAGGTTCGCTTTTTTATTATTAAAATTATGTTATCTAGATATTACTTACTAACTAGCTGAGTACTAGGCCGATTTAGACGCGCATAAGTGGTCCGTCAAGGATGAGTGAGGAGTATTCATAAATTGATGTTTATTTGTAATGTAGATTAATCATCAAGTTCTTGTGAGGGTTCTTTTATGTCAATGATTTTGTTAACAGAACCTTCCGAAGAAAACAATTTTCTAAGAAACCAAAAATATGTAAATATTGGTTATGCAAAGAAGAAGGACATTATGCTAACGAATATCCAAAACGTCATAAGGTTGCCAGAAAATCATTCAAATAATCTAAGAAATGACTTAACCAATCTTTGACATCTTCAAATAATCAAGAAGAACTTTATGAGTTAATCAAATCAAGAAGATTTGATAAATTCGCTACAAGACATGGATTTAAACGACATTTATATTCTGATTAATATGCTCAAATTAAAAAAATCTCTAAAGAAGATACAATTATGATCATCAATATACATCTAACCCTTTCCGAAAAAGAATATAAAAAGATTAGAAAAAGAAAATTATTTTTAAGAACAAAAGATTATTTTGATATGCCTATATTAAATTTGAAAAGATATTATACAGAGAATATCCGATAAATAACAAAAGCGTGGAAGTACAAAATCCCTTTGTATAATCTTCCTATGAAATCAAGATTTAAAAAAATTTCACATCCAAAAAAATACGATATGTATTCTTTGGAAGTATTCAAATATTAATAAAAGCTTATTTTAAAAGGATTGATAAATCCCATAACATTATGGATCTACGATAAATTATTCATTCCAAAAAAGACGCTTTATTGTGAGTTATACAAGAAATTTATGCTATCGTGACACTACTATTTAATTTACATTATGCTATCAATATTAATGATGACATCTGACGACACTCACTTTAAAACATAAACTGATCAGATTTAATTACAACAAGCGCATAAAGATAACTTACCGTACACGCTTATAAGAATAACCACAATACAAGAAGATTTAAACCTCATAATGAGCCTATACATCTGACTCAATATTTTTCTACATGACAAAACTATACAACCCAACTAAGTTGATTACTCAACCAACACACCACCAAATTTATTTAAACTTATGAAAGAAGTATAAATAAAAATTATAATTTATCACAAAAACAAGTCCATTTCAATGAAATCAATAATGAATTAATAATTCAACCTCGACGTTCTATAGATTCGAGAAAAATACAATACACTAATAACCAATTAATTCTTAAAGGTTATTATATATCACCCGAAAAAATAATATCTATCTTACTGGACACAGGATCACATAGCTCTCATATCGATAATAATTTAATCCCTACAAATCTACAAGTACAACGACCTGAACCATATATATATAAAGACTATCATGGATTAAAACATTCTTGTCCAAATGAAACTAATATTTTATTCGGATTTTGGGATCTTAATAATCAACGGATTGATTTTCAACATACCTTTTAATCATGACATGAAAAGGCCTGCCTTGGTAGTATGGATTTCCTACAACAACACATTATTTCCTTTACATATACCACTGTAAAAATTAACTCGTCAATTATTCAAAGACATCATGGTCCACCTTCATAGCTATATCCAAATAGAAATCTATGTCCCCACATATGAATCATCCTGCATGCTTTATGCGACGGAGTTACATTTGTGTTTGTAAACAATGGCTTATACCTCCACATATCACACTACAGCATGATAATTTACTCCTAGATACTTTTAATGGCCTTCGTACCATTACCACTTACTGGTTATGACTAATTTGATGCTTTTAAATTTATCTCTTCTCACCTCATATGAATAGATGTATCTCAATCTTATTTCAAGATTTAAGCAAATGGGAAGCAATCATGTTACAATCATATGCTTAGTAATAAGCCAAGATTTAAATCACATGGTACATAAGATGTCTTCTTTCAAATAAATCATTCATGTAGCATAAGCACCATTTAGACAAAAGGGATTTGCATTTTACACAAGCAATTGTCGCATGTTATGAAGATTCAAATAATGATGAGCTAAGCATGAATAAGCATATTATAATTACTTTCCTTCTTAAGAACTTAAGCATTTATACAAACTCTTTTTTTTACCAAAATTTTCAAAGAACCGATCATCTCCTCGATACTACTTCTAGACAGATTCCCACCACGCCAAGAAAGGCGGTATGGTAGGTCGAGACACCGCAAAATTTATTTGTCCACGCCGCCAAGAAAGGCGCATGTTAATACATAGCATAAGATTTCTTACCACGCCAAATAAAAAGCAAATTATATCATAAAAGAATAATTTTCCTACCACATCGCGTGACTTATCACAATAAATTTTCGCCATCGGAACAATATGAACGCGATTTATCACAAGTTTTCCCACCGATTAACGCGAATGATACTTATCACAACAGATTTCTCTGTCACATTGGAACAACGTGAACAGATACTTATCACAAGTTTTTCAGCCACATTGGAATAATGTGAATGCACTCACAACGATTTCTCCATATCGGAGCAATGAATCTATTTATCACAAGTCGCCGTGGAACAACGCGAAGTACTTACATTATAAAATATATTTAAAAACTTGCATTTGCATACATATAGAATTAAATGCTACTTAAGCTTCTTTGCAATGCCACGATTCTTTTATCACTATGTCAATTGCATTTTACTTAAAAAAAATTCAAGTAGCTAGCTATAACATGAGTATTCAATTATATGTAGACATCTTTCAATCACTTTCACTTTGATCATGAAAAGGAAAGTATCCCCTTTCATATAACATGATAGCTATTTGTAAGTGGCACATAACACAATATTTAAATGAAACCCAAAGTCTATGCCATCCAACAATAGGAAATGTAATAAGATCTAAATAAACTTCAACCCTTAGTATCATGAAAGAGGCCATGTAGGATGCTATACACAAAAACTCCCCTTTTCTTGTTTCATTTGAAAAGGATTAACTTAAAAAAAATTTATATTAGATTCATTTTGGACTTGCACTAAACAACAACATGCTTTACAGAATAAGCATCACATAGACTTGCATGGCAACATGGGTTTACAATTCCAGATTTGGACAAAGGAGATGCTTGCACATTGACAGAATTCATTAGGGGTAGAGTTTACTACTTGCGCTTATGAAGTAGGCATTTGACCAAACTTCTTATTAAGAAGAAATGAAGGGTTTTATTTTAGATAGGACATCATCTATACAATGAACAAAACAAACCCCTTTCCCATAATCAAGTATATCAGATTTTAGTAAAGGAAAAGAAATAGAAATCTGAAAATTAAACATTTATTTGCATGATGATAAGCAATCAAATGACAAATGAAAACGAGGATAGGCCAAAATGAATTATCACACCAACCCAATGCACAAGCATATGAATCATTTTTCCATATTATCAAGATGTTCCAATTCTCAAAGAGAGACTAAAACAAATCTAGATAATCTTTGGATTAGCATAGAAATAATCTCATTTCATATAGCTTACTTCAAAGATTTAACATTTGAATGAAATCATTAAGAAGAAAGTAGATAATACTTGATGAATCAAAATCATACTTTCACCCCTTTTTCCCTTATGAAAACATAAGACATTTTAACATCATCCCCTCTACTTCTTACAAGACTTTGCATAATGTGTCATATAATGTTTGTCAAGGGAACATCTTTAAACCCATTTCGAACATTTAAAAGAGGCAAAGGGAATGTTATTCTATCCATAGAAAACAACTGAAGTATGAAAAGAGAAAGGGGCTCACACAAAATTTAAGCTTCAAGCCATCTACCATTTTAAAACTTGCTTTCACATTCCCAACTTCGTTTTAAACATGTAAAGTATGTTTAGCAAGTGTTATTTCATTCAAATAACCTAAAACTGAAACATAAAAGGAAAGAACTTGCATAGAACTTTAGGTCATAATCCATGCATCATTTCAAACACTTATTTTACATTTCTAACTTCGCTTTAAGCATATGTAGGAAGCTTAACAAGAGTTATTTCATTCAAACAGCCAAAATTGAAGCATAAAAGAGAGGAAAATCCGCATATAGCCTTAGACTTGAGCCACACAATATCTCTAAACGCATCTCCATGCTTCTAATCTAGTTTTCAACAAGTAAAAACAGTTCCAGCAAATATCATTTCATCCAAACAGCAAAAAACTGAAGTGTAAAGAGAATGAAACTTGCACATATCTTAGAGTTTGAGCCATACATCATCTCAAAACCCATTCTAAATTTTAGATTTCACTTTAAGCTCACAAAAGAAGCATAGCCAGCACAATTTCATCCATGAAGAAATCATTTTAAGCAAAATGGAAACATGAAAAATCCGTAGATAATTGCAAACGATATGAGATTTGGGTCATACATCATCCCAAATCTCAAGATTAAAACCATAGCGTCATCTCAAGCATATAATAAGAGAGATTTACCAAACCCTAACTTCCAAAAGAACTCAAATACATGAGAATAAGCTTAGGGTTAGAGAGAGACGACCTGGAGGTTTCGATTGCTAGGGCAAGAGGAAGAAAAAAGGTTCAATTTGCTTAAGAAGAGTGGTCGACCGACAGGAACTCAAGAATTCGTACTCGGTTCCTTCAAGTGGACGAAAATCGGAGCTTGATCAAGCCTTACCATGCTGATCGGGACGGACGGGAGAGGAGAAATGAGAGAGGGACTCCATGGAGAGAGGGATTTCTGGAGGAGGATCGCACGAGAGGGAGAGGTGTTGCCCAAGAGATGATTGCTGGAATGGGATAGCGTGCCGACTGATTTAAAGTTGCAGCAAATCCTATTCGCTGTTTAAGCGCTATAAGAAAAATAGGTCAGTTGATTGGATTGGTTTAAGAAATGGCGGGCTCAGGATAAGGATTAGAGGGTTTACACGATTAAGCAACTATTAATTATCTTAATTGCAAATTAACACAATTTCACGTCAAATATTATGAAATTATTTTGTGTGATAAACCCTAATATGGATTTGGTATTTTTGTGTACTCAACGACGCAATGATTTCACAACGGAGGTCGTTTAACCACATCACGACATCAAAGTGAAATTGGGCTTAAATTACGCGACGCATTTGAATAGCTCGACGTTCGCATAGACTTTCCGAATGCAAGGCGTCGTTTGATAGTTTCGCTTTACGAAAATCAATTTTAACGGCGCCGTCGTGGGTTTCCGACTTCAATGTGCGTAATTTCATTAAAAATTAACATCGATCATTTGAATATTTCTTAATTGATCCAATAAATTTTATTTAATTAATTTTGACATTTTAAACGTAATTACGAAGTCAAATTTTAGATCGAGACAACTTTTTGATCGAATTTGATCACGATTAGGGCATTTTAAATCCGATTCATGCGATGTTACTTCCATTAATTATTGGTTTTAACTTTAGTGCTTCGTTTTATTTGTGAATCATATGTGGAGGTCAATACTCAAGTGGATGAGTGACTTTACTCTTAGAGATAAAATGCGAAATGAGTATGTTTGGGAAAAGTTGGAGTAGCTCCAGTGGCAGATAAGATTAGAGAAAGTCGCCTTAGATGGTTTGGCCACATAAAGCGTCGGCCATTCAATGACCCAGTTAGGAGAGTAGATGTATTAGATTTACCTTATATTAAGAAAAAGTAGAGATAGACCTAAGAAGACTTGGTTAAGATGTATAAAAAATAATCTTAATTTATTAGAATAAAATGAGAATTTGACACATAATAAGACACAATGGATAAGAAGGATTCATGTAGCCGACCCCACATAGTGGGATAAAGGCTTGTTGTTGTTGTTGTTGTTATGTGTAGTTAGGATTTTATTGGGATCATATTATGTAAGCTACCACTCTCCACTTGTAAGTTGTAACTCTTTTCTTTTCGATATGGTAAATTCTTCTTCTCTATCAGTGGTTTTTCTCCTATGTGTTTGTAGTTTTTCTATCTTACAACTTTAAATTTGAATTTCGGTTTGATATAAATTATTAAGAAGGAGAGTATATGCTATTATTATTAACAGTCATGACTTAATTAGTTAGATCTAGTGCCAACTTCTGCATAGAACATCCACAAGAGTTACAGAAACTAAAGGCACACGTACCTTTCATTGAGATATGTCACATTTGCGAAGTTAATGGGAGCTTCAACAGCCAAAATCAGAAAACCAGGAACTCTAGTAGCTTCTCTATAATGATGAAGGTTCCTATATATATCAGTCCCCGGTATGTTCCCTTGAATGACCATCTTAGGTCTCGTTATCTGGATAAGGATCCTCAGTATTGATAAACCCACCTGTAATATTTTTTTCACAAAGTTATATATAAGCTATAACGTGACAATACAGTAAGATGAATAGTATAACTCTTACAGCAATAGCTAGTCCTTCTTCCACTGAGATGAAGATAACTCCCAAAAACGCACAAATGCAGACAAGGAAGTCCATTTTGTCCATCTTCCAAATGTGATATGCTGCAGTTATATCGATGAGGCTGATGACTGCAGTGATTATAATGGCGGCGAGAACCACATTGGGGGTGTAGATGAAGAGTGGCATGAGGAAGAGCAGTGTCACCATCACAGTCACTGACATCACTATGTTAGACATTGCAGTTTTGCATCCAGCGTTATGGTTCACAGCAGATCGAGAGAAGGCTCCTGCATGGTCATATAAGAAGTACTAGAGTTTGTGACTCGACTCGAATTTTGTTGGGCATGAATAGAAACATTAGCAAGAGCGACATGTGATGCAACTTAAAATATGGGAAAAATTTTGAGCATGGACCTCTATTATTTTCACATGCATATAGTTACATGAATATATATATATATATATATATATATTCATGTAACTTAGTATTTACGGTAATGTGTTATGTTCTCTTTTTCAACTTAGTAATTCTTCTCCTGAGTCCGTAATTTTTTTCCTAAGTAGAATTTTTCACATAAATCAATATGTTTCTAGATTTGTATTTATGATTTATCTCTTTGTTATTATTCTTAAAAGAATTATATCGCATAAGCATGTTCGAGATCATGAGTATTGGATTTAGTGGAAGAATGGTTAAGGTTGTTCTGTAGTTTAACCTGTGGTAATGTAACATGATGTGCACGAGCCTACGATGTTCATTATTCCAATGGCCATCATCTCCTTATTTCCATCAACTTTATATCCTTTCAATGCAGCAAACGTTCTTCCAACAGCCACTCCTTCCTGGTAAGCCATAGAAAAGATGTGCGAGTCAGAATAAAGGATAGCATCAATGAAGAATAAATGAACTAGACAATGCATTTGCTTCAAATGCTCATGCTACTTTAATTTCAAGACCTGTGACATGCTGTGAACAATAACTTTATGGAGAACTTTCATTGATCTATGTCTTAGTGAAGAGAAAGAAGCTTTCTGGTCATTAATAGTCAATTTTTATCTTTTATCGTTGACCAGATCCTTCCACTTCTGCTTTACTTTTAGAGGTTTTGTTGAGAATGGCGTGAGACACAACATTGAAGAGATTAACCAAATAATTAAATACAAGTACAAAATCAAGACACAGATTTACATGAAAAACTTCAAGATGGGGAATAATCATGAGCAGCAAGGAAGAGAGAAACTTCACTATAAAAGAAAAAGAATACAAAGAGAAGAGACACTTATATAGGCTCACAATAATATAATCACTCACAATACATAAGCACTCAGAAGAATATCTTACTCTACTTTTTTTAATGCTTGAAAATGTCAACAAGAACTCCTCTTTATAGTTGTAAAAATCTCTTTCGAAATTCTCTAAAATGTGCTTCAAATTCCTTTAAAAGTCCATAAAATAAATGGGCATCTATAATCCCTCAGAAGCTTCTCAAACTCTTCAAAGAATTCATGAACATACGAGAAGCTTCTAAAATCCTCCAAAAAGTTCATGAATATATAAGAAGCTTTTAGAACCCTTCAAAGAGTTGTTGAACAAATCAAAAGCTTTTAGAATCTTCAAGAGAGTTCATGAAAATTCTAGAAGCTTCCATGGGTTCAATTCGGGTCACACTCTAACAGGTTTACTTAATTAGTTGTGTTTTTTATGAGCAATAAATTATAAAGCAAGTAGCTTAAACTCATAACTCAGGAGAAATAATCCTCTCCTTAACCATTAAGCTACAGATCCTTTCAGTATTTTTTTAAAGTTGTGTTGCTATAGCTTCAGCATTGTCTTATTTTTATATTTTGGCTGCATGGAATAATTTTATGATAATTCATTGTTGTTTAATAGAACACATAGACTTTTTTTTCCTCTCTTTATAGTTATAAAACCTTTTCTTCTAATTAAAGTTTTGCATAGGACTAGTGAGGATTAGTGAGGTTATTGTACATACCCATGTTGATAGAATTCTGTAAATCTAAATGTGGCAATAAATGATAAATTGTATTGTGCACAAGTGTTGTTGTTTCAATTCTCTTTGAATCTCCAAATGACACAAGAGTGGCAAAAATGCTCAATGTTTGTGAACCACTCATGCTCAGCTCAAAAAATATTCATGGTTGGTGTATCAACCCCAACTTTGTTCTCATTATTATGCACAATCCCTAACAATTGGTATTAGACCTAATCATTCAACTAGGATCGAATGGTATGTGATTTGTGGCTCTCATGGGTCTAAATTACTTCTGTCATCTTTGAGCAAGGTTCAATAGTAGGTAATTCTCATGGAGGGAGGAATGCTCCACATGCTTGTTTAGGCTATTGATGCACGAAATTTGTTGGCTTTTAAAAAAAAATTAAGACTGATAGCTTATGTGGAGGACTCTCATATAAGGGGGAGCTTAGCAAGACTCTTAACTATATTTGATTTTGTTTAATATCTAATGTTAAAAATTACGAAGATTTACATGCATACCACACAATTCCTATGTATTTACATATCTAACACCTAAATTTTGATATTTATATTTATAACACCATCCCTACGTATGATGTTAAATTAGTAACCTTCGGATTGAAGGCATAGTAGTAAAGGATAAGCATACGGATTGAAGGCCTCTACCGTTAGATTGATTTTATTATATCCTTTGGATTATGATCCGTGGACTCTTACTTTAGTTGAAAAGTATAAACACATGGATTGATTTTATTATGGCCTTCAGATTATAATTCATGTGCTCTTACTTTATTGGTCCCTTTTTTAGTATTTCCTTGTAAGGATTCTTACATAACTCTATAAATATCCCCTCACTTGGTACAAGAGACTCAACCCTTTCAACCTCTTCTTTGTGAGATTCATAGTGAGAGTGTAAGATTTAATTTTGGTATTTGAGAGAGTGTTTTTAGGTTCATTCTTGAGCCGCCACTTCTCTCTTTTGTAATATCTTTTTTGATTAGTAGATTCTTCTTCTATGCCCGTGATTTTTACCCTTCCTAAGGGGTATTCCACGTAAAATCTGATGTGTGCTTTTTTATATTCATACTTTTCTGATGTATCTCTTATTACATTGTATCTTCAAGAATCTTTGCTCATGATCCTGATTGCGCTTCCAGTGCCTCATTTTCTAACATATGAAAAGATGCATTCACTTTTAAAAAGATAATAATATTGATATTTTTCATGTGGTGTTAATGATTTAGAGAAATTATTACATGTGGAATCCAAACCATCTGGATTACTATGTATTGTTGTGTATTACTGTATACATGGAAAATATATGTTGTATACTAGCCCCACACATACAATAATATACAGCAATACACAACAATCCGTACGGTGTAGATTCCACACACAATTCTCAATGATTTGAGTGTTAAGAAATACCTAGTGGTTGACCCGAATTCATAAGCTTAAGCTTTTGGATTTCTACTATAACTGACAATTTATATATCATAACAAACTTTGGTGCCCCTTTGATCAACAATTGAACCAATATGAGAATATCTAAACGATGTACAAGCGAGCTTGGTTAGCCATTTCTCTAACTTGTCGCTAGATTTTAGACGAAAAACCTAATCAACTACCGTACTCTTTTGTCCATTGCTATGTCGAACCATTTTTGCAAAATTGTAGATAAATCAAGCTCATCTCACACTACAGAACTGCGAATCTAATCTAACACTGGCGTCAATCCGAGAGTTTTAATCCAAAAACTTACAAGAAATGATTATCCAATTAGTAAAGGAACTTACTGCAAGAGATACAATCCCAGTAATAATCCCCACTTTCACCGTCGTTCCCACATAGAAGCCACGGAAAAGCAATTTGTCCCAGGAAGGGCTGTTAAGCCCTCGCTTCAGCACTCCAATCTGCTTGAACACGCAGAAGAAACATAAAAGGAGAAATTCAGAACTAATGTGTTCGATGGAGGTATCAGCAAAAGAAATGGAGATTGTGATTTGCAAGAGGCACTGACGACGCTGATTCCGTGTTTATCAGCTTTGAATAGGAAAACGAGAAGCGTGGAAATGATGACAGATGCTAACGGTGCTCCGGCTGACACCCAAAAGAGCTTTGGCTTCCTAGCGCTCTGTAACAAAATATAGAATCTAAGCTTTGTTTTCTAACAATCCTTCGTAAGAGGCAAGTCATAAAATATAATTTAAGAAAAATATAAATTTATATAAAAAATTAAAAATAAGTAACACCTTAGTCTAGTGTTTCAAAAACGAGATCTTGAATTCAAATCTTTACGTATGTGCTGAGTGTAAATATTGGATTAAAATGGCTCAAATGTCTAAATAAAAATATAAAAATTAGTTAAATTAAATAAAATATTATAAATATAGAATGATAGATTAGCATAATATGACTAAAAAATTAAGAAAATTTTAATTATACATTATATATATATATATATATATATATATATATATATATATATATATATATATATATATATATATATTGTGTGCATGTGTATATGTACTAATCAAATAATAAGAATTCACATCTCGAGAGTTCCCAAGCACACCTCTATTGAAATCAAAGGTGAGCTCCAAAATTGATCTATTGATCTAATCTCTTGTTCTCATCACAAAAATTTTCTCATAATTTCATCGCATATGTTACATTACGAGTTTTTTGATCCAAACCTAATAAATTTGGGATAAAACTTCTAACAATTTTGATCAAATAAAACTCTAAACTAAAATACATGCCACACAATTCTTATGTATTTACATATCTAATATCTAAATTTTAATTTTTATATATAGAACATCACAATCTTCAATATTATCATTATTAATTTTTTTTAAAATATAATGCACCTATTCAAATATAATAAAATATTAGATAAATATCAAATTTTAAGTATTAGATAATTAAATCGATAAAAATTATGTAATAAGTATGTAAATTTTTCTTATTAATTTTATTTTTCAATAATAGAAAGATAATTAGTGCATGTTTTATTACTAGTATTAGTATGTTGGTTTGGTCAGTTATTGCTCAAGAATCTAAAGTTAGGCAATCAAAATCAAACATCTCTTCTGAGTATATCTGTCATCTTTTATGATTGTTGAAGGAAAGTGATTATTACTAAACACAAGTGGCTGTACTGTGGAAATGGATAGAGAAGCATCAGAGCGACCAACTTGTTTGATTGCGCTAAAAGCTGAATTTGGACAAAAGCTGCATATTTTGGTCGGTTTGGCGGATTCTCTCAGTGGCTGAAAAGCTGATTTGAGTAATGGAGCTACGCAAACTCTGAAGCATACAGGTTTACTCTCTCTGTATCAATTTATTTATTTATTATTTTTTTTGACAAAGCATACATTTAATATATATAGTTGAGATTTTTTTTGGGTAATATTTGAGCAAATTTATTCACAAATTTATACACACAAAAACTGTAAATGAGCAACGACTTTGAACTACTCGATTAATCTTCTTATTCATATTTTCAATTAATAACAAACAAAATGGAACACTTTTTGAAAACTGGAAGGTTAAATTTACTTAATATGAACACATTGTATCATTTATGTCATTTAATATCTTATTTATTAAAGAACTTATTAAATATTTGATATTAAGCTCGGTGATAATTAATTTATTATCTTAAAAATATGAGTAAATATAACTTATAAATTTTTTTAATTATATATATAATAAAAATATATTATAATTTAGTAGTATAATTTATAAAATATATTATACATTTAATTAAATATTTATATACTATAATTGAGATTATAGCTTTATAAATTATAGAATAAATTCTCAAAGTAAAAAAATTTAAAACACATATATGAATTATAGAATTATTTAACTAAGGCTAAAAAATGACTTTTAAACTCGTAACCTAATAAACTCAAGTCACGGCTCACGGGCTCAGTACTTAGTTAGAAGTTGAGTCTCGGATCTCGTGATTTTTTCTTATTCTCGCATTTGCAGTTCACGCCTAAGCCTTAAGCTGATTTCGTCCCTTAAAGCGAAACTCTAACTCATCTTCTGCATTGACTTCCACTGTTCATTCCCTCATTTTCATATTGACTTCCACCAAATACTCCCTCGTCTTCACATTGACTTCCGTCGGCCGCATCATATTACCAAAATATTTAGCTCTTAATTTTTTTATATGCTTTAGCCAAATTACTCATTAAAATTTTATGATTTAATTTTTTTTTAGAATCTAGACTTTATATTGTGTGGAAAAACTTACATGAGATTTAAGAGGATAATTGTAGCCAAAAATTAGAAAAAAAAATCTAAGTACTCATTTAAAACTCATTAATTAACTCAATTACATATTCGTTCGATTATTTCAAACAAGCCAAGTACAAATTAAGCTTGAACATAGATAAAATTAAGCAAGCCAAGTTTGAACATCTATACAAAAGTTTGGCTCGAACTCGAACCGATCATGAACAATTTTTAACTTATTCAAGCCAAGTTCAATCCGATATATACTCATTTCATTTCGGCTGGCTTCGATTCTGACCCTTACACCGCAGCATATATAAGGTTGGACCAGGACCTCTTAGTTAAATCTTAAAGTTCACCGATCCTATTAGCCTTATGCGGTTGGGATTTAAGCTTAGGGTTTTGATAAAATTTTAAAAATACCAGTATATATATATACAAGATATTCTACCTTAGAAGATAAAATTAATGAGCTAAATGAATTTTGTTAGAATTTAGGGGGTGCAAGAAAATTAATATTTAGGAGGACTTTGTGTTTGACTTGGTAACATTTTTAATTTTTTTAATAATTTTTTTTATTAGGTACTTTGGATGATTGAATTGGTCGAGTTTCATTAAGATTTCTTAAGTTATTTATAAATTGAATTGAATAGAAATAAGTGTGTGAATATAATTGAGGCATTTATATTTGATATGGCTCTCAAAATACCACTAGTCAAAGCACAAATCTTGATGTCGAAACCGATATGATTTTGAGTCGTCGAGATCAAGCACTTGAAATATCATTGGAATCTTTGGGACATCAATTAAATCTCAAAAGCGACTCTCAAATATGGAGTGTTTATAGTCAAATCGGCCTCGGAGGGATCTAACGAGCCTAAGATCTCATAATTATTCATTTGTTTGCATCCAAATGCTCAAAATACATCAAATGATCGAAGGAATCATCACTGAGCCGTCGATCGAGGGAGTGGTACTTTACATGAATTTACAAGAATGCCTCATCCCATCTATAAATAGGCCATTCCTCACATGAGGCCAAGTGAAGAACAAATGAAGTGAAGAAGAGGGCTGAACAAGGAAGAAGAGGAGAGTCCGCTGACGTCGTGAACCCTGATCCGCCGTAGTGGCGATCAATTTTACAAGCAAGGAAGAAGAGGAAGAGTCAGAAAGGAAGAAGGAGGAAGAGTCAGAAGAGGAAGAAGAGTCAAACAAGGGAAGAGGAGGAAGAGAAGAAGAGGAAGAGCAGAGCGAGGAAGAAGAGCGAGGAGGAAGAAGAAACTCGAGCTTGAAGATCCTCAAGAGGTCGCACCCCAGTCATCAACCACCATCACCTCCTTCATAGTGCACCTGCTCTACTGCAACTATTCTGACGATCGTTCTTACATAGCTATTTTCCTCCCTGTATCTTCATCCTTATCGGGAAGACTTTGTACTCAGCAGGATACATAGTGGAAGCTTTTATTGGGCTGGGCCAGTGGTTTTCCCCTCTTTTGAGGTTTTCCACGTTAAAAGTGCAGGTGTCTCTTGTTCTCTTTAATTAGTGTGTGTCTTTGCTTCACAAAGGCTAAGGCATAAACTTTCACTCTACGGTTTTCAGTTTGGTAGTGTGGGGATTCCCATTATTTCATCTTGTATGACCAAGTTTTCCAACAAGATCAAAACCATCGAGGTGGATCATTTCAAGCTTTTAAAGAGCATGGCGAAGAATGAAGATTCATCAAACTTTGTTCCTTGATTACTCCGGGCGGGGGCAACTCTTAATCTCAAAAGATAAGCAAGTCGCACCAATGAAAAAAAGATCAATAGTCAACTCATTTCTGGCTCTCTATTGGGCCTCTTCCATGGGTTAGCGTCGTGTAAACACTCGACTAATAACCGGGGATAGGTCAAAGCGTCCTTGGTGGACTTCGCGACCTCTTCCATGCGGGTTAACGTCATCGGTAAACACTCGACTAACCAGGATAGGTCATTGGTGGACTTCCGCGACCTCTTCCATGCGGGTTAACGTCATCGGCTCGACAGGGATAGGTCAAAGCGTCCGTGGACTTCTGCGATCTTTATACGGGTTAATGTCGTCAAAACTCGAAACCGAAGGTCAAAAAAAAACTTTGTACCCACTCGCGGGTTAATGTCGCCGGATAACGACAAATAACCGGATGGGTCAAAAATCTCATCGTCGTCTGCTTTTACCTCGTCGATATGCCGACCATCGCCGGCAATCTTCGTCGATCATCCGTATGCGAGCGTCGGTCGCCTATTCGTCGCCCGATTCATTGCCGACCACCCCGTCGTAGCCAACCTTGTCGTCGCGGACTCAGCCGGTCCTTCGACCATCGATCTCGCGGTCACCACCATCATCGGTCATCCCGCCAACTGGCGCCCGGTCGCCTCGACAACCATTACCGGTTTTGCCGACCACCGAGAACCATATGCGGTCCGCGCTTCTTACCATCGCGGTCCGCTGCCTATTGCCGGCAATCACGCGGTCATCACCATGTCGCCGGTCATCGCCCGCGAAGCATCCATCGTCAGTGGACTGCGATCTCTTCCATACGGGTTAATGTCATCGAGCAAAGCTTTAAGGAAAGGTCAGCGTCCTTGGTGGACTTCTGCGATCTCTTCCATGCGGGTTAATCGAGCAAAAGCTCGACAAACAACCGGAAAGGTCAAAATCCTTGGTGGACTTCTGCGATCTCTTCCATACGGGTTAATGTCATCGAGCAAAAGCTCTGACAAACAACCCGAAAGGTCAAAAAAAAAAAAAAAAAAAACTTTGTACCCACTCCGCACAGGTTAATGTCATCGGATAACACTCTGACAAACAACCTCGGATGGGTCAAAATCTCATCTTCAGGTCCACCGACGTCGTCATCCGCGAACCATGCGGCAATCTTCGGTCATCACCATGCGCGGTCATCGCCTGCGGCGTCGATCGTCGCGACTTCGTCGCCGATTGCTGACCCCGTTGCCAACCCTTATGGCGCACGCCGCACCGTCGCGTCTTGCCATGGCCATCGCGGCAATCTCGCGGTCACCACCATCATCGTCGGTCATCCCCGCCAATCGGCGCCGGTCGCTCGACAACCATTGCCGATTCGCCGACCACCCTGCGGTAGCCAACCCTATAGCGGTCACCTTTACTGTCGCCGTCCCGCTGCTTATTGCCATGCAATCTTCGGTCATCACCATGTCGCCGGTCATCATGCGATTCAAGCCGGCGCATGCGTAGTCAGCGTCCGGTGGACTTCTGCGATCTCTTCCATGCGGGTTAATGTCATCGAGCAAAAGCTTCGACAAATGACCGGGATAGGTCAAAACGTCCTTGGTGGACTTCTGCGATCTTATGCGGGTTAATGTCGAGAAAAAGCTCGACAAACAACCGAAAGGTCAAAAGCGTCCTTGGTGGACTTCTGCGATCTCTTCCATGCGGGTTAATGTCATCGAGCAAAAGTTTGACAAACAACCCGAGGAAAGGTCAAAAGGTCCGTGGACTTCCGGCCTCTTCCATACGAGTTAGCGTCGGCGAATAATATTACCAATAACTTAGGAAAGGTCAAAACTTTGTACCCTCCACGAGGTTAATGTCGCCAGGATAACACTCGACAAACAATCGGATGGGTCAAAATCTTCGATGGATCCAACTCACTCATATTAGCAACGTCAAATAATATTTTGACCAATTACCGGATGGGTGAAAACAAGATGAGCGTATAAAAAAAAAAAAAAATAGAGAGGTATATCGGATATCATTGGCGGTATACGATGATATAAGAAGGAATTAAGATCTTGATACGATAATGACATTACATGGAACAAGCGATGAAGAAAGACATCCACGATGCTACATAATATCCTCATCATCACTAGAGGCGCTCACGGAGCCCACTCACCACTCCTTAGTCTTGGCGGTGAAGGATCTTGGATGCTTGGCGGGAGATATATCCTCAATTTTGGCCCGGTCTTGCGATGTACGCCCAATTCCTTTGGGAACCCTCGGATGAAGCCCTCCTCTAAACATGTCGTTCCAGTCCTTCACTTCAAAGATATGGTTCACGAGCCTCACGGATAAAGTCTTCAATAGCGCCCGCGATAAGCGGGGAATTCTTGAAGTCTTCCCTTTGCCCGGCGATCTGCTTGCTTCGCCGACATTCTATGCTCCTTTTGAAAGATGATCTTGTAATGCTTTCTTATCCAAGTGCCCGATCCTCTTCTCCTTATGGCGGTCTCTACTCGCCTCAATCGACTCATCACGGCTCCACCTCGACGGAGAGAAAAAGTCGACATATTAGCATTTCGGTTCACTCGGTCAGTGACCCTCCAAGGTCGCCACTTCTTTAGCTTTAGCATTCATCCTTAGCTTACTCGCGGATATTTTATCTTCACAAATTCGGTATTCCATTCATAAGGCAACACCCAAATGAGCCATCAATCCTAATGGGCGGTTACGAAAAAAAATCATTAGCACCAATGTTACATAAAGAAGAATAGAAGGAAGAAGGAAAAAACAACGCGCAATTCATCGCGTTGGCGTCGGTACATATGTGATTTAATACCTCTTGAGAATTTGCGGCTTAGAGTAGCGAACTCCCCATCATGAGTCGAAACTAAACTCTCGGATCTTAAGTGGACATCATCTCCTGATATCGACATAACCATTTCGGCGAGTCTTCGTAAAGATGGAACATTCTCTGAATTGTGATTCTCGAGAGAACCCTATGAGGAGAACTCTCGTCACCCTTTCTCTTGCGGAAGAGCGTGAGATCTTCTGCACGGATGGAAAGACCAACTTTAAACATCTATCTTCAATATATATTTAGCGTAATGTAACTCATGTTGCAAGCTTCCCACATTAGGAATATTAAGATTATAGAATGTCATCCTCAGATATGCGATGGATCAGGAAGATCATTCAATCTTCCCCATCTCGGGAAGGACTCATTCTTCACATAAAAGAATCCGATGACCAAGTTTTGGGCCGGATCCGTCTTTGAAAATTCTATCCAATTCTTTATAGTCCAGATAAAACGTCCTTGAGCATCACATGTGAATCTACACATTGTCGGTATTCGATGTTCAAAGTAACGCTCCACGAAGAAGGTAGTCAAACCAATGATGACCGTTAAAGCTTCGAAACAAAATTGCATCAAAGCCACATTTTTTGAAGATCTCGATCTCTTCGGGAGCCAAAGGGAATCCATGATCGACGAAGAGTCATCTCGAAATAAGTACTGGCGGGGCTGAGCAGACTCGATCGGACTTTTAGCAAAACTCATTGGGAAGAAAAATTTCTGAACACCATTAAACTATCGATGTGATGAGGACATATCGTCAGTGGCCGCCATGAGTTTTCTTCGACCATCACCACTAAAAATATAAAAATAAAAATAAAAAAAATAAATAAATAAATCGAAGAATTTTGCAGCTCACCTCGATCTGAGCATCTTTTTTGACCCTCCATACGGTTTGGAGTAAAACTTTTCTCTACGATCGACAAAAACACAAACATACACATAAGAAAGAGGAAGGAGGGATATATACAAAGAAAGAGAAGGAGGAAAGAAGTTATCCCCTCAATAATGCTATAAAATCACCAAAACTTTGAGTTATGCGGACGATGGTTCTGTGATGCATCCCGCGTCTTGGCGATTTTCAAGCTGAACCTTCCATCAAAGTTTCTACAAGAAAAAGTAGTACGTGGGCCTTGATGCCTCTAACCGGGTCAAACGGGATAAGCGGGCGGAAGCGGAACCACGGCGGTGGCCTAACAGACGATCAGACGGGACGATGTGGACGAGGCGGGAAGCGGAACTCTGGTGCATGGCCGCCTCTAACGGGCGGTCGGCGGACCGATGGCGGACGGAGAAAGCGGGGCTCCACGTGGGCCTTGACCGCCTCTAACGGAGTCAGAGGGCCGATCGCCGGGGCGAAGCCGCTCCGCGTCAGTGCCTTGATATCCCCAGCCAGACGATCAAGCGGGACGATGGCGGGGCGAACCACGCGTGGTGGGCCTTGATCGCCTCAACCCGGATCCGGGAATGCGGACGGTGGAAGCCGGAACCACGGCGTGCAGTGGCCATCCTCTAACCCGGGCGATCCGGGGACGATGCGGACGGCGAAGCGGAACCACGGCGTCTGGTGATCGCCTAACGGGCGATCCGGGGACGATAGCCCGGAAGAAGTGGGAACCGGCACGTCTGTGGCCTGATGCCTGACTGCGACGTCGGCGGACGATCGCCGGGGGAAGCGGGCTCCACGGCGTCGTGAGCCTTGATCGCCTCTAACGAGCGATCCGGCGGGACCAATAAACCGGGCGAGCCGGAAACGGCGTCTGCGTGGGCCTTGATCGCCTCTAACGATGATCCGACGGGACGATGCGACGGCCGAAGCGGGCCGGACGTCAGTGGGCGCGATCGCCTCTAAGCGATCCGGGGCGATGCCGGCGAAGCGGGCGCATCTGTGGCCTTGCCTCTAACCCGACGGTCCGGGGCGATGGCGAAGCGGAACCCTAACATACAGAGTGGGCCTTGATCGCCTCTAACCCGGAGGGAGGGGGACGAGATCCACGGAACCCGAGAGTGGGCCGATCGCCTTCAGTCGATAACCGACGGGGCGGGGCGATCGCCGGGCAGGAAGCGGGCGTCGTGAGCCTCATCCCCACGCGTCAAGCGGGACGATGCCGGACGGGCGGACCGGAAACGGCGCCTTGCTGCCTCCCAACGAGCGGCCGAGCCGGGCGAGCGGAACCCTGACGTCACCGTGGGCCTTGATCGCCTCTAACCCGGGCGATCCATGGGACCAATAAGCCGGGCGAGGCGAGCCGGAACCCGACGGCGTCGTGGGCCTTGATCCTCTAACCCAGACGATCCGACGGGACGATGCCGAGGAAGCGGGACGACGTCACAGTGGGCCTTGATCACCTGCTAACGACGATCCGGACGATAAAGCGACGAGCGGAAACGGAACCCTGACGTCGCCGTGGGCCTTGATCTCCCCAACGGGATCCGGGACCGATCGGACGAGGCGGCCGGTCCACGGCGTCTGCGTGGGCCTTGATCGCCTCCCCAACTGACGGTCAGGGATGCAGGACAACCAGATCCGTCTCTTGATGCTCACGATGCCTCTTGATGCCCTCTTGATGCCTCAAAGGACCCTCACTCAAGAAGAAAGGAAAGGGGAAAGGTGTGCCTCTCCCCTCACAGAGGTATTATATAGCCACAGGGCAAAAGGGTAAAAATTTCTCAAAAAATGGCTCAAAAACACAGCTCTGGCTCAAAATGGCTCAGCACAAAAGCGGCTCAAAATGGCTCAAAACTCTCAAACTGCGCGTGCATGACGCATGGCGCAGGCTATGAGCATGGCGCTTGTAGCATAACCGTAGACCCGCCGACCGTTCGGCCGGAGGTGTCGTGCGACCCGTCGTGGCGACCCGAACGAGCAGACGACCGGACCGTCAGCGACCCGACCGATCCGCGACCGAACCAACCGTCGACCAGATCGACCGTGAACGCATGACGACGCGACGTGAGCAGCATAAGCAGCAACCCGTAACTACGCCCAGCGGCAGCCACGCGCCATAGAGCCAGGCGCAGGCGCCAGTCCCGAATGCACGAAAACTTCCAGAGTGTCCAAATAGATCCGTAACCTCAAAATCTCATACTGCGGCTACACACTACTACAATCATAATTTTATATTTTTATGATAATTTATTCTCTCAAAATGTATGATTCATGACGCCGTTTAGTTAAGAACTCGTTATTTTGAGCATTTGACATATATTTTTGGATGATTAAGCTAATGTCATCCAAAAATAGAAACAGCGATATGGCTCTCAAAATACCACTAGTCAAAGCACAAATCTTGATGTCGAAAGCATATGATTTTGAGTCAATCAGATCGACACTTGAAATATCATTGGAATCTTTGGGACATCAATTAAATCTCAAAACTCTCAAATATGAAGTGTTTATAGTCAAATCGGCGTCTCGGCGGGGATCTATGAGCTAAGATCTCATAATTCGACTTCATTTGAGCATCCAAATGCTCAAAATACATCAAATGATCGAAGGAATCATCGAGCCGTCCGTCGAGGAGTAGTACGGGCTTTACATGAATTTACAAGAATGCCTCATCCCATATAAATAGACCTTCATTCCTCACATGGGGAGGCCAAGTGAAGAACAAATGAAGTGAAGAAGAAGAGGAGGCTAAGGAAGAAGAGGAGGTCACCAACTCGGCGATGTCATACCACCAGCGTCGGCGATCCCGGTCATTTGCAAGGAATAAGAGGAAGAGTCCAAGGAAGAAGAGGAAGAGTCAGAAGCAAGGAAGAAGAGGAAGAGTCAAACAAGGAAGAAGAGGAAGGAACAAGCAGGAAGAAGAGGAAGAGCGCAAGGAAGAAGAGGAAAAGCAGCAAGGAGGAAGAAGAAGCTCACGAGCTTGAAGATCCTCAACAGGTCGCACCCTGTGGTCATCAAACCCATCACCACCTTCATGCTAATTGTCCCTCCTTCTACCAACAATTATTACAACGATCGTTCTTGCATTGTTTTCCTCCTCCTCTGATTCACATCGTTATCGGGAAGACTTTGTACTCACGAGCAGATACATAGTGGAAGCTTTATTTTTAGTGGTTTTCCCCTCTTTTGAGGTTTTCCGTTAAAATTCTGTCTCTTGTTACTCTTTAATTACGTGTGTCTTTGGATTTCCACAACAAGGCTAAGTAAACTTTCACTCTATCGCGACTGGTTTTCTAGCACGCAACAATATTCATACTACAACAACACCTAAAATTTAATATTTATATAAATAATATCTAAATCTTTAATATCATATAAAAAATGTCACTTTCACTAATTTTTCAAAGTGAAACACATCTTTTCATGTGAATGAAAAGTGTGTATGAAAAGTGTCATATATGTAAATACTAAACTTTGGCGACGATGATTATTTTCTCTAGGGTTTCCTCACCTCTTCCTTCTTGTCTCTACCTCTCCTCACTAATCTCCCCTCTCCTCTCTTCTTGGTTTTAGTTTTATTGCTCTGAGCCCTCCTCTGACCTCAGGCTGGAGGTCGCTTTCTTAAGTAGGTATGGCTTGGGGTTTGGCAAGCTCTCTCTTAAATGCATCATTCCCCCCTGACTTCCCCTCTCAAAACTCTGCTCACATCACCACCAATCCTTTAGTCGGGACACAAAGTATATGGAAAGATCTTTCTAGCATGGCCAGAAGAACAAACCATCCCTCTCTTATATGCCACTCTATCGAGGTGGACTTCGAGGAAGAACTTTCTGTCGGAAAGTGGCATCTTTCTCTCATTGGCCATTCGATTGGTAAACAACCTCTATGGATCTTTGATAGCCGCAATCAAAAATAAATGGGTACACTCGATCTTCTTACCTTTGAAGGAGATTATTTTCTATTCAAATTTAATTGCCAGGAGGATTATGATATGGTGTGGAATCATGGACCCTGTTTTCTCAATGGACGGCCTTTTGTATTTCAAAAGTGGACATGGGATTTTCGATGAATCCATTATGAGCTCGATATGGATAAAACTACCCATTTCCCTCTTCTTTGGGCAGAGGGATTTTCCAAGGTAGCAAGTCGAATCGGAATTCCATTAGCAGTGGATAATCTCACTGCGGCTAAATCAAGGATTACATTCGTATTTGTGTCCAAATCAATACTACATCCTCTTCTTCAGACTCCATTCGATCAACTTAAATGGCAAAAAAATTTATGAGAATTGTATATGGTGAAAGCACGGTATGTTCATCCTGTAACACATTTACGCATGATAATCACAATTGCCCTCTAAACGACTTCATCGCACCCTAGAGGACGTAGTAGAAGTCGGCCCCTCTAAAACTTCCAATAGGTGGCCTCTCAGGATGAACAAGGGAACCAGCTATTCACCCCCCTCACAAGCAGTTAACCTCTTTCTAAAGATAACTTCTTTTAATGCCCCCATCCTTTACATTTGAATCAGCCTCTTTATCCCCACCTTATCCTCCTCAAAACTTCTTCTGATAAAATTACTTATCCTCCTTGCAACCCTTCATAAACACTAAAACCCTCTGCCTCAATACTGGGAGAATAGCCTCTTTTCCGGTAAATGGGTAACATCTTTTCATCCCTCCCTTGAGAAAAAGTAAATTATATTCCCTCTCAATTTTCTCTCCTCTGTTATAACTTGTTTAATGCGAATCTGTAAACAATTTTGATTGTCGCTTAAAGATTTATTTGGATTAAATGGCAAATGAACAATTTGAATTTTGAGCTATTAATCAAGTCCCATCAATTTATTCATGGTAATTGATAGCGTTCACGGAATAGTTTTCTCTTCTTAACCATTTATGTAGATAATGATGTTGGTGTTAGATCCTCTTTGTGGACCTCCCTTAGGGATATTGATTCTATCAATCTTCCATGGATAATCTTGGGCGACTTCAATTGCCCATTGACAAGTAAGGATAAAAAGGGGTAACATCTCCCTAAATTGCTCTATGAAATTCAAAGATTGTGTCAATGATTGTGGCTTGCTAGACCTACCAAGTACTGGATTACACTATACTTGGTTCAACCAACAGCTGGAAAAGCCTATCTATTCAAAAATTGATCGGGTTTTTTTGTAATTCCAACTGGATTGAGATGTACCCATCTTCCTACTATAAAGCTCTACCTCTCCGGTCATCGGATCATTCACCCCTGGTAACTCTACTTCAATCTCCTCATGCTTCTCACTTCCTTTTCGAATTGGGCATTAAATCCAAGGTTCAAAGATGATATCAAGGATGTGGGCAAATTCATTCAAGGAGATCCATATTATATCCTCTCTAATAAGCTTAAGCAAGTCAAAATTATGATGAAAGGAAGATATAGAGAAGTATCTCCTTTGCAGCATAAAATTAATATTGTCAAATCAGAGCAAATTAAAGTCCTAGAAAATCTAGAAAGAGATCCTTACAACATTCATTTGATTCATGATGCTAAGGAGATTAAAAATAGATACACTGAGCTTATTATCAAAGAATATCAATGGATCAAACAAAGCTAAGGCTCTCATTGGTTAATCCATTCTGATGACGATTTAAAATATCTTTACTTAACTATCAAAGAAAGGAAATGCTCTAATCTGATTAGAGAAATGCAAACAAATAGGGGTGTTATCTCTGATCAAAAGGAGATATCTGAGGTGTTCTGTAAGTACTATGATGATCTATTTAATTGCTGTGACTCACTTGTTATTCCAGTTCCCCAATGCCTTTCTATGACTATGGTCTTTGAACTTGTACCGAACAGAAATTATCAGAGTCTTAATAGTAATGAGAAAAGTCACCTGGGCCTGACATGGTTTTAACTCAAAGTTTTTTACTGAATCTTGGGAAATCACTGGCAAGTCATTTATTAATGATGTTTATTTCTTTTTTAAGAATTATAGGCTGCCTAACTGTTTCAAGCATACACTATTAACACTCATTCCCAAGGTGAAGCACTCAAATAGAATTGAAGATTACCGATCTATCTCCTTATGCAACACATTTTACAAGGTGGTGGCCAAAATTCTTGCTACTAGAATGAAGAGATTCCTACCATCTATCATTAATCAAGCTCAATCTGCTTTTATTAAAGGAAGAGATATTCATAACCTAGCTATGGCTTTTGAGATATGCAATGAGTTCTCCATCCATTCTAGTAACTCTTACTTTCTTGCCAAAATCGACTTGAAAAAGCATTTGATAAAATTAATAGAAAATCCTTGATTCATAGATTGCTTGATAAAGGATTTCTAAGAGGTTTACTACTTGGGTGGAGGCATGTATTTCATATACCTTTTCTATTGTGCTAAATGGAAATATTACTGGATATTTCTCCTCTTCTAATGGTCTTAGGCAAGGTTGTCCACTATCCCCCTTCCTCTTTACAATTGCCATGGACACTTTCCCTTGCATTATAGAGAATGAAATTAACAAAGGGCTTTACAACCCTATTGCTATAGCTGGTCATTATTCCTCCCACTTATTGTTTGCTGATGACCTTTTAGTGATGGGTAATGTTAATCACTCCACACTCCGCACTCTTAAAACCATACTTCAATCTCTTAAAACATATTTGGGACTAGAAGTAAACTATTCTAAATCTTCTATATGCCTCTCTTAGAAGGGAGGAAGACTTCCCAATGTTGGGCATTCGGTTGGGAACATTTCCTTCAAATATTTGGGATTACCTCTTATCAAAGGACCAATTAAGATGACACATTTCACCCACTTTTGATAGCTTCATGTGTGGATGGTGATGGAAAAGTAAATTCCTCTCTTTAGTGGAAGATTACAACTTATAAGATCATCTATAAATAGTTATTTATCATACTGACTTTGTTCTATGGCTATTCCTGATGGTATTATTAAGAAAATTTGCTCTTTTACAGCTAAATTTTTCTATCACTGAGAGGCTAAAAGCTTCACACAAATTTTTTGGGAGCGCACCACTCTTCTTAAAGATAAAGGAGGTATCGGTTTACTTTCTACATCATCTCTCAATATAATAAGTAAACTTAAAATTATGTGAAAAATATGTTTGGGGGATACAATATTTGCTAGATGGTGTATAGCCAAATACATTTCCTTGTGGAAACCTAGCATTCTCAAAGTCTCACCACTGGAAATCGATTATGAAGGTTCTCAAAAAATTTAGAAAAAATTGGTTTTAAAGTGGTAATGCTTTCTCCCTATTCTATGACCCTTGGTGTAAAGGTAACTCTCTTTATAGTTGGATGGGTGCAAATGGGCCATTAACTCTAAACCTTTCAGATAATGTGAAAGTCAACTCATTACTTCAAAATGGACAATGGAAAATCCCCACTCTACTCACTTTTCAAATCCCGTGCATAAATGATATTAGATACTCCTATCATGGATGGAGAGGATACTATAAGTTGGTGCAACTCTAAATCACCTTCCTCTAAAGAATTTAGAGAGGCTCTCTTTGAATCCCATCCGACAATGGACTGGACCAAAGGAATTTGGTTTAAGGGTTATGTCATAAATTATGCTCTCTATTGTTGGATGGCATTTAAGAACGATCTCAAAACTTCAGATAAGTTAGCAAAAAGGGGAATTGGCACTCCAATTCATTGCTGTTTTTGTCACTGTTTTAGAAATCACACAATCATTTATTTTTTTGAATGCATGGTATCCATGAAGTCGGTTAGAGCCCTTATACCCCAAGGAAGCTTTCTATTACAATCCTCCCTTCAGTACTAAATTTCATAGATGAGGTCATAAAATTGTTGCATCGGCTACATTTTCTTATCATAGCGGTGCTTGTTTATACACTTTGGAGAAAGGAACAATCAGTATACACTTCCAATTCTCAACCCTTTTCCTCTCTGTTAACTCGTTAGAGAAAGGGTTCAAAATGCAAAGCTAGAAAATTAAGCCAACTTGGCCAAGCCATGTTCAGGAGCTGCTTCATAAGTGGAGAAATTATAAACCTCCATAACTATTTGATCCTAATCTTGAGTGGATGATGATGATAATTCAGAATGTTGTATGTTGTCGGTTTAATGTCTCGTCTCCCCTTTGGGGGGCCTTCATGGCAACCTGGATGACATTTATAATTCTAATTGTTGTTACTGTTGATTTTCTGTTGATCTGGTGTCTATCTACTGGATGCGGGCAGCCAGGGGATCGTTCTTTCGATGCTGGAACTAATTGATCATTATATCTGAGTCCACTATTCTCTATTCTTCATTGTGTTGACGTGCAATTGGAATTATGTTGTTTCTGTCAAGTTCTATTAAGTGGTATCCTATTGTTGTGCAGCTGATTTCTTGTAAGAGGCTTGAATCTCTTCTCTGATTTCCCTTTTATTTGAGGTGGTTCCTCGTCATATGCAGTTTGTAGTCTTGTAACTCGAAGGGGGCTATTTTCTTGTTTCCTTTTTCTGTTGAGGTGATAGCCTCGTGCTTAGTTTGATCCTTACAAATCTTTTTGGTCACTTTTGCCCCATTGTAACTTTTACTTACTTTGGAATATATTGGGCCTTGCCCTCATCTTTTCCAAAAAAAAAAAAAAATACTAAACTTTATGTGTAGTATGTATGTGAATCTTTGTTTATTTTAATCATTTATTTTATTATTAGAATTCATCAAATATATTCTATAAATTAGGGATAGCGCACTTTTTATGATTTATATAAAATAATGCCTTGAAATTTCTTATAAAAAAATATTTGATTTTTAAATAGATTTCTTATTTAATATCATTGTTGAATATAATTGTTGCCAAATATATTCGTTGTCAAATACACCCTTTTATAACTCAATAAATACCTCATGTATGCCATGAGTTTGGCGGAGAGAAAAATAAGCAAGTGTGTTTTTAGAGAGAGAGAGAGAGAGAGAGAGAGAGAAGGGTGAGAAATTTGAAAAGTTTGTATCGTAGGATTATAAGAGGTTTTGTATTCGGGGTTATTGTCGATTACATTCTTTTGTTAGTGAAGTTTTTTTGCTCCAACTCTCCCGTTTATGAGTTTTTTACACAAATCTTGTGCTTTTTTTATATTTGCTTGTTCTATCTTATTTAGTGACGATTGGTGTTCCCATTGACACTTTATGAGGCTTTAAAGATGCTTTGTTATGTTGTCTATAGATTTTTTTTAATGCACTTGGAGCTATTGGACTATCAATTGGAAATCATTAATGAATTTGATGATCATAAACTTGACTTATTCATCTTTAGTTCGATAATAAACAAGCTTCAGTAAAATTTTAGCAAAATTATATATATATATATATATATATATATATATATATATATATATATATATATATATATATATATATATATATATATATAATATTTACTCATATTTTTCAAATCAGATGTGTCTGAAGACAGTTATTATAATTCAAAACTTGCTATAGGAATTTCATTGTTGGAACTTACTATGTGTCTCGCTAACAACAACAAGCCCAGGAAGCAGATCCCCATCAGTATCGTTTGCCATGACCACTGCAGATATTTTCAGCTCAAAGTAAAGTAACCATCACCTCTTATATAATTTTATGAGAATATTCTGATATATATATATATATATATATATATATATATATATATATATATATATATATATATATATATATATATATATATAAACGTGGGACTAGCCTACCTCATTTGTCTGATGAAAGACAGAGCTCATAACAGGAACCAGAGCCATCTCCTTGCTGAAATGAACAATGCCCAGCAATCCTTTGAGCTGCTGCAGCGAAACGATAATGGCAGCCCCGCCCATAAACCCCACAAGCGTCGCCTTCGAAAGATAGTCAATAATAAAGCCCAGCCTGCAACTCACTGCATCAAGCACCACCCCTCGAATAGAATATATATGAGATATTATTATTACCTGAAGATGCCAAGGGTGGCTTGGAAGAGGCCGGCGAAGAAGGTGGAGGTGAAGGCCAGCTGAAGGAAGAGGAATGGGTTGGAGCTGGGGTTGATGACTCGCCGGAGCATGGAGCCCATGATGAGCGATGCGATCGAGACTGGACCTACCGCCAGATCCTTGGAGCTCCCCAGCACCGCGTATACCAGCGGCGGTACGAAGCTTGAGTCTTGCATAAATCATAATACATATATATATATAGATATATTTAAATAAATCAAATTGTATTGCTGTCGAAATATACCTTTTTTATATAAAAAAAAAAGTCTATTCAGGATTGATTCTATTTTCAATTTTTATTTTTCATATTATTTTTAAATATATAATTTTAAGTATTTTTTTTTTAAATAAACCATTTTGTTTTAAAAAAAACCAAAATAAATTTGTAGTTGTTTATGATTTTAAAAACAAATAATACTATCAAATAAATTTTATTTTAAATCAAAATATAAGCAAAATAAAAAATAAAAAAATAAAAGTGATTTTATTTTAAAAATCAGCAACTTTTTAAAATTAAAATTTTATTTTAAAATAAATGTAATTCATCATATAAAATATGATAGAAAATATTTTAAAGTTTTGACGAAATATTGATCCAAATCAAAATTTAATGAAGAGATTTTTAAGCATTTTACATTTTTTAAAGAGAAATTTAATTTAAATTTGATTGACTATCCTTAATAAGTGATCTCTTACATAGTCCTATAATGGGAGGCAGATTGGCGAGACCAGCGTAGCTTATTCCCTGCAAAACATCAAAAACCTTCAGCTAGCGCGCAATACGCATCGAACTACATAAACTAAACTAAATAAACTGTTTTCACGTGCCTGTGGAATGGCTAAACTGGTAATAGTGAGGCCGGAGACAAGATCAGCCTTGAGGAGGGAGAAGCTGTAGGTGGGAGCCCATTCAAGTACGGGGAACAGGAATTGGGCGCCCAGTAAACATTTGGTTCCTAGAGGCTTGCCGTCGAAGCGGCGGAAGGGGTCGTCGGGGAAGAAGGTCTCCTTCATCCTCGTCTTCAGCTTGACCCAAGTGCTTTGAGGCGGAGGGAGAGGTATTCGTCGTGGCGACGAAGCCATAGTCACCATTATCTCCACCTCGCCGCCGCCGCCCCGGTTGCCGTTGGCTTCCTCCATTGGTTCTCAAGAGTGTGTGTAATGCTGAGAGTATTAATAGCGGGAGAGTGTTTGGGTTGTGCTCACTTTGAGAGTTGGAAATCAGATTTATTTATTTATTTATTATTCTGATAAATTTTAATTTTATTTAATATTTTATTTTTAATAATTTTAAGACTAATTTAGATTAATATTTAATTAATCTATTATCTAAATTTTTTTTTTAGCCTGTCACGATACATGTTTGCAAATTGCATCTTTGACAGTGTTACAATTAAAAGATTCTCCTTTATGTATTTTTTTCTCGAAGTAATATTTATATGAAACTTCCATCTTTTATGAAAAAGAATAATAATTAAAAAATAAAAATAAATATATATAATTTATATTGTTTGATAATTAAGAATAGTTAATTCTGATTTAATTTAATGAAATCAGTGCTAGTCAATTTTTTTAAGTCTTAAAATGTTATTATTTCTGATATTATTATTCTCATGTTGTATTTGGAGGATCTCATAATTCAATCATATTAATAATATCATATAAACAAATAAATAGTGCTTTTAGGGTTTCAATATTTTTGGAATAAAGCCATAATTAATTGTCATTATCAATAAATAAATTATTATTATTTATGAAATTTTAATATAACTTTTTTTTAACAAAGGCTAAATTATAAGAAATTTTAATTTTACAAATAACTCTTCGTTGAATATGTCTATTGCTTTTTAGGAGAGATTCCATTGGTGGGTGGAGGGATTATTAGACCTCGAAAAAGGAAAATGAGAAAATGAGATTTCCTTTTGGAGAGATTTCTTGATAGTATACTTAAGCATTGCTTTCTTTATCTCTGTGAGGTAACATCTTGGATGCTAGAATAAGAGATTTTAACTTCAGAATTAAAGAAGGTAACACCTCGATGCCAGGAGGGTAGCGCCACGATACTGGGTCCGGCGCTGGGATCAGAGCACCGAAAGGTAGAAATAATAGAGAGCATAGCACCTCGATGTTGCAGAGCACTGCTGAGACTCTCAAACTCGTGCAAAAAAACTTAAAGGACATTCCCTAGGCGCCATGGTCGCGGCGCCGTCGTGCTATGAGTTGGAATGCTTCGTATTCAGGCAATTTTTTTCTACAATTTTAAAATGGTATGTCATTTTTCTCTTGTGTGAGAGTAAAGTGCATGTCCTAGAATAATTGAAGTGTGGAGAGGCTAGATAAGTGTAAGATATACTATTCTCTTGACTTTTTCTTTCATAGTGTATTTCTTAGTGGTGTAGCTCCGTAGTTTTTTTTCTCATTTTAAATTTTTTTCACATTAAATTTGGTGTCTACTATGTGATCTCTTTTACTTTGATTTTTATTTGTTCCATATATAATTTGAAATACTCAAACTTATTTTTGGCATGTGCTTTGTGATCTACTTTCTTTCCAACACTCATCAACCACACAAACCATGCTTCAAACCACCTTGGATAATTTCTAACAACCATATAATTAATTCTTTTTTATGTAATTTTTATAGTCGCATGGCATAAAAAATATACAAACATAATTTTTTTAATATTCTTAGTTCAATCAATAATTAATTATTGAGGGAATCTAATAAATATTTAATTATATTTATATTTATTTATTTTAGTAAGGAGATATATCCATAAAATTAAAGAAAGAAAAACAATGGAAATGCCTCAAATGATATTTTTAGAAATAGCTAAAATAACTCAATTGCGAGAGAAATTTTAATTAAAAAAAATAAGAAGATTTAAAGGAATCAAATTTAGTACTCGTAATTCTCTCTAGAAGCACATAAACCTTCTACTTTCATCACAAGAGTAGCACCCAAGAGATTGTCTATAGTTACAAGTAAAACATTCTATTCAATGATGAAGATTATTTTTTTAAAATGTATTACTCACAATTTTTGAAATTAATAATATTTTATTTTTTTATGCTAAGATTATATTATATTTTGAAAAAACTAATTTAAAATATTTGTGATATATATAATAAATGATCTAAATATATCATATAAGGTAGATTCAGATTAAATTAAATTTAAGTCATTCACTTTTTATTCATTTAATAAATAAGTTAAATTCAAGTTAAACATATTTAACTGAATTAATTTTAAATTAAACTTAAATTTAACAAGTTAATTCTAAATCTAATGATAAAGGTATTATTCATTAATTGACGGAAGCATGTGATAAATATATCTTCACTTTACAAGTTTTGGCTTAATTTTCTCATTAATTGGAAAGCTCATCAATTATAGAAGTTGACGTTTTGAAAGAAAAAAAAAGAAAAAAAAAGAAAGATGAGGACATAATCTACTTGCTGTTTCCTAATTTCCATAAAGTATGAGAGGGATATTTCATTTCCCAAAAGGAACTTTATTTGAGTGGGCTATCTTTTTTTTTTTTTTTATAATGTATTATAATTTAAAAATTAAAATTTTAAGAAAAATAAATTTTCTATTGATCATGAATCTTTCCACAGTATTTCCATTTTATAAAATATATTTGTAAATAATAATTCTCTAAAATGGGTGAATTTGCTGTTGGGCTGCAAACGATCGAGCCGAGTCGAGTATGTGCGTGTTCGAGTTCAAGCTCGATTCAAGCTTTTTAAGATGGTGTTCAAGCTTGAGCATGCTTGCCATTATTAAGCTCGAGCTTGATTCGAGTTTGATTATGAGCTGGATTTAAATCGGATTAATGAACTTGTCAACGAACAACTAGTTTAACGAAATAAATGAGTTTTAATCAAGTCTTAATCGAGCTTGTTCGCGAGCAGCTTGTTGATAAATATACATATATGTATCAATTAAAGCTTGCTAAGCCTAAGCAAATAAAAATTTAAATAATACTGATCACAAATAAGTTTAATCGAGCCATATTCAAGCTACTTAACGAGTTTGTTCATGAGCTTTAAACGATATTATTCATGAATATAAATGAACCGAATGATAAATTGTTCGAGCTTGTTTATACAATAATCGAGTATTTACAAAAATGTTCAAGCTCATTTGATTAACTTATCAAATGATCATAAACGAGCTCTAATCGAGCCGAGTCATGAGTAGCTCATCAAATAAATATTCAACTCATTTGCATTCCTAGTTTGCCCAACATTTTTTTTAATAAACCAAAATAAACGAATGCACTGTTTCGCCCGTGACATTATTGAGGCTTTTATTATGTGTCAAGTGATATGTATCAATATATTTTTCACAAATTAAAAATGATTTAATATGTGCCCATGCATTATTCAAATTTTTATTATGTCTGTGCAATAGATTTGGTGTTATTTTGCTGAGGAATAGTAGTACTATTTAGGAGCTATTTGATTGCCTGCATTTGGAATACAGTGTAAAAAAAATATAGTATAAAAAAAAAATTTAGTTGGTTGAGAGCTTTACAAATTCATGAATTTATTTATTTTTTTGTTTGTTGACAAAATATAACGAAAGAAAGGCGAAGGTTTTGACATCTAGGCGAGGGCGCATACCGTACGGACTCACAACGGCCGGCAAAGAATGCGTGATCGAAGGTACCGGTGCCGATCATTTGGCGCGTATTTGGAATTAATCAAAATTCCAAATATAATACTTTTCAGTATTGAAATGACATTATCTTGAAATTTTATTTTATACAAATGTTTGAAATATTAGCGTGTATTTGGAACGATATTCCAAATCGTTAAACCAAATAACCCCTTAAATGAAAAGAAATTACAAATTAATCATTTTTTTAGCATGAAGATTGAAATATTTTAAATAGCAGAATCGACATTCAATTTATGCTTAGATATTTAAATTGGAGCTATAAATATGATTTAGCTCTATTAAATCAAAATATATAATCAATAAAATATATAATTGGGTATTATATAAAAATCATTAAAAAAAACATTTGCATAAAGACCCCATAATTTGTATGAATTTACATATCTAATATCTAAATTTTAATATTTATATTTCTAATATTTTACTCATATATAAAAAATATATTATTTTAAAAAAGAAAATAATATTGATATTTTTTTATATGATATATATATATATATATATATATATATATATATATATATATATATATATATATACACACTTCAATCATTGAAATAGACATCTCAAATATCATTTACTATGACTATGATTCTATTTGTCTCAATGCAAAGGCATATTGGTATAGATATGATATTTTTTTATATTTATCAAATCAACATACTTTTTAGCATTTAAATCAATGTGGCTTCTCATATATTCATGTTAATAGTTTAATGTTCAATTTTCAAACCTAGGGTTTGAAGTATTTTTTCTAGAGGCAATTTCAAACTAATAATTTTATGTTTTATTATTTATAAAATTAATATTCTTTTATCTGTATTTTTAAATTCTCATTCAAAGTTCAAAATTTATAATAAATTTTAATTTATGCAATGGATTATTCACCCAATGATTTTAATTTATTTCTTAATAACTATTTTAGCACAATATTACTCTAAGGGGCCATTTGATTTGATAAATTTAAGTGTAAAATAAATATAGAAGATTCTAATTTTTTCTATGTTTAGGGTAGGGTGAAAAGTAAAATTCAGAAGTAATGTGATATATTTATAATACATTGAAAGAATCAATTTTGATGTATTTAAAATTTATCTAATTTGAGTAAATTTCAAATATATTAATCATTATAAAATATTATCGTCGTTGCGACCCTCCTTTCGCTCGTTGCCAATAGTAAATGCTTTTCTAACAGTTGGGCCGCCACCATCAATACACTCAACTCCAAAAAATTTTTTATTATATTTATTTAACTAAACATAAGAAAATAAATTCATAGATTTATAGAGTTTTCAAAATATAATTTTAAAATAATAAGAATATATCCCATTCATTTTAGACTGTATTTTTTATCCATCTAACTGGTCTTTAATGAAAATAAAATTCTTAAAAACTTTTAAGCGGATATATATAAAAAACAAAAGTGTTTTGTATCCGATGAAAAAGCCGGACAGATAACGTTTAAAATTAAACCTAACCGAAAGAGGATAGCTATATTCAAAAAGCACCACTGATGCCAGCAGGAGGAATAGAAAATAAAGAATGATAGCACAATTATTTTTTATAAGCGCTTACTTGTAAATCTTCTGTTTTAATAAAATTGGGATTATTTAAAATATATATATATATTGAATAATTATGATACATGACTAATTTAAAGGCAATTTGGGATTACTTTTAAATTTTCTTTTATATTTTAAGTTAATTTTATTTATGCTTTATTTTAAAATGATGATAATTATTGTTTTTAAAAATATTAAAAATATTTATAGATTATTTTGAGTGTTTTTTAAAAATAGAGTAATTTATTTTTTAAAAATAAAAAAACACATTAAATAAATATATTTTTAAAATTTACAAATAAATAAAATAAAATATATCGCAAATAATCCCTTAGTGTGAACCTTATCGGAATCCCGGAGTTTTTAAAAATATATTATTATTTTTTTTATTTTAATGGAAAGAGTAGCCCACTTAAGCCATGGATAAGCCGCACATTTGAATTTTAGATTTTTTTTTTTTTTTGGACTTTCACTTTCATTTAATAATTTATATTAAAAAGTAATAAACATATTTTAGTCAAATATTTATTATAGTGCTTTAAACTTTTAGATTTATTTGCAGAATATAGTAGGGCTGCAAACCCGAGCAAAACATGTATGTGTTCAAGCTTGAGCTTGTTTATCATTATCGAGTTCGAGCTCGATTCGAGTTTGTTCACGAGCTCAATTCAAATTGAATTATGAACTTGTTAACGAGTGGTTCATTTAATAAAATAAGCGAGCTTTAATTAATCCATAATCAAATTTGTTCACGAGCAACTTATTGATAAATATACATGAGCTATATCAATTAAAGTTTATTAAGCTTATAAAAATAATTTAAATAATATTATTCACAAACAAATTTTAATTGAGCCATAATCGAGCTTTTAGCAAGCTTATTCACGAGCTTTAAACGATAATGTTCATGAACATAAAAGAATAGAACAACAAGCTGTTCAAATTTGTTCATTTAATAATCAATAATTTACAACATGTTCAAGCTCGTTTGATTAGTTAATCAAACGATCCTGAACAAGCTTTAGTCGAGTCAAGCAACATGATGAGTAACTTGTCGAACGCTCGATTCATTTGTAGCCCTAGAATATAATGTATTATATGAAATAATTAATTTACATTTATTTTATTTTTAATTTAAAATAAATCTAATAATTTAAAGATCTATTTTAATAAGAAATTTAATTATAATATATATATTTTTTTATCAATTATCGTTTCCGAACTTTCATTTTAATTTATCAGCGAAGAATTATAATTTAAGGAGAAAATTAATTTTAAATATCACAAATTCAAATCACATTTTATAATTTAATACTCATCATAAAAAAAAATTTCTTAAGCGGCCACTGATATAATTAAATAACTTTTTATTCGATTTGAACAGCCCAGTGTGAAGTGTTCAACAATTTTCTAACAGTCATTATATGTTAGAATTTTCTTGTGAAATGATTTTTACATAAACATCCCTATGAAATATTTACAGAAACATCCCTCACATTCTGATTAAATATGTATAAGATGAATTTTCACGTGTTTCCTATTGATAATATTATTTATTGTTCATATGCTTTCTCATAAGATTAATTTATGTGCTTTATTGCATTTTGGAGATCGAATTAGCTGTTATTATTTAATTAGTGGGGACAGAATTATACAGTTCTGCTAAATGAAAGAGCCTTAGTTCCTCAATGTTTGTGCTATATTTGTAAATAAATTTTACTAAGATAACCTAAAACTAAAAATTAATGCACAAATGTAAAAATTTAATGATTCTTGAAATAGTCATCACTCTATAAATCCGCTAGCCTTATTAGGTAATATTCAAAATAATAAATACATTATAATTAAACTTTCACATTTTGTATTTTAAACCATAATGTATTTAATAGATATTTTGCAATCGATATAATTTATGCACAAAGCCTTAGATGAATATAATAAAAAATAAATAAATAAATAAAAAAAATAAAAAAATTTTAAAAAAAAGGCTTTGTGCCTGAAATAAAGTAGAGAATTTTGAAAAATACAAAAAACATAAATGAAGTGCAACCCAAACTTAAAAAAGTTTATAATTGTTGCCCTTTATTTTATTTTGCTACAAATCGTTTAATTTTTACAAGTAATTCACCAGATCGGTCAATAAGTAACAAATATGGGCTTAGCTGAGGAAATATTACGTTCAGAGTTGAGACATAAAATTACGTATGAACTCTAATTCAAATATGACATAAAATATTTTCTTATTAAAAAATCAATAATTGTTAGTGAAATCATTAAAAATTATTCTGTGTCAGAAAACTAGTTGCAGTAGAATAAAACTTCACGTCTTAACTTTATATGTAAATTCAATAGTTAAAAAGAGAATAATGAACTCTAGAATTTTTATATAAAAAAATCCTAGAAAGATTAGAAAAAAATACAAGGCCTTGCCAACTAAAAATACTACACTATATATCTATTTTGGAGTATAGAGTTTAAATCTTTCTGATAACAGGATTACAAGATTGTATATGAGAAATCATGATAATCGAAATTCCGTCAGTTACTGGCATAAATCCGGTAGTTGGATTGTATTGATTGTTAGTGATAGTCAATGATAGGTGTCGGCAAGCAATGATAATCAACTTAAACTTCTAACTCTCTCTCATATATCTTCCAAGTTGGCTTCTAGCTCCCCCTTCCCTCATGATAAGAATGAGGTCCTATTTATAAGATTCTGAGAGAGGTATTTTGGCCATTATAGCCAAAGTCTCAAAATATTCCATCGTACAGTTCGTATTAATTCATTTGATCATAAAATTGGTAATTAGAACATTCAAATGACTTCGATCTGAGTGATCTTAGGCTCGTTGGATCCGTCTTGTCGAGCCCCTCAATTTAACTATAAGCACGTCAAATTTGGAAGTCGTTTGATCATCCAATTAATGTATCGAAGTTTTCATATGTAGCTTTCAGACTTGATTTGAGCTCATTTGGGCTCGATTTGACCAGATTCTAGTATTATTGAACTCATTTCATTGAGTCGTTTAATTTAACTGTATACATGCTTAAACTTGAGATTTATGATTTATAAATTTAGAGAGATATATCATTTGTCTATTTAGATAATAAAACTTATTTCATCTAAAATATATTAAATAAAATCACTTTAGCTAAAAATTATTAGGATTTGTAATTGTTATACTTATCAATTTATCTATTTATTTATTAATTAGTTATCAATATTTATTTATTTTATTTTAATATGGGTGGTGTTTGGTTTAAAAGAGAGGGAGTCGTGGGCCCCCAATTTTCTCTTTTTTTTTGCTTTTCTTTGGGTGAGTGAGAGAGAGAGAGAGAGAGGACAAGACGTAAAGAGGGGGAGAGAGAGGGACGCGGAGAGAGAGAGAGGAAAAGAGAAAATTATTATTATTATTATTATTATTATTTAATGAAAAATGTGAAGAATTTTTTTTTAAATTTAAAAGATCAATAATTTTCTCTCCTCTCTATTTTTTTAAAAAAGATAAAATATATATATATATATATATATTTATTTATATATATTTATTTATATATATAAGAATATGAAAAATTTTCTTCTTTTTTTATTTTTAAAAAAAATATGAAGAGTTTTTTTTTTAATTTTTTAAAGAATTTGAAGAGACTATTTTTCAAATATAAATACCCCCAAGAGGTAATAAAAAACTCGCACCTTACTTTCTTTTGGTATGGTGGCCAGGTATGATCAGACCCCACTCCAGTTCTCCTAATCTGGGGTTTTAGTGACTTTAGGCGTAGCGCCCAAATTCAGCTCAGTGTGATTTTAAGTTCTTCCAACTAAATCCTAGAATCCTCCATTGATCTTTATGATGGTGCGCGACCCCCCTCGCAAGCTCCAGTTCTCCCCGATCACGGGGTTTCAAACTAACCTTGTTAGGCGGTGCACATCCCGAATTCGATCTCCAATATGACTTCAAACTTGAAAAATGGAGAGTATCTTCATGGGTAAGCATCCTTCGACATATATCCCAATGTTTAAAAATTCTTGAGTAAATCTTGCACAAGATAATGAGTTGCGGAAGCATCAGGGGACTGCGAGATCCAATGATGTAACACTAATTATCAACAACGATACTTTGATAATCTTCAGGAAGAAGTTTCATTTTCCAAATGATTTGGTGGCTATTCCTCCTATAAAATCGCAATGAGCTTATTATCTTCTGTCGGGATATCTGTACCTTCTGAGGTTTTTGACTTCTGAGATTTTTGATGTACATGTACCTTTTGAGGCTTTGCCTTTTGCAATTTTGATGTACTACCTTTTGAGGTTTTTGACTACTGAGATTTTTGATATACCTGTACATTCTAAGGTTTTTGTCTGCTGAGATTTTGATGTATCTCACCAGGGCTTTTTTTTTGATTTTAGTATACTATACTTTCTAGGGTTTTGCTTAGACTTTTTGTGAGGTTTTGATATACCTATACATTTTGAGATTTTTGCCTTCTAAGGCTTTTAATATACATGTACCTTCTGAGGCTTTTGTCTTCTAAGATTTTTGATGTACCAGTGCCTTTTGAGGCTTTTTCTTTCTCAAGTTTTTGATGCACTTGTACCTTATGAGATTTTTACTTTTGAGATTTTTGATGTACCTGTACCTTCTGAGGCTTTTACCTTCTAAGATTTTTGATGTACATGTACCTTTTGAGGCTTTTGTCTTCTAAGATTTTTGATATATATGTACATTGCTTTCTGAGATTTTTTATGAGTGGAGATCCTATCAGCCATTTGCTCTCTTGGAGTCTTTCTAGTGAGGACATTGTCCACTACTACCTTCTCATCGAGGCTTTCTCAGGGACGTGCCTTCTAGAGGAGGAATCCATAAATGATTTTTGACTTTTCTGATGTTGTTTGTTAAAGTGTTACTCAGTGACATTTAACCTATGTGAAAGAAATCAATAGTTTTAACTCTTATCCGAGATTATTTTGTCAAAGTGTTACTTGATGACGTTAATCCGTGTGAAAGAGGTTAAATATTTTGATTCTTCCGAGATTATTTGTCTAAGTATTACTCGATGACGTTAACCCATGTAGAAGATGTCAAATCAAAACATCTGTTTGAGGTTGTACCCAAAGTTATTCATTGACCTTTATTATATTTTTCATGAGTACGATTGAAGAATCATGATTTGCTAAGCTTTTTTTTTTCAATGTTGAAATTACTCCCCATCATTGACTAGCTTCTCGAACTGATAATCAATTAGATATCCATAATATTGATTTGAGCGATCTTTTGAGATTAAGAGTTGCCCCCCAGTTTCCAACAAAAATTGAAGGATCGGAGTTTGATGAATCTCTATTCTTTTTATGTGTTCCTCTAGAGTAAGATTTTCTCCACCATATAGATGGTGATGCTTTGAACATAAAGTAAGATTGTCAACTATTGTGAAGATATAAAGGGAATGTTTCTCACAGATGACGTCAAACTATTGCATGCTAGAAAACCAATTGCGCTAGAATAAAATTTCACGCTTAGCTTTGTATGGAAATCCAACACGCACACAGATAGTTGAAAAGAGAATAAAGAACTCTAAAATTTTTATTTGAAAAAATCCCAGAAAGAGGGGAAAAAATCACGGAGCCTAACCCAGTAAAAATACTCCACTATGTATCTGCTTTGGAGTACAGAGTTTACACAAGATTGTATGTGAGAAATCATGATAATGAGAATTCTAAAATCAGGTTACAACAGTTATGCAGCGGTAGTGGACTGTATCGGTTGTTGGTGGCAATCGGCGACGACAATAGGCGACGATCGGCGACAATTGTGGTGATGATGAACTTCAAACTTCTAGCTCTCTCCTAGATATCTTCCAAATTCGCTTCTAGCTCTCCCTTTGCTCATGACAAGAATGGGGTCCTATTTATAAGATTATGAGAGGGATTTCGATCATTGTAGCCAAAATCTCAAAACACTCCATCGGACAGTTCATATTGATTCATTTGATCATAAATATTTTTTTGGTGATTTGACCATTCAAATGACCTTCAATCTGAGTTATTTTAGGCTCGTTGGATTCTTCTCGTCGAGCCGCTCGATTTGACTTTAAGCACGCCAAATTTGGAAGTCATTTGATCATCTAATTAGTGTCTTGAAATTTTCATATAGCTTTTAGGCTTGATTTGAGCTCGTTTGAGCTCGATTTGACCAGATTCTAGTATTATTAGGTAAATAACTAAGGATCTATTTGAGATAGCTATAGCAGTATGAAAATGCAGTGATTGATCTACTACAAAAGAAGCTACGATGAGTATTAGAATATTTTTTTATTTTAAAAAAATTATATCGTAGCTTTTTGGCAACCACTATATTATATGAGATGAGGTTCCAAAATATAATTTCCTACCAAAGATTCTTCAAAAAGCACCCTAACCGAACTGCCCAAATGGCAACTATGATGCTATGCAAAATGCACTGCACCGCCATTCCAACACAACCAAAGTCACAGATCAAATATGTACTAAATAAGACTTATAACTCTAAATATAAATGAACTTTAATTAGCAAATTATAAATAGAATACATAGAATGTTTACTCTATAGAACTTAGAGTATGCACTATAAGGACTCCAAACTATACAGTAAATATTATTAAAAATAAATTTAATTTCTCAATTAAATTTAAATATAACATCATAAAATATATGTAAAGAGTAGAGTCTAAATATAATTTTACATTGGGCTCCCCATATCTAATATCTAAACTTTAATTTGTACATATATAACACCTTGGTCGTCAATATTACATCAAAAATATCATCATCACTCACTTTTTAAAGTGAAATGCATCTTTTTAAACATAGGAAAGTATTAGATAAGTAAATACCTAATTTTAGGTATTAAATATATAAATACATAAAATTTGAGTGGTATATATGTAAATCTTCCTAATTATTATGCCCAGTCAACAAATTTACTTTTATATGATTAAAGTGATTTGAAAAAAAGATTATAATAATTCAAGCTATACAAAAAAAAAAAAAAAATTTGAATGACAGAGAATTAATGAAAAAGTTTAGCTTTTTGTATTCTATAACATATAAAATTGATCAAAGATACTTGTTATTTATTTTTGAAGAAATATATTCAAAAATTTCTTTTGAATTAATACATAGATTTAAGATCTTCTTAATTATCATGATAATTGTTTTGCAGTTATTAATGCCAGTCATCCAATTTAATTTTGTTAACTAAAATTATTTTTATTTGATTAAAGTGATTTGAAAAAAAAGGATTAGATTAATTCAAGCTATACAAAATAAATTTAATGAAAAGTCATATATATATATATATATATATATATATATATAAGAATATGAAGAATTTTCTTCTTCTTCTTTTTTTGTTTTTTTTAAGAGCATATGAAGAATTTTTTAAAATTTTTTTAATTTTTTAAATATTTGAAGAGTCTTTTTTTTTTCAAATATATATATCTCCGGCTAGCCTTTTAAAGTTAGTGATATTATATATTTATATTTTTATGATTAAAAATATGACTATTCACACTCTTAACTTTAAATCTAAAATATCATCAGACATCTCATATATGCTCTGAATGTTGATCTAATATTATTCAAATTTTGATCAAACTTTCATTGAATCTGGTTTAAACCTTGTTTGAATTTTATCATTAAAAAAAGACAGGATGTTTTGATCCAAAATAAACTTTCATGCATTTTTTTCTCAATAAAACAAACATCAAGTATTATTTTTATTTTCATCTTTATAAGCTATATAAAGTTAACTTTTTCTAGAGTACATATATATGTAGATAGGGAGAGAGAGAGAGAGAGGAAAGCAAACATCATTTTATGTGGTATATCTTTACTTTCATGAAAACGTCTAAATGATTCTCTCTCTCTCTCTCTCTCTCTCTCTCTCTCTCTCTCTCTCTCTCTCTCTCTCTCTCTCTCTCTCTCTCTCTCTCTCTCTCTCTCTCTCTCTCTCTCTCTCTATATATATATATATATATATTAATTGCCATGCAGGCTTGGCTAGAGAAAGAGAAGCATATTGTGCTTTTTGGAAAGGTGAGAGGGTATGGCTGGGAAGAAGATTCTAGTCTCTTTTTGCAGATCAATAAGAGACCTCATTAGTGCTAGCTTTGGAACATATAGATTGAAATGATGAAGAGCCATAAAGGAGAAATAGAGAAAAAAAGGGAACTCAATAAAAAGAAGGCAAAGATATGAGCATGGAGTGTAATGTAGAGGTCACTAGAGACTAATGGAGCATTGGAGAAATCATAAAGAAATGGTAGGAAACAAAAATGTTAAAAGTGGATGTTTTTGTGAGTTTGAGTGATATATTATTATTATTATTATTATTATTTTTTTGGCCATCAAAATTTCAGCTTAACATCAAAATTTATGCTTCCACTGAAATAAAAAACATAATTTTAATTATTTTCAGATACAACCAAACTATTATAGCCTATGAAATATGTTTTAGGAATATTGACACTTTGCATAATTCTTATGTATTTATATAGCTAATATCTAAAATTTGATATTTATATTTCAAATATTTTATTTATGCATGAAAATATGTTTTAATTTAATTATAATAATATTTAATATGATAAAATATAAATATTATGCATGTAAATATCAAAATTTAGGTGTTATATATATATATATATATATAAGAATTATGTGGCATGTATGTAAATGCCCAAAATTTTAGGACTTTATTTTTAGAATTTCATGGCAATTTTTCGCGGAGGAATTATAGAATAAAAAGAGGAAAATGGAAATTAAGTTCGATGTGTTCAATATTAGTAAAGCTCCTTTATTTATTAGATCTAATAGACATAAATGATGAGGCTTTGTAAGAAAAATCATTCCCAAGTGAAGAGCTTCGAGCATATATTATAACAGACAACTTCTTATATTGAAACAAGCATAATGTCACTTTTAGTGAATAAGATTTATCGGTGAGCCTTCGATTGTTATGATAAATAAATAAAATAATCTGTTAGACGTTATTTTTGTTGGGAGATTAAATCAAGAAAACCAATTTGGGATCTGGAGTAAAAGTTTGAAAAGTGAATAAAATAAGAAAACACAGAAGGCATAATATTTAATGTGGAAAGACCTAAGAATCGAAAAAGAAACAACAGAGCCACACCATACCAAGAAATCATTATGAAGAAATTCTGAAAAGAATGATACAAATCACCTCTCCTCACTTTAGTTACTCTAGAACACACACACTCTTCACTCACTTACATTGTAGAGCAAAAGATATTAAAAATTGTAGAAAAAAACTACTCAAAAAGTGACTCCACGCTTCATAGCGCTGCAACTCTAGCATTTAAGCTTTGGTGCCGTTATTCTTCTGCGGAGTTCTAGCACCACAGTCCTAGTCTCTATCTTGTGGAATAAATGTATGGGTCTTAGCATTGCGTCGCTACCTACTGCAGTGCTAGGAATTGACTTCTTTGTCTTTTTAATGCAAGCCCACGAATCCTGGTGTCGTGGCACTATCCTCCTGACACCAAAGCTTTGTCTTCTCTATCTCTAAGGCTAAGACTTCCATGCTATAGTGGTGAAACATTGTAGATGCAACGTCGGTGGTGCTATGCACCCAAAAAAAAAAAAATTTACTGTATGCACCCTCTGTGAGCACATGGCTTAGCTCGACCGGCTAGATCAATAGTATATTTTCAATTGATTGACACAGTCAAACTCCAGATAATAATAATTTTTTTTACAAATATCTATCTTTCCTCCTAATCTCACCCATTAATTTGCTTGTAAAAGTTATTGTTCTTTATATACCATATATCTCTTTTGAGTTATATGCTATGAGATTATTCTAAAATTTATTTTTTCCTAACTCTCTTATCATTATAATAAAAATTAAATTAGTCCAAATTTAATATTTATTATATAAAATAATAACTAAAATATTTATTTCTAACCATCAAAACTAAAATGTTAAAATTTTAAGAATATTAGAATTAGTTAGTTTTAAAAAATTCACCTAGTTCAACAGCCTATTTTAGCTTATTCTATGTGAAAGTAGTTTTGAAACATGTAATGCAATGTATTTTGCTTTAATTAACTATTTTTAGCTATTTTGTAAGTAAGATAATGTCTAAATACTCGTTCAACATCTTTTTAAAGAGAGGATAAGTAGAAACTTGCTTCCATTGATATAATAATAGTTCATACGTGTAAGAACACATAATTTCTTCAAGTAATTCAGAGTGAGTACAGCATTAAACACTCGAAGATTGCATTATATATATCACATAATTCAAACTATAATTATTTCATATTTTTTTATTGCATTAATTTTGCTATACCAATCATATTGTAATTTCATGATTTGACCTATTTCAACATTTGAATGTTAGCATATAAAGAATAATCAAAATAATAATATTTATCCTCTACACATTCTCATAAAATATAATCTTACAATATTTCATAGAATAAGATTATCAAGTAGGAAATGAGTTTTTAATATAGATTAGCTTCAACAAACCATCCTATGTCAAGAAAGAATACTAAGGATCCCTTACAAATTAAGGTTTACATTTTTTTGGCTTAAATAAATTAGATTAAACTACTAATTAATCTTGCTTAACTTTCATCCACCCTCCCTTTGTCTGTATTGATCATTTGGTATTTTAGGAGTAAAATCTCTATCAAAGTTTGATATTTATACTCAAAAGCAAGAGAGAAAAAAATTTAGGTACAATAAACATTTTTCTTTCTATGAACACACAAATACTAATACTATTATTCACACAATATTTTCATTTCTTCAATCTCAAAACATCTCAATCTTTCATAATACACTTATTCATAAAAAAATAGTATATTTCAATACAAATTGTGGTCCTTTATGATACCTTCTAGCCAAATGAACTTTCTATTAATCTTATAAAGAATATTCTTCTATGATTTTTTTCAAAGAGGACCACAATACTCACTTGATAAAATTGAGCTCTTTGGAATCACAAAAAGAAAGCACACTTTGGCTGTGGCTGGCATGATATATAAATATTCCATGCATGTGGTGTGCTAAATACATAAGCTTATTTGAAAGAATGACTCTTCTTCCTTTTGGTGGCAGTCGCTTGCAAGGTAATGAAGGCCTTAGCTTTTCTCCATCTGAATTTGATGGAGAAATCCTACAAGTTGAGGGGAGAGTGATCTCCTGATCAATTGATCACAGCCATCGGATTCACCGCCAAGTTGTCGTGCTGTCGAAACCAACTTTGGTTAGTCAAATTGAGGTTAATTTAGTAGAACTATAGTTGTTATATATGGAAGATATAGTAATTTTGATGATCATGTAATGGCTGAATTTGAAGAAAAGTTAGAAATTGTGACCTAATGCTCCAAGATTAGTGTTGGTAATGATCAGAATTTTAAGATGGGATATATAGGCAAATGAAGACTTTGGAAGTCTTATGTGTTGAAAATTATGTCAAAAAAAAATATTATTGAATTAAATAAAATAATATTTTATTTTGATGTTTATATACATGAATGTTTCATTAAAATTCTATGATTATTATTGCATATAAGTGTTTTGATGTTTATGAATAAAAATAATCTCTGTAATACATAAAAACTACTGCATAAATCAAACCTTACACAATCTTTAAATTGGCACAACCAAAAGCACTAACTGCGACCTTTTCCTCCAAATCACTTTGTTTATGCTATGCTGTATGAAGTGAAATTATCATTAGCTTTAAAATGCTGACAAACTACTCTAATAAAGTATTTCATATGATCATGGCGCAATTAAAAAAAAAATTTGAAGATCATTATTCAATATATATATAATTTTAGATGTTAAATATATAAATACATAAAAATTATATGATATATACATAAAAATTTCATTAAATAATTGATATTTTGAAAACTTTACCTTTTAATGATCATAACAAATGTTAGAGGATTTAAATACCAGTCAACTAATACCTGCCATTTACATGATTCAAGAATCTGAACCATGAGATTTCCAATGCTCTGGATCATCAGTTCTTCACAAAGACTGGTCATTAACAGCCTCATCATCACTTAGCTCGACTTGCTGCTGTTCTTGAACTTCTTTAGCATCTCTACTTGATGAAAGGATCAATTCAATCTGTGCCACCACCTCTGCCATGGATGGCCGGCTATCTGGATACTGAGCTGTGCAGTTTACAGCAAGCTGCAACAGCTGAACCATCTCTTCCACATTCTGTTGCCTCAGCAGCTCAGTGTCGAGAACATCGGTCGACCACTCCTCCTTTAGCACTGACTGCACTGATCCCGGGAGATCGACGCCCTCCTCTGGCGCCTTTCTGGTGAGCTGCTCCAGGAGGAGGACGCCAAAGCTGTAGGTATCAGCCTTCTGAGAAACCTTGCGGAGGCTGGTGACTTCCGGCGCTCGATAACCATAAACATGATTTGGGGGGGGACTGCTTGGGTTGATGAGCGCCGTGATCCCGTTGTCAGACACACGAGCGTTATGGGATTGGTTAAGAAAGATGTTTGTGGACTTGATGTTGCCATGGGAAGCTATCGGGCTCGTCGAATGCATGTACTTGATGCCACGTACAGCGGAAAGGGCAATGGAGATTCTTGTCTCCCAGTTAAGGGGGGGTCTGCCTGATCTTTTGTTTCCTGCATGATTGCAAAATAGCATAAGGAGTAGAACTACAGAACAGGATCAGTTCTGTGATCATATAACTTTATGAAGAAATTGGCTTCTGTGATGTGGGCGGGGACATAAAATTTATGGAATAAGGTAGTTTGGATTGATGCATTTCCCATTCAGCAATTTGATTGATTAACTTAAACCTATTTTCAACCTCCAAGGACTAACTCTGTCCTCCAATGTCCTAATGAGTATTTGAATTTAGCTCTAATCTAATGAAATCGGTCAAACATTTTGAATAAATCAAAATTAAGCCAAATTTTAAGCTTTTAGCATTAAGTCCATCATCCTTCTTCAATGCCAAACAGACAATTTTCTCCTCAGAACCTGATTAAAGCAAACAATTCAATTGCATTACTTGTCATTAATAATTGATGTTTTGTAGAAGACAACAATGGTTATTCTACTAGAATTTATTTACTAATCAATTAGATTTATCATCTTACGTAGCATTCAACAAGAATAAATACAAAGAACAAAAGATTCATGAAGCCAACTCCAATAATTAAGGATACCGATAATAATGATCTACTAACCAACTACAATTACTAGCTTATTAACTAGATTATCGGCTATTTAATTGAAATTAACATTTAATAAAGAGTTATTAGTAGTTTAGCAACTAAACTAACGAATAGATTATGATTTTAGTTAATAAATCATAAATAGAACAATAATCAAGATAGCTGATAATTAATCAACAGTAACTACCTAGTTAATTGTGCTTGTTGCCAAACCATTATTGATTTAGATTAATTTTATATGCCAAGTAGGCGGAGGGTTAGAAAATCAGAATTGTTGATCAAATTCCTAGCGCAACCATCTCAAGCACCATATATATTTATATAAGCATAATCCTATAAGAAATAGTTCCATAAATTGTCAAGGAGAAATAAATGCTTAATTATCACTAAGGGGATGTTTGGTTGCCTACAACAACAACAACAACAAGCTTTTATCCCACTATATGTGGTAAGCTATATGAATCTTTTTTCTCCAATGCATCCTATTAATGTTATATTCTCATTTAATCATATTAAATTAAAATCATTTTTTATATTTTCTAACCAAGTCTTTTTAAGTCTGCCTCTACCTTGCTTTGCTTGCGTTGGCCAAATAATACATTCTTATCTATTTGGATCATCAAATGATGGAGTTTTATATGACTAAACGATCTAAGCAATTCTCTCTAATCTTATTTTCCACTGAAGCAACTCAAATCTTATCACGTATATATTTGTCTCTCATTTTGTCTCTAAGGGTAAAGCCACTCATGCTCCTGGGCATCCTCATCTCTGCAACACTTAGGGTCTGCTTAGGCAGTTATAGTTGTCTGAAAAAATAATAGTGGAGTTGTTGTATGAAGAAGCTGCAATGAGTATACAATTTTTTTTATTTTTCAAAAGTCAAAGTGCAATTTTTTGGCCACCACCATAGGTAGCCAAATTAGGTTAAAAAATACAACTATTTCATCAAAGATTCCTAAAAAAACAACCAGACCGCATCCAAAATGCAATTCTCAAGACACAATGATAAGTTTTTGCACTGCATTGCTGCCGCACCGCTCCCCCAAAAATAGCCTTAAGTTTATGCTTCTCTTTCACTGAAAAATATTCTACAACATAAAACATTGTAGGTCTCACCACCATCTTATAAAATTTTGTCTAAACTCTAAGTAGTAATTTTCTATCACACAATAGACCTGATGCATCCTCCACTTCAACCATCCAACTTGAATTCTACTAATCACATCCCCATCTATATCATCATCACTTTGAACAATAGACTTGAGACATCCAAAATATTCACTCTTTTTAATGACTTGATCCCCTATTCACTTTGAACAATGATAAGTTTTTACTTCTTACGCTTCCTCAAAATAGCCTTAAGTTTATCTTGCTCTTTCAAGAAAAATATTCTCAACATAAAACATTGTAGGTCTCACCACCATCTTATAAAATTTTGTCTAAACTCTAAGTAGTAATCTATCACACAATAGAAATGCATTCCTCCATAAATCAACTTGAATTCTACTAATCATCCCATCTATCATCATCACTTTGAACAATGACTTGAGACATCCAAAATATTCTCTTTTTGTCATCCTCCACTTATTACTAGATCTTATACAACTAAAATTACACTTCATGTATTTTGTCAAATGAAAGCCTTTGAGTCATTGACCTCCATAATTCAAGTTGAACTCCTCTCTTTTACCTAATATCACCAACAAAAGCATACACCAAGGTACATCCTCTTAAATATCTTGTATCATAACTAAAACAAAAGATATAGACTTAAAGTCAATCCTTATGTAATCAATTATAGATACTTGGTCAACCATTGGAACACTATATCATACATGAAATAAGTTAACTCCTCCCCTTCTCAGAACTTAATTCAAATCCATATATCATGTGATCCTCCTTGCTCTATATCAAACCACTCAACAATGTATCATCCATATTTCATATTCTATGTCTCATTCATGTTTATGACTTAATTCCTTTATAGTATAAATGAAATGAATGCTTATTTGGGTGCGAATATATATATATATATATATATATATATATAAAATATAATATAAATAAAATACAATATAAAGTAAATGCAATATTTTCTGAATAATTTAGAGTTTGATTATTTGCAAAGTAAAAGTAGATAAATTGTTTTTTTTAGTAAGTTGCATGTAGAATAAAATAATAACAATGTATTCTGAATATTTTAAAACACTTTGGTTGTATGCAAAGTTATTATATAAAATAATTTTTGTTCTAATAAAATTATCAAATGTAAGGAAACATAAATATATTGCATATTAAAGAAATTATTCTATAATAAATTATTTTGGTTAAAAAAATTTCTTCACATTTGTTTAGCAACAAAATAACATCTTGATAATTTATATATTGAAGGCATATTAAAATAAAATTAACATTTAAAAATTATATCATAATAAATAAAACTAATTATTTGTGTATATTTACTTTTTTATTAGCTAATTTGGATCTAATATGCTATAGTTTTTATGACCATTCAATTCAATGAAAGGTAAATGTTGAAAATTCAAACCTACGATATTATTTCGGACATAACTCGTCCATTTTTTTGATGGAATTCAATGAATTTAGTCTTGTTGGAAAACTAATGAAATTTTTTATAGTTTTATACTAAGCATTTTGATTAATTTTAATAAAAAATGTTATAGTCTTTAAGTGAATCCAATCGCAAAAAATATAAATGCTAAAAATCTGACCACATGGGGCTATTTAAGATATAACCAATTCTTCAATGAAAGTTAGATGAATTTGGTCTAATTTAAAAGCCAATGAAAGTCCCTGTAACTTTTATGTCAACTAATTTAACTAATTTTGGTCAAATGAGCTACAAGTTTTAAGAATATCCAATAGTATAAAGGATAAATGCTGAAAATCTGACCATATGATGCTATTTCGGATATAACCCACTCATTATTCACAAAATTAGATGGATTGAGTTTCAATGGTTAATGAAATTTTTTATACCTTTTATGTTAACTATGTTGATTAATTTTAACTAGATGCACTACAATTTTTAAAAATATCCAAGTATAAAAAGCATAAATTTTGAATATCCAACCCCATTAGATAAATTTAATATTGTTGAAAAGCTAATAAAATTTTCTACAACTTTTATGTTAACCATCTCGACTAATTTTGACTGAATGCGCTATAGTTTTAAAAATCTCCAAACACAGATAGCATAAATGCTGAAAATCCAACATGATGCTATTTTGAATATAACTCATCTGTTTTTCAAAAGAATTAAATGAACTTTGTCTCATTAGTAAGATAATGAAATTATATACAACTATGTTAACAACTTTGCCTAATTTTAGCTAGATGCATTATAGTTTTTAAACGTGTTCAAGCACAAAAAATATAAATGTTGAAAATCCGACCATATGATATTATTTCAGACAAAACATACTCATTATTCAAAGAAATTAAATGAATTTGGTCTCTCGTTAAAGTTAATGAAAATCTCTACAACTTCTAAGTTAACCACTTTGGCTAATTTTTGACAGATGCCTTGTAGTTTTTAAAAATATCTAAGAACATAAAATATGAATACTGAAAATTCGACTCTATGACACTATTTCGTATATAACTCGTTCATTCATCAACATAATTAAATGAATTTAAACCTGTTAAAAAAACTAATAAATATGTTAAACATTTGGCTAATTTTAACCAAAAATATTATAATGTCTAAAAGAAATCCAATCATACAAAACATAAATGTTAAAAATCAAACCCTATAATGCTATTTCATACATAAATCACTTGTTTGTAATGGAATTAGATGGATTTGATCTCGTTGGAAAGCTAATGAATTTTCTACAACTTTTATGTTAACCACCTTCGCTAATTTTAACTGGATGTGCTACAGTTAAAAAAAGTATCCAAACGCAGAAAGCATAACAGCTAAAAATCTGATCTCATTATGTTAATTCAGACATAAATTATCCTTCAATAAAATTAGATGAATTTGATTTTATTGAAAAGCAAAAAAAAATTTTCTGCAACTTCTATATCAATCACTTTGACTAATTTTGACTAGATTCACTACAATTTTTATAAAATTTCATTCAAGACAAACAGGACAGCAGCCATCAAATGCCATTTTACATATTCCACAAGTTTCAACCTGTGCACTGATAGAATGTGGAAAAAAAAAAGTTTGAAGATGATAAAATATGTTGTCACGATTCATAGACTAAATTATATGTAAAATTTGACCAAGTAAAAATTGCTTCTTCATGAAAAAAAAATATAATTATATACAATCAACAAGACATTAAAGAAATTATAGCTTGTGTTACAAGTTATGAAACTGTTGGACTTCATTAAAATTAATAACCATTGAAATACATTCATGTTTAAAATATTTACCTAAAAGTTATGAATAACATCAATTGAATGTTTAATTTACTATAGTTTCTTAAGCATTATAAATTATTTTGGAAAGACTTCATACATTGTATTGCCCTTCAAAGTTTAATATGTATTTTAAAAGAAATAATAAATAAAATAAATGAACAAGTCAATCAAAGGAATCACCCTCACATGATATTAATTGGAGATGCTATTGTATTCGTACACAAAAATGTAAATGAAAATGAAGAAGGCTTGAAAAGGATATGAAAACTAATGCAGATTAATTGGTACAATATTTAGATAGTGCCCTTAAGATGATTTTATAAATAGAATGTAAATGAAAAATGATTAAAGATTTGTATTTAAATAAAATATAAGTGATTAAAAGTTTTCATAAAGTAAATTATTAATGTTCAAACATTTCTTTACTGCATATATGCTTTCAAACATTTCTTTACTGCATATATGCTAAAGCATATGCATAAAAAAAATAAATATATAGTAAAATTGTAATTATTTACTAAGTTATTGTATAACTTTAACCTAATGTTTAAATATTGATTATAGGAAAAAATCCTTAAAGATAAATGGCAGATAGGATAGAGCTCGTTTACAAAAGAAAATGAGCTAATGAATGTTAAGTTTACTAAGATTGTTAATGCTACTAGTCATTTTTATATATGCTAATATTTTAGAAATCTTGGGGTTTAGTGTTTTTTATTGTTTGGATGATTGTTGTGGAATTTTATAGATATTAGCTAGTATAACTCTAAAGTTCGACACTCTATTTTCGCTTTGAAAATTTTAAGGTCCCAGGCTGGGTCGTGATAGTTCAAACATTATTTTTATAAAGAACTCTATCTCTTATTTCATATAAACACCCACTTAAAATAATCCTTTATCCATATGTCTCATTATAGAACTCCAAATGCATTTATAAACAACATAAAATAAGATAAGAAGAATAATAGTTTATTGGCTTTGGGGTTCTTTGTGACTAAATTGGGTCAGAAGTCTCTTATAGTATTGTTTATATTTATTTTAAGAAAAAAAACGAGCTCCATCAACTTGATACGCATTGAAGAGGGATTTTCTTTAGTGGTAATGTTTAACTTGTCATTTAAAATGCAACTACGTTAATGAAAATAGTTTTATCTAATAATTCCTTTGCTTTTGTTGTCCCATAATCAACAATCTAATTCGTCTTCATCATATCCAATGACTTAACATTTCTTGGATTTCAAGTCAAGCTCATCTCTAGCTATTCAATTAAACATATGATAAGCAATTGAAAACATTCAAATATGATAAACATACCTCTTTGCCTAACCCGACTTCTTCAAAATGCCTGAATTTGATTGCAACTGACAATACTCAGTTGATTAGATACATTGTTGCAAAGCCTTAGGAATTGCTGCTGCTCTTTGCACATTTATTAAGAGTTCCACTACATTTTATTATAAAGTTATGGAACTTTTCTCTCCATATATGTCCTGTATGTAACCACCACTTTTGAAAACTATGAAATCATACTCCCTACTAGTATCAGACCACAAGCACTTGATTTTATCTCTTATTTCATTATCTACAAAGCTTTTTTTACTTCAAAAAGTTAAAACACATCAAATTTATTTTTGATAAAATATACTAATAACTTTCTTGTGTGTACTATGAAGAATAATCAAGATTTTAAAAATCACTTCAAAGTTTCAATCGGAGTTGAATTACAGATTGAACTAGATAATATAAAAAATATTAATATTATTTTAATATCCTTTGAATGATGTATAATGATACAATAATAATATTTTCACCAATTCAATATAAAATAAACTAAGTTAGAACACTTCACTTTTGAATATTTTTAATATGAGGCAATCAAAACTTTAGGAATAATGTCAATTATTTTCTCAATTTTAATCTAAATCTTTAATTTCAATCCATTTCAAAGAGCCATAAATTAATCAATACTAGAATAAAGTGAATCATCAAAATCAAACCAATTAATCGGTTCCCTAATTCAACTGCTGGTTACAATTAATTTTTGGCAATTTTATGCAAAAGCTACTTTAGAATTGGGCTAGGTCAATTGGAAGATTGGTTTATGAATGAACCGGTCAGCCTGGTTAATCCAGTCTAATTTTTAAAACTAGAAGTACAATAAGAAAAGTAATAAGGGGTGCTCCCATATGTTTGTGTCCACTAGATATAGCCTTTTAGCTTTTAGTTCTCTCGTAGTCTTAAAAAAATTGAATCATCCTTACTTGCCTATAATATAATATTCACATCATGTGAATTTAACAAACTTTAAACTTAAAAATTATCTCTGACATGGAAATCTTTAAATATTTCCTGCTCATATGACCTAGACCTTGGTGCCATTAATTTGAATCTACCTATATATTGAGTCAACCCCGACTATCTTTATGCTAGTAAAGGTGTAAAGGGTAAACATGTTATCTTGAACAATCATTAAGGCTTATTTCATCACTTTCCAAGTACCAATATTGGAAGCACCATGAAATTCTTCTGTAGCTATATATATATATATTTTGATACAGATCAAAATTGTCCTAATGCCAAGGATATGTTTAACTTTCTTTACTTCAAAATATTATAATTTATTGTTGTGATTATCACAAATTCAATGCACAAAATACTCAAAGGGTCGTTATTAATAAGGAATGCTTTGAAATAATAGTATGTATATAGATTTTCATTACATCTTTTTTTGAAAGAATAATAGAAGGACACTCTTAAGCCTAATATTTATGGCTTTATTGTACTATTTGCATCAAACATCTACATTTCAATGCCTTCTAAGGCATCAATCATTATCTCCTCCTTTAACATTTGGTAATATCATTTTATTTTCTTTTATTCTTTCATTATATGGTCAAGCTTATTATAATACCAATATAAACAATTTTGAGACTTACTTATGTCATGATTTAATTGACATTTATTATCATGAGATTTTGATCCACCTCACTGATTATTATTGCCCTTATTCTAAGGTCTGCTCATATTATCAACATTTAAAATACCAGATGATGTACTCTTTACCTTTCTTGTGTCATTTAATATTCTCATTGAGAATGAGAACTTCGATGTTACTAAGCTTCATGATCAGTAATCCACAAGAACTACTAACAACTGTTATAAAGCCATCCTAGCTCTCAAATAGTGATGAGATAAGCTTAAGACATGAATTTTATCTTCAAGTTTTATGTTTATGGAATTCAACTGTCTTATAATTGAGTTAAACATATTGATATGATAGATAACTAAAGTCCCATCTGACATCTTGAGATTGAAAAAAATGTGTAACATGCTGATTATATAGGGCTTTTCAAATGTATCAATGATCTTTTTTATGACACTGACTATAATAATGTCATTAATCATGTTGAAAGCATTATTTTAAAAAGCTAGAGTCTGAAGTAAAGCACTTGACCCTATCTAGAATCAAGCAAAAGCTTCAAATCACAAACTTAAGTTTCATCATTTTAATTTTATATATTTCAAAAATAGCAAAATATATTGTGATGATGCAAATAAGAAAATATTATAAATAAAAAATTTAAAACTTGATAAAATACAAGTTTTAGTTTGATTAACATAATACATCAAACCACTGCCACAATAACACTGAGTTAATTATTTAATATTTAATAATATTCAATAATATTATTATAATTAATAAGTATCATGAAGTAATCTTAAAATATATTTAAGTAGTAAAATAAAGAATAAATAACAAGTTAAAATTAAAACCATCAAATTATAAGTGTAGTTCACTATTCAAATCTATAAAATTAATAAAAAAATAGATGTTGCACTTGGATGAATATGAACGAGAATAAAGTGAATAACATGAAAGAAAAAATGGTAATGAATGAAAAGAGCATTAACAAGGTGAGATGAAAGAAATATATGACAAAAGAAATAGCAATGTGAAAATGACTTGAAGTGTTTTTTATCTTGAAGCTTTGAAAGGCAATCTTATGATAAATGAGAGGTGATAAGCTTACTTTTTAATTCATGGGTGCTGATTAGTCTGGTTAATAAGAGTCATGAAAGTTATTGTCAAAGTCTTAGGTTTGAATCCCATCTACACCATAATAAAGTCTTACCTTACAGACTTAAGTTGACAAAATTTTTTCTCTTTTTACCTAGTTTATTTCCCTTCACTTTATTTTGAATAACATAAAAATTTGAGTTAGATTGTAAGAATTTAATAAAAATTAAAGCTTAAGCTTTCTTGAGAACATCGTGAAACGTACATTTCACATTAAGAACTTAATCTATATTAGAATGTTTTGATATTTACACTTCAGAGCATTTAGAAACTGCTTCACTCTGAAGCACAAGTTTAAAACACTAGTTGAAATTGATGTTCATGCTAAGGGATAGGCTAATATATCCTAGACATATTAGTTCATCAAATTCCACTCTTCTTGATTGGCTGAATGTGCATATACACTTTTCAACAATAGATAAAGTTTTCCTTGGTACAAATAATTTCTATCTGCATCTTTCAAAACTCAAAATTTTGGGCATTGAACTTGTCATTTTTATCTTCTCATCCTTTTAAAAGCTTTTTAGACGAGACTTTTAATATCTATTATTAGGATAGAGATAAACAAAAATCAAATGAAGATGAGAAAACAAATAAAATAAAAATCACAAACATAGGAAGAACAAGATTTACGTGATTGAGTGAGATTCATTCACATTCATGACCATGTATAAATCGAATATTCCACAAAGTTTAAAAAAAAAGGATATAACAAGGATTCTCTTAATATAAAATTAGAGATAGGACTAGACATTTCACTTTATCAATATCAATTACTAAGAGGGAAAGTAACCACCTATTGCAAGAAAAGTAGATTAAAGGTGGAGAAGAAGACATTATTGTTGTAACTACCACCTCAATTGTAGACCAAACAAAAGCTTTTTCTTTTGATGGCATCAAAATTAGTAGTATCTTCTGCTTGAAGAAGAGAGATTTTCCTCCTAAAAGTACTCAACAAAACCCCCATATTGGTCTTAGTTAATTGCCCCTTTCTCCTTTATGTTCACTCTATATGTTTATAAAGAGTATTTATTATGGTAATAAGGCATGGATTTGAAGACATCAATTAGTTATAGAATTTTTTAAGATCTCTAAAGTAAAAAAAAAAAAAAATCACACAACGAAAAAAAAATATTTAACCAAATTTGAAAATCTCAATTTAATATTTATAATAAATAAAATCTCAATCATATATTATGAAGTTTAATAAAACTGATTCTACATTTTATAACATTTGTAATAAATAAGTTTCGCCCTTTAATCAACTAATTGACTTTTATTCAAGTTTGATCTACATCAAAAGTCAATCCAATCTTCAATAATCTTAGGTCTTTGAGCCAAATTTATAGCCCTCCTCAAAGATCATAAGCTCAATAACGTAACCCTAAGTTAAACAAGCAGTTTGTAAAGAGAGAGTGAGAGTAGGGAGGGGTTTACCGTGCAAGAGAGCAGAGAGGCTCCCCATTGGCATATAATCATACACAAGCATCTTTTCATTCTTGCTATAGTAATAAGACCCGAGTGGCACAATATTCTCATGGTTCATGCAACCCACTGCTTCAATCTTCTTCCTGAATTCCTCCTCCGCCAAAATCACATCCCTCAGCCTCTTCACCGCCACCACTGTCCCAACCTCCAACTCTGCCTTGTACACCGTCCCAAACGTCCCCTTCCCCAATACCTCTGCCGAAGCCCGCAGCAAATCCTCCAAATCAAATTCTTGCGCTCCCACAGTCCCAAAAAACACCAATCTCTTCTCAATCTTCGGTTTCTTTACCGTCGCTACCTCCCATCCTTTCTTCTCTCTAATCGCCACTTCCCGCGGTTTCGCAACCACAGTCCCCTCATCACGTGCCTTATCGTTACTCAGCCACTCCTACAGCAAACGAACAACAAAAGAAGCAGTAGCATAAGCAACGCTGCTACCAATCCAGCAACGATTCCGGCGATGGCGCCACCGGACAGCTTACTCCCCCTGCCGCCTCCCGCAACCGCCAGTGCTGGCACAGATGAGATCTTGCGGGGCACGAAGGCAGCGGGAAACCGCAGAGCGACGTCCCCATAAAAGCGCTCGACGGTATCATCCAAAGCTTAGAAGGCACAGAGCCGTTCAACCGGTTAAAGGAGACATTGAACTGTACCAGCTTCGGGAGATTGAGATCGGGGATTCAGCCACTGAGCTGATTCCTCTCAAGGCACGGCGTCTCGAGTCGAGAAAGATTGTTAAACTCGGGCGAAATACAGCCGGTGAAGCCATTTCCAGCGAGGTTAAGACGAATGAGCTTGTGGAGAGAGAAGAGCACAGGCGGTATCTCGCCGGAGAACTTGTTGTCCTGGAGATATAGATTGCGGAGCTGCGCGGCGATGATGTCCGGAAGGCGACCGGTGACACTGTTAAAGCGGAGGCTTAGACTTCGGAGGGTGGAGAGATTTCCTAGGGTCCCGACGGGGAACTCTCCGATGAGCCCAACGGCGGGTAGACGGAGGAAGACGACGCGGTTGTTGAGGCAACCAACGCCCTGCCAAATACATGGGGAGTTGGTCGCGTTCCACTGGAGCGCTGTGCGGCTGAGGGCGAGGAGGGCGGCGCCGTCGGAATTAAGGTCAGGTTCTCCACCAGCGAGAAGGGGGAAGAGGAGAGTAAGGAGGAGTTGGCGGAGGAGCGACGGTGAGACCATTAGGGTGGTGAGCGGATTCTCAGACCGTACGGAGAACGAGAAGTCTTTTCTGTTATCAAATCCCGCCGCTTTTAAGCCATTTTTTTAATTAAATATAATTAAAATATTAATTACATAATTAAATATTAATAAAAAAAATTTAAGTATAATTATAATCATCTAACTAGTGGGCGACTGACTTAATACTCTCAGTTTTTCTCAAATACTCTCGGTTTTTCTCAAATACTCTCGGTTTTTCGATTCTACCCGTTGATTTGCTTGCCCAAGCTCGGTATTTCTCAGTCTGCGGTTCTCTCGAACTTCCGGCGGTTGCCGTATGCTTCTGCGTTGTGTCTTCTTGAAATAAACTTCTTTTCTTCCCGACAACTGCGTTCAAGCTGTTTGATGACTTCTCTCTCTCATATAGAAAACTAACATTAACTTTTTCTATGCGTTTTACGATTGAATCCGTGAATTTTTATTTTTGATATTCGTTTAAATACCTGACTTATCAACATGCGTTTTCGGAAAAGCTCCGTTTTCCGTCGATTTTCGAACGCTAACAAAAAAACGCTTTTCGCCCGGCTCTCCGTTGTTTCCGAAAATAAAATGTCGTAAGTACCCCCTGCTCACTCCACGACCACGGTCCCTTATCCCTTTACCCGCAACTGCTCCTCGTCCGCTCTATCTTTCCTGCCCGACGGAGGTGGTGCCAAATCATTCATATCCCGAGCAGCTCTCGCGCATCTCCAGAACATCTCCCGAGCAGCTCTTCTTCTACAGCTTTGGTGCGTTTCACTCATTTTCGTTCACATATTAAACCACAGTTTTCGTTCACATCTGAAACCTTCTCTCGGAATTAAAACCACTCATTTTTCCTTTGCCCTCTTCCTCTTCGCCGTCCTCGTCCTCATATTCTCAATTTCTTTATCTTCGTCTTTACCGCCGTTGCGACCTCCGTCTTATTTCCGCTGCTGCAGGGATTCAGGAGAGGGTCAAATCAGCCTCAAATCCGTGAGGGAAGCTCTCCGACAGGAAGATTCTATTGTTTTCGAAGCCTTCTGAAAGTTCACTGGCCGAGCTCTTTGTAAAGTATGTCGAGCATCTTCATGCCAAGTTGGATGTTATTCTTTTCATATTCGATCTACTGTTTCGGTTTAGATCTTGAGAAATAATCCGTGTAAAGAGGTTTTTTACAACGGCGGACAATTTAACATATCTATTAGCTCTTTTTAAGTTTATGCCTCTCAGTTTATGCCTCTCAGTTAAGTTTATGCGAGATATTTAATTCCTTGCATGACAAATTTGTGTTCATTTACATGAATTCGTATTCATTTAAATGTGTATCTCTCCGTCTTACCTGTTTAATTTAGGCATATATTAAATTTGTGGGTGAATACATTATATTATAATTATTTTAATGGACCAAACCTTGGTTCAAGCAATTTGTGATCTCCCTTTGAAAAAAAATGAAACTAAATCTGTTGGTATACTCACGTAGATCAGATGGATATATCATGTAGGTATCGATATAGTTAGGTTGAATAATATGGAGTCTTTGTTTTAGAACAAGAAACATACCAGGTTCATTCATATGAGAACTAGGAAAGTTATAGGAGGAAGACTGATTCCTTGAATCCCCAGCCTTTTATTCTCTAATTTAATAAAGTTTTTTTAGCTAACTAAGCTAGTCGACTCATCTCCAATTCATTTTATTTCATATAAAATCTGTTTATATAGATTGGAAATGACATTTATAATTAAGTGAGCCTTTATGATTACATTAAAGTAAATAAAATACCATAAATTGTACAATGAATCAATGATCTCTTTTGGCAAAGATATAACTAAATACTATTACTTATGTCATAATCATTGGAGTCTATGTCATGATTATTCAATATAGTCAATTATATTGTTTGCTACGTTCATCACTCGAAACTTCTAGAGAACCTCTTGGTTCTTAGCTCTTAGCTCTTAGCCCTCAGGTGTTGTTTCTCAACAATTGATTAATGGCTTGTAAATATTTATCCCATGGTCCTTCCTCAGTTCTTCGAGAACTTTATTCCGCTTTGCATGAACACACTAATCTTAGACCTTCTTGACAACATCAGTATTTAAAATATAGTCGATCTACAAAGCAATTTCGATTTCCTAATATTTTTTTATCATGTTGGGTTATCTTTTTCTTTCTTTACAATGCAATCTTTTCTATGTGACCACGATTCCTTATCATCCTTGTCATGGAAAATTCATGATATGATTTGATGGCTATGTTTATGTCTTCTCACCAAGGAAGTTTAGTCTTAATTTATTTCTGTTTTCTTATTAAGTAGATGGGAAAGCGAGAAGAAGGTGGTGCCGGAGTTGGGAGATAATTACTTTTCTATTGTGACTTACATCAAAGAAATAGAATAGGTGACAGCATTTCGACAAAGATGGATGGAACAATATTATGAACAATTTTAATGGAGCAGGGAGAACATATGATCGTCAAACTTAAAAATAAATGGGATCATTTAAAAAGGAGTGGAAGTTGTGGAAAGAGCTACTGAACTGAATTGGATGGGATCCTATCAAAAACAAGAGATAGAGTCACACGAATGGTGGAATGAAAAATACGGTCGATTACCAGTGCACAAGTTTAGCATTAATTTCAAACACATACTATTACTTAACATTTGTTATATTCTTGTAGGTAATACGGTGCCAAGAAGTTTAAATTTAATGGCTTAGTGCTAGAAGAAAAGGCGGATAGGATGTTTGGTCATATAAGGTGATAATGTCTTCCAAATTCGGGTATTACACGTAGAATTAATCTGATTTAAACATAATGATGATGAGAATGAAGAAGATGAACCAAATTTGGAAAGTTGTCTGGGTGAAGGTACAAGCTATATCTCAAAAATCTCAAACATCCATTCCAATCACTAGTAAGCGGAAAAGCGAAAAGTTGTAAGTCGGTGGAAGCGACTTCTTATAAATCATAAATGAACTTGTAAATGCGAGATATCATCTTCTTAAAATGCAAAAGCGGATCGTAAAACTTTTTTCCGTGAGGCATTACATGAAGTTGCATTTGGATATATTTAATCGAGGAGTTTTATGATTTTATTCTGATTTTCCAAGATAAAAGAGACTTTTATGAGTATACTGCGATCGAAAAGTATGGTGGTTAAGGAGGCGTTTCTTGAGTTCTCTTTAAGTCGGTCTGATGTAAAACTGTTCTTAGTAGTGTTTTATTAGTTAGAAAAATATATTTGCCTTCCTTTGTTTGTGTAAAAGTATACACAATTTATGGTTAATCCAAATTTGTTGAACAAAACCATAATAAAACAATTTTGTATTCTTATGATAGATGTTAATCTACCCCAAAATCTATTGGTGGACACGCTCTGCAACCTATCTCATAAACAGTTTGTCATCTATTATTACAAACAACATTTCTCCATATCACCTACTATATAAAAGGGCTCAATATAAAATCACCTCAAGGTATTTGGTTGTCTATGTTACCCATGCTTATCTTCATACTCTTCTCACAAACTACCAAATCCATACCATGTGTTTTCTTGGCTCTGTCACAATCTCCATAGATTATAAATGCTTGGATTCACTGATCGTAATTATATTTCAGGACATATATATTTTATAAAGACACTTATCCCTATAACAACTCTACTCATAAAACTCTTTACACACCACGTCTAACTCTTGTACCAATTTTGAAACATCCATCATCCACCTTAAGTCCACCACCACATACTAAATCTTCACCATCCACTTCACCCTCAATTACTTCTGTTAACATTTCAATCACTACCTCTTCCACTAAATCTCCAGCTGTAATCCACTCTCCCATCTCCTACAATATTATCTATTCTAATAACCTCACCGCCTCTTACTTGACATCCAATGATGACTCGATCTCAAATAGAACATTTATAATTGAAGGTTATTCTCAGTCTATATCAAACTTTACTTCCTCCACCAAATCCAACTTGTTTAGTCAATCTATTAAACATGAAGAGTGGCGACAAGCCATATCTCCTTAATTTCAAGCACTTCAACAATAAGGTACCTAGTTACTTGTGCAACAAACACATGATAATAACATCCTTGGAGGTAAATGGATATATAATACCAAATTTAACTCTGATAGCTCCATTATCAAATTTAAATCTCGATTAGTGGCACAGGCAAATAAGCAAGAACAACTACAATGAATGTTTAGTCTTGTTTCCAAAGTTCCCACAATTCGTATGCTGAATGTTGTGGCTGTCACAAATCTTATAGCATGGTCAGTTAAAAAGCAAAATTTCATAGCTCACTCCTCAATAGAAGCCAAGTATCGTGCACTTGCCATGGCAGCTGTGGATATTATTTGACTTCGTCATTTCAGTCAAGAGTTTGGAATTTCTATTACAAATCCTACCAAGTTATATTGTGATAATATTTCAGCTCTTGCTTTAACAAACAATCTGATATTTCATGCTCATTCTAAATATTATATTAGAGATTACATCAAATCTCAAACTATCATTATCCATCACATTACCACACAAAATCAACTTGCTGATATTTTTATAAAAGCTCTTTTTTGCACTCGGTTTACTCATCTCAAAATAAGCTGACAGTCCGTGTAGGCCGTGTCAGCTTGCGGGGCTTTTAGATGATAAGAGAAAATAATAAGGTCAATGATAATAGTTCAGGAGTTTGTTACTGTCTTCATATTTAGAGCAGCCACTACGTTTTGAGCCTTAATTCCTATCCTTTGATCTGTAACTACACTCTTCTTTCTCACCCTTAGATTGTAACCAACTCTGTAGTGTCTACAAGATTTTGTTGTATATATATATATATATATATATATATATATATATATATATATGTATATATGTGTGTGTGTGTGTGTAAGTCTGAAATCGAGCATAAAAGAGATTATGAAAGTGTTGTTTCCTCCGTTCTCAATTTTCTTCATTCTCTGTCAATTCATATTGTTTTCCGTTATCTGATAAACATAATGTTATCACGAGTGACTTGAAAGATTTTGGTTGGTAATGAGTTTTTTTTTTTCAATGTTTTTCACAAGGTACCACACCACAAGGTTTATGTATGTGGTACACCACAAAATTTCTTCTCATGCATACACACTTCGTGTGTTCATGACCATCGTGCAAGCTTTGAAAAGAAATCCATCTTTCTTATCGAGAACAGTGACTCTATTTTATTTTGTACAGCACAGCAAAGACAAACAAAGTATGCGTTTGGCTGAAAGCAAAAGAAAAAAGTTGCTAAAAAAGTCTGAAGGAAAAGATTGAGAAAAAAAAAAAAATAATGCAAGTTAAAATTTTCTTATATGTAATTATGATATCATTATAAGAAATACACATACGAGCACATTAAACCTTATGAGAGAAGCCTACCTTCAGAATCTCAACACGACCAGTTAGACTGGGTTTTGGGATATATATTTTTCTATCAAAACGCCCAGGACGAACAAGGGCAAGGTCAAGAATATCTGATCTGTTTGTTGCAGCAATAGTGATAACATCACCCCTTCCTTCAAATCATCCAAGCATACAAGCAGCTTCAACAATCCAAAGAGACAGAAGTCAGAAACAATTGAAAAGTTCCAATGTGCAACTAACATACTTGTTAACGTCTCATGGTTTCATACTGTTTAAACTACCTGATTTAAAGTAGCATCTCGTTCTTGTCCGGCAGAACCCTTAATTAATCCCCGCTGAAGTTTGGAGGTAGTATCTTTGGTATCTAAGTATCCTATTTCAGAAAAGGATGTTAAAAAATTATGTTAGGAGAAACCTGTTTTAACATCTATTCACATCATAAATCAGTTTTTTACAAGTTTCCTTCGGTAATGCATTCTAGAAAAGATACTATAAGTATATGAATTATTATTCCGTCATGAAATCTTGTACTTTCATATATCTTCATTGTTACACATATGCTTTTCATAATTCTTATTGTAGTTATCGGTAATGTCAGATGATGGAAAAAATTGCGAAGATGGCGGTGATAATTACGTTGAATAATGTTATAGGAGCGAACTTTAACTCAATTTTGCAATATTTTGTCAGGTTGTTTGATCCATGATTATCCGGTATATCACGAAAAATAAATGCGTATTGGTGTGGTGATAAATGGGTATTATAATTATTACATTATCCGTCCGATTATAATATGTTCAGAATCATGAGAAATTTTTGGGGACTTGTTAAGGTTACTTGAAACATCCTATGGGTTGGTTGGTTTGAAGACAACAAGAGAAGTTCTTATAACTTTATATATTTTAACATACGAGTCTATTAGAGAAGCGTGTGAGCGCTTTCAACACTCCACGAGACAATTAGTAGATATTTTTTTTCTGGTCTTCATCGTAGTTATGTTATGGATATAATTATGCCAAAGATAAATTGTTTTGAAATCACCGCGTATTAGAAATGATGTTATATGCCATATTTTAAGAATTGTATTGTATTGATTGATGGCTTGTTGATGCCATACCTATTGAAAACAAGTTGCATTTATAGGAAGACATCATTCACGGCACAGAATGTTATGGGCGTATGTGATTTCAATATGTGTTTCACATTTGTTGCATCGGGATGGGAGGCTCGCGCGTGATGCTCGTATATTTAAGCGTCGATCGGTCGTGTCTTTCGAGCCCACAGGTTGTTTCTTGTTTGCATATTTATTACTTTTGTGTTTTTATTTTACACCATGCATAACTAATATGTTTGTTTGTTAACGCAAATATTACTTAGTAGATCTGTTACCCTTTTCAAAGGGGTTTCTTAAAAATCGTAAAAGATATCACTTTCAGATTTTACGTGATGCGTCGATTAAGTCATCGTGAGATATTCATTACATTCATAAGAGAAGTGTTATTGGTACATTTGGTGTTTGGAAAAAAAAAATGGAATATCTTGATACTTATTCTTTCAAAAAACAACATAGTTGTATATGATGGAAAAACATAATTCGTAAGACGACATCATTCGTATTGATCGAGTTTGAGAAATGTGATGTTGATAAATTTTTTATTCAAGCGGATGATACGAGCGGTACATTTTAGTGAATGTTAGTAATAGTGATGTTGAAGTAGTTGATAATTGATGGTCAAAGAGATGATTTGACTTCGGATAATATTTCCTTCAATTATTTGTTATTTGATATTATGGGGCGGCATTTAGTAGTAATTACTAACGATTATTTGTAATTGATTATTTGATAAATTTCAGTTTACAGGAATTAATTGATGAAATTGTTATTGATGATATAACTGAAATTTTTTTATTGTAATTTTTTCCAATTTCTAATATTATATTTGTACTATTTGGATGGTTTTCTCAAATGGCCAAATGTATCAATTTGATATTTAGTGGAAGGAAGTATTCTCTATGTGGGTATGTAATATTCATAAAATTACTTTTTTTCATAAGCAATTAAAAAACATAGATGATTACAAGTTTAAAATTGCGACTTATTAATATATATGTTAACTAGAGATAAATTAACATGTGTGAGAACTTATTTTGTAATAGTATTATGGAAGGTAAAATGAAATTTTAATATTATTGTAGTAGAGTTTGCAATATAGTTAAGCAAAAGTTTTTTTGGGTCTTTCATTGAAAAGTAATTTTTGGGGCTAAAATAAATATAATGATATTTATATATAATTACAATAATAAATATAATTAAATATTGACTCGCGTATAATTTTTAAAAATATGGTAATGGAAAGTACATCATATCGTATCCGGGGTTAAATTTTTTAATTTTTTGATTAGAAATTTAAAATGTGAAGGGCATAATAAAGTTTAAATCGATATATTTCTATTTTACTTTTGGTTCAATTTTGTTTAAACGATTACGAGTTTTGTTATATATACTAAACTTTATATATAGCATTAGATATTTATATATATAGTATAAGAACTAAAAACATGTTAGAAGCCATTTGGTTTGGTGAATTAATTTAAAATTTTTTTGGACAAAAAATAATTTAGTTTGAGGTCGATAAAATTTTTTTTTATATCGATTATGATAAATATATTGGTGTATACTCTTTTATGATCTAAAACTTTAAAATATAGCGTTTTCGGTATCTCTCATTATGAGGTTGGGCGTTTGGTCATTTCTATGTTAATATTAATCCTGTTTAAACTAAATTTGAAAAACATTTTATTCAAAGTTCAATACTTTTAAATCAACTTTTCACGTATGTTGAACTACCTTTTCAGTAAACTCGTTTAAACCAACTTTTTAAGAAGCCGAAAAGCTTAGTCAAAGGAGCCTTAGTTTGAAAGAGAGGGGGTTGTGGGCCCCCCAATTTTCTTTTTTTTTTTTGCTTTTCTTTGGGTGAGTGAGAGAGAGAGAGAGGGAGGGAGAGAGAGAGGACAAGACGGAAAGAGGGGGAGAGAGAGGGACGTGGAGAGAGAGAGAGAGAGAAGAAAAAAGAAAATTATTATTATTATTATTATTTAATGAAAAATGTGAAGAATTTTTTTTAAAATTTAAAATATCAATAATTTTCTATTCTCTCTATTTTTTTAAAAGATAAAATTATATATATATATATATATATATATATATATATATATATATATATATATATATATATATATATATATATATATATATATATATAAAAAGTTTTCTTCTTCTTTTTTTATTTTTAAAAAAAATATGAAGAGTTTTTTTTTTAATTTTTTAAAGAATTTGAAGAGACTATTTTTCAAATATAAATATCCCCAAGGGATAATAAAAAATTCGCACCTTACTTTCTTTTCTTTGGTAGTAGTGGAGGTATAGCGTCTTTCCCCCTCTCGCTCGTTCTCCAAAATCGGGGTTTTCTTGGTTGTTGCGTCCATAAATTGAGTGTGATTTTAAGTTCTTCCAACTAAATCAGAATCCTCCATTGATCTTTATGATGGTGCACACCTCTTCCAGTTCTCACGATCGGGGTTTCTTGTTAGGTGCACATCCCGAATTCGATCTCCAATATGATTTCAAACTTGAAAAATGAAGAGTATCTTCATGGGTAAGCATCCTTCGACATATATCCCAATGTTTAAAAATTCTTGAGTAAATCTTGCACAAGATAATGAGTTGTGGAAGCATCAGGGGACTGCGAGATCCAATGATGTAACAACTATCATTATATACTTTGATAATCTTGGAAGAAGTTTCATTTTCCAAATGATTTGGTGGCTATTCCTCTATAAAATCAATGACCTTATTATCCTCCATGGGATATCATACCCGAGCGACTGAGATTTTTGATGTACATGTACCTTTTGAGGCTTTCTTTGATGTCTTATATCTTAGGTTTTGATTCTTGAGATTTTGATATACATTCTAAGGTTTTGTCGAGATTTTGATATATCTGCCTTCGAGCTTTGCCTTTCAAGATTTTAGTATACTATATTTTTTAAGGTTTTGCCTTGATATTGTCTTTTGAGGTTTTTGATATACATTTTGAGATTTTTTTCCTTAAGGCTTTTAATATCATATCCTTGAACTCTTAAGTTTTTTGATGTTATTCCTTTTGAGGCTTTTTTTCTCAAGTTTTGATACTTATCTTATAAGTTTTTTTAGATTTTGTTATGCAGCCTTAAGCTTTTAAGATTTTTTGATGTACATTTTTTGTCTTAAGATTTTGATATATATGTACATTGCTTTCTGAGATTTTTGATGAATGGAGATCCTGTCAACCATTTGCTCTCTTGAGTCTTTTGAGGACATTGTCCACCTTCTTATCATCGAGGCTTTCTGGGGCGTGCCTTCAGGAGGAGGAATCCATAAATGATTTTGACTTATCGATGTTGTTTGTCGAGTGTTACTCGTGACATTTATGTGAAAGAAGTCAATAGTTTTAACTCTCATCTGAAGTTATTTTGTCAAAGTGTTACTTGATGATGTTAACCCGTGTGAAAGAGGTTAAACATTTTGATTCTTTCGAGATTATTTGTTTAAGTATTATTCGATGACGTTAACCTATGTGGAAGAAGTCAAATTAAAACATCTGTTTGAGGTTGTAACCAAAGTTATTCATTGACCTTTGCTTTATTTTTCATGAGTATGATTGAAGAATCATGATTTGCTAAGCTTTTTTTTTTTCAATGTTGAAATTACTCCCCATCATTGACTTCTTCGACTAATCAATTAGATATCCATAATATTGATTTGAGCGATCTTTTGAGATTAAGAGTTGCCCCCCAGTTTCCAAATTGAAGGATCGGAGTTTGATGAATCTCCATTCTTCTTATGTGTTCCTCTAGAGTAAGATTTTCTCCACCATATAAATGGTGATGCTTTGAACATAAAATTGATTGTCTATTGTGAAGATATAAATGGAATGTTTTCCCGAGGCAAACTATTGTGCTAGAAAATCAATTAGATGGAATAAAATTTCACGCTTTCTTTGTATGGAAATCCAACACCTGAGATAGTTGAAAAGAGAATAAAGAACTCTACTTTTGAAAAATCGGAAAGAGAAAAATCACGGGCTAGAGAAAAATACTCCACCATTATCGCTTTGGAATACGAGTTTAAATCTTTAGATCGATTACTGGTGTATATAAAAATCATGATAATGAGAATTAAAATCGTTACAGCTATGGGTGGTAGTGGGTATGTCGGTTGGTGGCAATTGGCGGCATGATAGGTGGCGATCGGCAAATGGGTGATGAAACTTGCCTAAATATCTTCCAAACCCCTCATGACAAATGGGGTCCTATTTATAAGACGAGAGGGTATTTCGATCATTAGCAATCTCAATTGGGACATATTAATTAATTTGATTATAAATATTTTTTTTGATGATTTGGCCATTCAAATGACCTTCAATTTGAGTGATCTTATATTATCTCGTCGGTTCGATTATTATAACCAAATTTGGATCATTTGATCATCCAATTAGTGTCTTGAAGTTTTCATGTCTTAGCTTTTTATTTTCTCGTTGAGATTAGCTCGTTTTTTGAATCGTTTATTTAACTATATACATGTTTTAACATTCATGATTTATAAAATTTAGAGAGATATATCAAAAATAAATAAAATAAAAATCTAAAAAATAGTACATAATGTGTGTACTTGTTAGTTTTTATGATACACACTTCATGTATTGATGAAAATATTAAGTAAATAACTAAGGATCTATTTGAGATAGCTATACCAGTATGAAAATGTAGTGATGGATCTGCTGCAAAAGAAGCTACGATGAGTACTAGAATATATTTTTTATTTTAAAAAAATTATATGTATTAGCTTTTGGCAACTATATTATACGAGATGAGGTTCCAAAATATAATTTCCTACCAAAGATTCTTCAAAAAGCACCCAAACCTAACTGCCCAAATGGCAACTATGATACTATGCAAAATGCACTGCACTGCCATTCCAACACAACCAAAGTCACAGATCAAATATGTACTAAACAAGACTTATAACTCTAAATATAAATGAACTTTAATTAGCAAATTATAAATAGAATACATAGAATGTTTACTCCATAGAACTTAGAGTATGCACTATAAGGACTCCAAACTATACAGTAAATATTATTAAAAATAAATTTAATTTGTCAATTAAATTCAAATATAACATCTTAAAATATATGTAAAGAGTAGAGTCTAAATGTAACTTTACATTGGGACTCCCCATATCTAATACCTAAACTTTAATTTATACATATATAACACCTTCGTCAATATTAAATATTAATTCATTATCACTCACTTTTAAAGTGAAATGCATCTTTTAAATATAGGAAGTATTATATAAAAATCTAATTTTAGGTATTAAATATATAAATACATAAAATTTGAGTGGTATATATGTAAATCCTCCTAATTATTATGCCCAGTCAACAAATTTACTTTTATATGATTAAAGTGATTTGAAAAAAGATTATAATAATTCAAGCTATACAAAAAAAAAAAAAAAAATTGAATGACAGAGAATTAATGAAAAAGTTTAGCTTTTTTTTATTCTATAACATATAAAATTGATCAAAGATACTTGTTATTTATTTTTGAAGAAATATATTCAAAAATTTCTTTTGAATTAGTACATAGATTTAAGATCTTTTTAATTATCATGATAATTGTTTTGCAGTTATTAATGCCAGTCATCCAATTTAATTTTGTTAACTAAAATTATTTTTATTTGATTAAAGTGATTTCGAAAAAAAAAAGGATTAGATTAATTCAAGCTATACAAAATAAATTTAATGAAAAGTTATATATATATATATATATAAAAGAATATTCTTCTTTTTTTGTTTTTTTAAGAGAATATGAAGAATTTTTTTTTAATTTTTTTAATTTTTTAATTTTTTAAATATTTGAAGAATCTTTTTTTTCAAATATATATCTCTGGCTAGCCTTTTAAGGTTAGTGATATTATATATTTATATTTTTATGATTAAAAATGTGACTATTCACACTCATAACTTTAAATCTAAAATATCATCAGACATCTCATATATGCTCTGAATGTTGATCTAATATTATTCAAATTTTGATCAAACTTTCATTGAATCTGGTTTAAACCTTGTTTGAATTTTATCATTAAAAAAAGACAGGATGTTTTGATCCAAAATAAACTTCCATGCATTTTTTTCTCAATAAAACAAATATCAAGTATTATTTTTATTTTCATCTTTATAAGCTATATAAAGTTAACTTTTCTAGAGTATATATAAAGAGAGAGAGAGAGAGAAACATCATTTTTGTGGTATATCTTTACTTTCATGAAAACGTCTAAATGATTCTCTCTCTCTCTCTCTCTCTCTCTCTCTCTCTCTATATATATACCATGCAGGCTTGGCTAGAGAAAGAAGCATATTATGCTTTTGGAAAGGTGAGAGGGTATGGCTGGGAAGAAGATTCTAGTCTCTTTTGCAGATCAATAAGAGACCTCATTAGTGCTAGCTTTGGAACATATAGATTGAAATGATGAAGAGCCATAAAGAAGAAATAGAGAAAAAAAGGGAACTCAATAAAAAGAAGGCAAATATATGAGCATGGAGTGTAATGTAGAGGTCACTAGAGACTAATGGAGCATTGGAGAAATCATAGAAGAAATGGTAGGAAAAAAAATGTTAAAAGTGGATGTTTTTGTGAGTTTGAGTGATATTATTATTATTATTATTTTTTTGGCCATCAAAATTTCAATTAACATCAAAATTTATGCTTCCAAAATAAAAACATAATTTTGTTGCGTCGGAAAACCATAGAGTAAAAATTTATCAGCCTTGTTGATTCGACACACACGTGTTATTAAAGCCAAACGAGACCTCAGGAATTTTTAACGTGGAAAACCTCGAAAGGGGAAAAACCAGCATAAAGATTCCACTATGTATCCTTTTACAAAATCTTCCGATAACGGGATTCAATTCTATTTGAGAAAGGGACAACGGTACAACGATGGGTTTATAATAGTTCTTGATGTTGGAGATCTTTGGGAGGCAACTACGGTGGAAATCTGAGTATAATTAACGATGGCGGTGGCTCGATCTTGCTCGGGGATCTTCAAGCTTTTGAGCTTTCTCTTCCTCACTTCACTTTTCTTCTTCTTCACTTGGACTTCTTCTTCCTTGCCTTCTTCCTTGCTTACTTCTTCTTCACTTACTTGGACTCTTCTTCTTGCTTTCTTGTTCTTCTTTTGCTTGACTTCTTCTTCTTCTTGCTTCACTTCACTTAAGCAGCAGGCCCCTCCATGTGAGGAGTGAGGCTGATATATAGATGGAGGGTATTCAATTCATGTAAGGCACCACTCCTCGATCGGACGGCTCAGGATGACTCCTTGATCATTTGATGTATTTTGAGCATTTGGATACCCAAATGAAGTCGAATGAGATCTTAGGCTCATTAGATCACGTCGAGCCTTCGATTTGACTATAAACACTTCATATTTGAGAGCTGTTTTGGGATTTAATTGATGTCGAAGATTCTAATGATATTTTAAGTGATTGATCGGTTTGATCAATCGCTTTCGTATCAGATTTGTGCTTTGGTATTTTGAGAATATCGGTTGCTATTTTTGGATGACATTAATCATCCAAAATATATGTGTATTCGAAAATAAGCAATTGGAAGTTTTTTAGGGGACATCGCCGGAGTGCGCCGTCGGCGTCATTGTATGGCCTTAGCTGAGCCTTGCATGGATGTCCGTCAGCGGCGCGCGTTTATGGTGGGCGGTCGGGTGGTATGGGCGCCGTGGATGATGAGCCGGCTGGCCGCCAGCCAGATTGAGCGAGCTGCGGGTTATACCATGGCTGCCGTGCATCTGGTCAGCCAGGTCGCTTCGCTCGTCCGCCATGTCGGCTTCGTCCGCCATTCAGCGTGTCGTTCATGGAGCCATTCGGCGATGGCGGTCGAAATTAAGCGTCGGTCTGAGCCATTAGCGGCAACGGCGTCCGGGTGAAACGACCGGGTAATGTGGCGGCGTCATCTGTCCGTCGTCTTCGCCAGCGCCTTCTTCATTCTGCTTCTTAGGTAGCGCCATGGCGCGGTAGCTGAAGCCGTAACCATGGCGGCCGAAATTTGGGCGGTTTGAGCCGTTGACCGTTTTAGGGGTTTTAGTTTTGCCCTATGGGGTTATAAATAGGATGAAGAGAGGTGAGGTCCTTTGGGCGATCCGTTCCAGTGTCTCTTTCCGGTTTGAACGTCGGGCGTCCGGGTTGGGCGTCAGGCGATCAAGGCCCGGTGCCGTCGTGGTTCCGTTTCGCCGTCGACGTCGTTAGGAAGCGTGGCCCGGTATACCGTCGTGGTTCCGGTTCGACGTCGACCGTCGGTTGGGCGTCAAGGCCGCGGTATCACGTGGTTCCGGTTTACCCGCGTCGGACCGTCCGGGTTAGGAAGATCAAGGCCACGGTATCGTCGTGGTTCCGGTTCACGTCGACCGTCCGTTAGAAGGCGTCAGGGAAGCGTCAGGCCACGTGCGTCGTGGTTAGTTTCAGCGTCGACCGTCCGGGTTAAGGCGTGAGCCGCGGTATCGTCGTGGTTCCGTTCGAAACCGACCGTCCGGCGTCAAGGCCCGATCACGTTGTGGTTCCGGTTTCACCACGTCGGACCGTCCGGTTAGAGGCGATCAAGGCCGCGGTCGTCGTGGTTCGGTTCCGTCCGTCGGACCGTCCGGGTTAGAGGCGATCAAGGCCGCGGTCGTCGTGGTTCCGGTTTCCGAGTCGGACCGTCGGGTTAGGAAGTCAAGGCCGGCGTCGTGGTTCCGGTTTCACCGTCGACCGTCGGGGAGAGGAGGCGTTAAGTATCGTCGTGGTTCCGGTTTTGGCCGTCGGACCGTCGGTGGGATCAAGGCCTGTATCGTCGTGTTCCAGTTCACCGTCGGACCGTCCGGGTTAGGAAGCGATCAGGCCCTACTCGTGGTTCCGGTTCCGTCGAACCGTCGGAGGAAGGCGATCAAGGCCGCAGTATCGTCGTGGTTCGTTTCACCACGTCGGACCGTCGGTTAAGCGATCAAGGCCGCGGTATATCGTGGTTCCGTTCACCCGCGTCGACCGTCTCCGGAGGAAGCGATCACCGGCAGCGAGGTTCGAAGCTTCGATGATGTTCGACGCCGTCGATGGTGACTACGATGGTGGCAGATAACCAGCGGCGATGGTGACCGGCGAGAAATTGGTTCGATGTCCGGCGGCCGTCGGACGGTGGAAGAGTGTTTGGCGGCCGCGTGGCGGCAGTAGTCGGCGACTCGCGGCGGATGGCAAGCGGATGACTATCGGTTGTTTAGAGTGTTGCCGATGGCGTTTAGGAGGACAAAGTTTTGACTATCAGGTTATTTGTGGGTGTTACCGATGGCGTTAACGTTGGAAGAAAGCGAAGTCAAGGGCGTTTTGACCTTTCGGTTGTTTGGCTTTGCTCGATGGTTATGGAAGCGAGGAAGTCCGGATGTTTTGACCTTTTCGGTTGTTTGTCGAGCTTTTATCGATGACATTAATGCGGTATGGAAAGATCGGGAAGTCCACGTTTGACCTCCAGGTTGTTTGGGCTTTGCTCGATATGCTGGATCGCGGAGATCCCTGGGGCGTTTTGAATCTGTTGATAGTCGAAGTTTTACCGATCGTGCGATATGGAAGAGGAGAATCTGAGGTATAGCGGTGCGGAGCGTGATTCAGCGGATGACCGGCGATGATGCGATAAGATGCCGATGATTGCGATCGGCGAAGCGGTAATCGCGATGACCGGCTAATAGTGACCGGCGAAGATGCGGTAATGGTCGATGGCGGCGTAGAAGCGGCGACCAGCTATGGTTAGCGGCAGCGAGGAATTCCGGCAGCATGTAGTAATATGTCGGTAATGCGAGCTCGCAGCGATAATGCGATATGGCGATACCGCGGATGATCTTATGGCGATATCGATGTAGTCGCGTGGTAGCCTTCGATAAGGATTTTGCATCCATTGTTTGTCAGTTTATCGATATTAATGTGCAGTCGAGATTTGACCTTTCCCGGGTTGTTTGTCGGCTTTACTCGATGCATTGACGTATAGATCGCAGAGTCTTGACGTTTTAAAGAGGGTGTTTGTTGCGGGGATAATCGATGATAATTAGTGAAGGAGTCAGCGATAATGGCCGGTGTCCGGCAGTATCAGCAGCGGAATGAGATGGTTAGCGGAGGGAGTGGTCAGCGTAGTCGGCTCTGGCCGTGAGAGGTGGTCAGAGTCGGAGAGCGTGAGGTGGTGGCAAGTAGTCGGATGAATCACCTATCCGAGGTTATTTGTCGAGTGTTAGATGCGTTAACATGAGATCAAAGTTTTTTATCGAGGTTGTCGAGTGTTACTGATGGCGTTAACACTGTGGAAAGATTGGAGTTCAGGATGTTTTATCAGGGTTGTTTGGGAACTTTTATCGATGACGTGCTCGTATGGAAAGATGCGAGGTTGGGCGTGACCTTTCACAGGTTGTTTGTCGAGCTTTGCTGGATTAACAAATATGGAAGATCATGAGGAGATCCACCAAGGCGTTTGACCTCTGGGTTCGAGCTTTTGAGATGGTGATCGCGAAGTCCAAGGATGTTTTGACCTTCTCGGGTTGAGTGTCAGTTTTACCGATGGCGATGCCGGAAAGAGGAATTATCTCGAGTAGTCGAGGTGGCGTGGCGTCGATGGCAGCGGATCCACATGGCGATAAATCGGTGATATGAGCGATGTTGCCGGCGCGGTAGTCAGCTGATAAGGCGGTTAAATGATAACCGGCGAATGCCGGTAGATTAGCGGCGTGGGGCGGAGTAGTGCGGCGGTATGATAGTTTGGCCGAGAAGGGGTGGAGAATGTTGGTTGACGGTGTAAGCGGAGCGTATATCGCTTCGGATAATGGCGGCATGTGATAACCGGCCGATGGGCGATGAGGCAGCGGTGCGATGTAGTCGGCAGTGAGTAGCCCGATGATTTTGACCATCGGGTTGTTTAGGAGTGTTATCGGTGTGTTGTCGCGAGTTCTTTTTGACCTTCGGTTGTTTGTCGAGCTTTTTCGATACGTGGCGATTATGGAAGATCGGAATTGGGACATTTTCGGCCCGATGTGTATTGGCGAGATGATAGATGGTAACCGGCGGCGATGTAAGCGGTGTGCAAGAGATCGGCAGCGGACCATCTGATGGTTTGGCAACGGTGATCGGCGGCTGACGTGGCGTAGAGTCGGCGATGGTCGATAAGATCTTCCTATCGAGGTTGTTTGTCGAGTGTTGCGATGGCGTTAACATGCGTGGAAGTAAAGTTTTGACCTATCAGGGTTGTTTGTGAGTATTCGATGGCGTTAACGCATGTGGAAGAAGATGGAAGTCCGCGACCTTTTGGGTTGTTTGTCGAGTTTGCTCGATAACTGCTACGAAGTCCACCGGCGATTTTGACCTTTCCGGGTTGTTTGTCGAGCTTTTGCTCGATGACATTAACCCGTATGGAAGAGATCGCGAAGTCCACCAAGGACGTTGACCTTTGGTTGGGTCGAGTTTTGCTCGACATTAACCCGATGGAAGAGATCGAGAAGTCCACCGGACGTTTGACCTTTCCGGTATCAGTTTTACCATGACGCTAACTCATGGAAGAGGTTCGATCAAGTCCCCTCGGATTGATCATGTCCCAAGAGATGTAACATGAGTTGTATATTTCTCAAGTGGGAGGAAAAGTAAAGAAAAAACAAATCTTGTTAGAACAAAGGCGTGAATTCACTAGTTCAATGATATAATCATAAGACAGATACGGGCTTTAAAGAAAATGACAACAACACAACTGCTTTAATCTAGGTGGGTGGGTTATACTGAGGATGAAATGACGAGATAAAAGTCATAATAATTATGCGGTAGAGTTCACGATAATATTTTGAAGATTCTTAGTATTCCAAGTTGAGGTAGAGTTTTTCCTTACGGGTCCTTGAGCTTGAGCGTTCACAGCTTGACCATAGCTATGACCACGGACCATCCCGAGAGGTGAGAGTTTATTGGGCCTTTGCTGACCCGAGACTTCGAGATATGGGCGAGGTTTCACTCTTACGGGAAGTGGAGCTACCCGTTGGTGATAGAGCGGTCAGTAGGGGCCATATCCGAGTTTGGGAGTAGGTCCAGGTCTTTGGGAGTTTTCTTCATTACTTCCATGATCGAAAAGCGGACTCTTGGACTTGGAACCCCGATATCCACCGGTATGATAGCTTCTGTACCAAAACACAAGTTATATGGTGTCTCACCGGTTGGGGTGCGTGACGTGGTGCGGTAGGCCCAAAGAACATTGGGAGCTCATGCCCCATTGCCTTCTCAGGCGTGTTTTAGTCCTTTGAGTATGGTCTTTGGTAACCGGTTTGCCCATTAGTTTGAGGATGTGCTTCTGGCATCGGCGGTGAATGTGAAGATCTTTGCAAAGGGCGTAAAGACTTTTCAGTAAATTGAGTTCCATTGTCGGTGATGATCTTTGCGGGAAGAGAATCGATCGACATATTATATTTTCAGACAAATTGTTTGGTATTTGCCTCTGTGATTTTAGCGAGTGGTTCGGCCTCACCCATTTTTGAAGTAGTCGGTAGAATGATAAATTTTCGTTGCCAGATCATTGGAAAAGGTCCCATGATATCAATCCCAACCAGGCCATGGGCTTTGAATGGATGAGAGTTACTGCGGCATGTGAGGAGGTTAGAATGCAATTGACACTAGCATTTCTTTGTGAATTCCAAAGGCGTCTTGTTTCATTGTAGGCCAATAAAACCCTTGCCTCGATTTTAAGGGCCAATGCTCTTCCTCAAGGTGTTCCCCACATATTCTGAGTGAACCTCTTTTAGCGTGTCGACTTACGAAGGTGGAAGGCATTTGAGATATGGACGAGAAAGCTTCGCTTGTATAGTTCACCTCAATAATAGCAAAGTTTGAAGCTTGTCTTGGGAGGCAGTTCTTGAAGTTGGATCTTGGGAAGGGTCCTTCTTGTAGAAAAGATAGGATCGGGTTTATCCACGAGCGTTCCTTTTCCTCATCAATAGTTTGAATTATCCATGGCCCTTGGATACTAGGAAAATGTATTTCTTCAACATGCTTTCTCTTAAATAGATCTCAGGTGGTAGAGGTAGCAAGCTTAGCAGAGCGTCGGCAGTATTCTTCTCTCGTAGTATGTGGATGATTTGATGTGTCTTGAAATGAGTAGAAGAGATTTTACCAAGTGGAGATATTACCAGTTGAGGATTATGAGTATTAAAATCTCCTCCAACTTGGGAGGCGACAAGGGAGTCGGTGTGAATTACTAAGTTTTGGGCTTGGGTCGATGGCAGTCTCAACCCTGCGATGAGAGCCTCGTATTGACCATGTTATTAGTTTGCGGGGAATTTTAAGCGAAGTCCATACTCTGGGTATTTTTTGGGGAAACAAGTAGGATTCACTTGACCGATGACGAAGCTCCATCAGCGTGAGAGTCCATCGAGGAGATGAAAGAAGAGCGGAATAGCTCTTAGAGTTGGGTTGGTGCATTCCACTATAAAGTCTGAGTATTTGAGACTTTATGGAGGAGTAGAAAATTTATATCAAATTCTCCAGTTCTCTGACCATTTGATCAATCTTCGGATACTTACGGTTTTACGTAAGATGGCCCTTAATGGTAAATCATTATGCTTGTAGATGGTGTGAGCTTGAAAGTATGGGCAATTTTTTGAGAAAATTACTTGAAACCACTTTATCACCAAATGGATAACTTTCTATATCGAGAGAATTTCTTGGTAATAAATTGGTTGTTGTGCCCCATCTTCTTCTGCTAAAGCGAGCTTATTGCGAAGAAACATGAGTATAACGTTTCTCCTTGAATAGGTTTGGATAGCGGGAGATGCTAGATATCTTTAGTTGCTCAAAAGCATCACCGATTCATCGGTCCATTGAAAATTATTATTTTAGCTCCTTCAATATTTTAAAGAATGGCAAGTATTTGTCCCGAAGGCTAGGAAACGGGATAATGCGACAATTCGACCATTCAAAGCGTTGAGCGTCTTTGATATTCTTGAATCATATCTTGGAGAGCTTTGATTTTTTGGTTAGCCTCTATCCCACGGTGAGTTACCATAAATCCAAGAAATTTTCCAGACGTAACCCCAAAAGCACACTTGGTTGGGTTAAGTCGTATGTTATAGCGTCGAAGGAGGTCAAAGCATGCTTCTAAGTCTGAAATATGTTGTGACTTTTCTAAGCTTTTCACTAACATGTCATCCACATACACCTCCATTGTGTGGCCTAGCAGGTCTTTAAAAACCTTATTCATGAGGCGTTGATAGGTAGCACCAGCAGCGTTTTTTAATCAAATGGCATGACTTGGTAACAATATAAACCTTTATATGTTTGAAAAGCCTCTTCATCTATTGGGTTCATCTTTATTTGATTGTACCCGAATAAGCATCAAAAAATTGAGCATTTGATGTCGGATGTAGCGTCCGCAATTGATTCGAGGAAGAGGAAAACTATCCTTTGCGGGCCTTATTAAGATCGGTATAATCACACATCCTCCATGTTCCATTTGTTTTTTAACCATGACAACATTTGCTAGCCATGTGGGGTAATGCACTTCTCGTATGAATCCGCTTCTATGAGCAACTTCTTGTTCAATAGCGAAGGCGATCGGTGCAAAACTCGCTTCTTTTGGATGATTGGTTTGAGCGTTGGATTAATTTTGAGGGAGTGCGTGATTACATTGAGTCGACCCCGGCATATCTGCGGACTCCAAGCAAATATGTCTTGATTCTGTAAGAAATTTATATACTTTTCCCTTTGTTCTTAGAGTAAAGATCCCACTTACCTTGTGTAATGGTTGGTCATCGATAATACTATTGAGAGTAAATCTTACAGGGAAGCTTTTGAGGTACTCTTTCATCTCGAAAGTTAAGATCTTCGATGCTGAAGGTGATGGAAGGGCGCGGTTGAGCTTATGCGAGATAACATGATTGTTGTTGATTTCCACAAACCACCCCAACTCCACCGGGGGAAATTTTATCTTCTTGATGAGGCAGAAGTGATAGCAAAAATTGATTGGAGGGCCTCAAGATTGCATTATATCGATCGACTTCACCACCATGAATTTGTATTAAATGAGTCACTTGTCGGGGAATTCTCAGGTAGCGGGAAGAGTGATTGTCCCTTACGCGTCTTGGGTGATTATCAAACCCATATAGTGGTCGGTGGTTGGAGCTTTTGCCTAGGCCCATGTTAAGAAAAGTTGAGTAAAATAAGACATCGAGAACTCCCATTATCGATCAAAATTCTTTTAACGTTATAACAAGGATCACCGATCCTGGCGATGACAAGTGGATCTTGATGAGGGATATGGACTCCTTAGTCCGAGTCATTGAAAGTGATGGAATGATCAACGAGACTTCTTCAACTCGGTTCTTTGGAGGCGATGCGAGAACTTGATTATGTAGTATCGATCCTCTGCGATTGTTTCAATTTCTCCAATTATTTGATGATTATTATTTTTTGTGATGATTGTCTGGTTGCCCCAAAGCGGAGGTGTGTTTGTTTGAGGTGGTTGATTCTTCACAAAGCGGCGTAGGTATCCTTGTTGAATGAGTCTCTCGATTTCTTCCTTGAGTTGTATACATGCTTGATGGTATGTCCACGGCTTGATGAAAATGACAATATTGCTCGATTTCACGAATTCGGTTTCAATGGATGCGCCACTTGATATGTTCTTCATTGCAAATAGCCATCGAGGTTAACACGAGATGTGTTTGTGTATGTCTTTTCGGTCGAGGTTCACGTTGTTGATATGGGGTCGTGGAGGAGATCATGACTACCTTCTTCTTTTGATGAGCTGTCGGTCCACATTTCTGGGGTGTTTTTTGTTTCCGCATATTGTTCAAATTGTTTGCGATGAGCATTAATAGCTTCATCGGATTTGTGCTTCTATCGATGAACTAAGTCGCATATGAGCGGACCGTGTCCCATTAATGAAGAAGAATAGAAGGCCTGGGAGTCCTCAAGGAAAACTCCTCTTAATAGTTGAGGTCTACCCGGTATTTGGCGAGCTTCTAAAGAGAACCTCGAAGTATTCTTTGAGTGATTCACCCTCGTTAGAATCTGGAAAGATGGGAGGAATCTTTAATGATTCTCCGATTTGCAATGTTCACAAAGAACACAGTTCGTTAAAGGTATGGATGGATCCCCTTGGAATAGAACCAAGTGCGAGCTTGCCCTTTGAGGGTAACAGGAAAGACGACAAAGCGGTGTCTGAGCTCGTTGGATATGCATGATAGTCAGTAATGGTCGATGTGTTAGGTGTGGGTGATTGCCCCATCATAGGAATCAATGCTGGAAGCTTGAAACCTACAATTGGATGTTGAAGAATGGCTTCTAAAGGTGAGGACTCCTCATAAGCGGTGTGGGTGAAGATGATTTTATCTTGAAGGTGAAATTCATCTTGTATTAGCGTCGTACGCGAATATGTGATGTGCGGATTAATGAGATGAGCATGTGTGAAGCTATCAACAACGTCGGTGGATTAGTAACCGGTTGAGCACGATGGATGAGTGGAACTAGCGATGTCAAGGAGATCGGCTTACGGTCTCCATGCGGAGGAACTCGTGTCGGGAGGATTAGCGTTTTGACCTCCTCGAGGCAAACCGATCTTGGGAGATATGTTTTGTAGTAGTATTGTAGTCCTTGCTGGATCATCTTATTTTGAGACTCCTCCATTCGGACCACGATCCAAAGAGATTCCCGTTCGCCCTCAACATGGCGTCCTTGGTTTAGGGATGGGTTTTGAGAATGGCGGAGTTGGAGGCGGGAGGTTCCATTATGGCAGTGTTACTATTGGCCACGTGGATGTTCCAAGTGAGGTTGAAGGGTTTTACATCCCTGAGCAAAAGCTGCGTCTTTGAAAACCATTGCGGTAGAGTAAAATTTATGCCTTAGCCTTGTTGATTAGTCCCACACAGGTTAATTAAAGAAGCGAACATGAGACTCAGAGGGGAAAAAACCGGGGGCTGAAAAAAAGATTCCACTATGTATCCTTTTATACAAAATCTTCCGATAACGGATTCTGATTTAGAAAGGGACAACATATGTAACAACGATCGGTTATAATAGTTCTTGATGTTGGAGATCTTTGGTAGCTCGGTGGAAATCGTATAATTCGATGGCGGCGGTGATGCGATCTTGCTTGGGATCTTCAAGCTTAGAGCTTTCTCTTCCTCCTCACTTCACTTTTCTTCTTCTTCTTGCTTGGACTCTTCTTCTTCTTCCTTGCCTTCTTCCTTGTGACTTCTTCTTCTTCACTTGGACTCTTCTTCTTCCTTGCTTCTTGCTTTCCTTCTTGTTCTTCTGCTTCTTGACTTCCTTCTTCTTCACTTGCTTCACTTCACTTAGCTTAGCTAGGCCCCTCCATGTGAGGGAGTGAGGCCTATTTATAGATGGGAGGAGGGTATTAGTAAATTCATGTAAGCGGCACCACTCCCCTCGATCGGACGGCTCGGGATGACTCCTTGATCATTTGATGTATTTTGAGCATTTGGATGCCCAAATGAAGTCGAATTATGAGATCTTAGGCTCATTAGATCCATCGTCGAGGCCTTCGATTTGACTATAAACACTTCATATTTGAGAGATTTTTTGGGATTTAATTGATGTCAAGATTCTAATGATATTTTAAGTCTTGATCTCGATCGGTTTGACTCAAAATCATATAGCTTTCGATATCAAGATTTGTGCTTTGACTAGTGGTATTTTGAGAGCTATATCAATTTTAATTATTTTCAGATACAACCAAACTATTATAGCCTATGAAAACTTTTTTAGGAATATTGACACTTTGCATAATTCTTATGTATTTATATAGCTAATATCTAAAATTTGATATTTATATTTCAAATATTTTATTTATGCATGAAAATATGTTTTAATTTAATAATAATAATATTTAATATGATAAAATATAAATATTATGCATGTAAATATCAAAATTTAGGTGTTATATATATATATATATATATAAGAATTATGTGGCATATGTAAATGCCCAAAATTTTAAGACTTTATTTTTAGAATTTCATGGCAATTTTTTCATGGAGGAATTATAGAATAAAAAGAGGAAAATGGAATTAAGTTCGATGTGTTCAATATTAGTAAAGCTCCTTTATTTATTAGATCTAATAGACATAAATGATGAGGCTTTGTAAGAAAAATCATTCCCAAGTGAAGAGCTTCGAGCATATATTATAACAGACAACTTCTTATATTAAAACAAGCATAATGTCACTTTTAGTGAATAAGATTTATCGGTGAGCCTTCGATTGTTATGATAAATAAATAAAATAATTTGTTAGACGTTATTTTTGTTGAGAGATTAAATCACGAAAACCAATTTGGGATCTTGAGTAAAAGTTTGAAAAGTGAATAAAATAAGAAAACACAGAAGGCATAAAATTTAATGTGGAAAGATCTAAGAATCGAAAAAGAAACAACAGAGCCACACCATACCAAGAAATCATTATGAAGAAATTCTGAAAGAATAATACAAATCACCCTCCTCACTTTAGTTACTCTAGAACACACACTCTTCACTTTCACTTACATTTTAGAGCAAAAGATATTAAAATTGTAGAAAAACTACTCAAAAAGTGACTCCACTTCTTCAGCTCTAGAAGCATTTGCCGTTGTTCTTCTGCATGAGTTCTAGCACCAGTCCTAGTCTCTATCTTGTGGAATAAATGTAGAGTCTTAGCATTAGCTACCTACTGCAATTAGGAATTGACTTCTTTGTCTCTTTTAATGCAAGCCCACATCCTGGCATCATTGGCACTATCCTCCTGACACCAAGACTTTGTCTTCTCTATCTCTAAGGCCAAGACTTCCATGCTATAGTGGTGAAACACTGCAGATGCAACGTCGTGGTGCTATGCACCAAAAAAGAAAAAAAAAAATTATTGCATGCATTCTGTGAGCACATCGCTTAGCTCGATCAGCTAAATCAACAATATATTTTCAATTGATTGACACAATCAAACTCCATATAATAATAATTTTTTTACAAATATCTATCTTTCCTCCTAATCTCACCCATTAATTTGCTTGTAAAAGTTATTGTTCTTTATATACCATTTATCTCTTTTGAGTTATATGCTATGAGATTATTCTAAAATTTATTTTTTTCCTAACTCTCTTATCATTATAATAAAAATTCAATTAGTCCAAATTTAATATTTATATAATAAAATAATAACTAAAATCTTTATTTCTAACTATCAAAACTAAAATGTTAAAATTTTAAGAATATTAGAATTAGTTAGTTTTTAAAAAATTCACCTAGTTCAACAGCCTATTTTAGCTTATTCTATGTGAAAGTAGTTTTGAAACATATAATGCAATGTATTTTACTTTAATTAACTAATTTTAGCTATTTTTGAAGTAAGATAATGTCTAAATACTCATTCAACATCTTTTTAAAGAGAGGATAAGTAGAAACTTACTTCCATTGATATAATAATAGTTCATATGTAAGAACACATAATTTCTTCAAGAATAATTCAAGTGAGCATTAAACACTCAAGATTGCATATATATATCACATAATTCAAACTATAATTATTTCATATTTTTTTATTGCATTAATTTTGCTATACCAATCATATTGTAATTTCATGATTTGACCTATTTCAACATTTGAATGTTAGCATATAAAGAATAATCAAAATAATAATATTTATCCTCTACACATTCTCATAAAATATAATCTTACAATATTTCATAGAATAAGATTATCAAGTAGAAAATGAGTTTTAATATAGATTAGCTTCAACAAACCATCCTATGTCAAGAAAGAATACTAAGGATCCCTTACAAATTAAGGTTTACATTTTTTTGGCTTAAATAAATTAGATTAAACTACTAATTAATCTTGCTTAACTTTCATCCACCCTCCCTTTGTCTGTATTGATCATTTGGTATTTTAGAGTAAAATCTCTATCAAAGTTTGATATTTATACTCAAAAGCAAGAGAAAAAATTTAGGTACAATAAACATTTTTCTTTCTATGAACACACAAATACTAATACTATTATTCACACAATATTTTCATTTCTTCAATCTCAAAACATCTCAATCTTTCATAATACACTTATTCATAAAAAAATAGTATATTTCAATACAAATTGTGGTCCTTTATGATACCTTCTAGCCAAATGAACTTTCTATTAATCTTATAAAGAATATTCTTCTATGATTTTTTTCAAAGAGGACCACAATACTCACTTGATAAAATTAAGCTCTTTGGAATCACAAAAAGAAAGCACACTTTGGCTGGCATGATATATGAATATTCCATGCATGTGGTGTGCTAAATACATAAGCTTATTTGAAAGAATGACTCTTCTTCCTTTTGGTGGCAGTCGCTTGCAAGGTAATGAAGGCCTTAGCTTTTCTCCATCTGAATTTGATGGAGAAACCCTACAAGTTGAGGGAGAGTGATCTCTGATCAATTGATCACAGCCAGATTCACCATGTGTTTCTGTCGAAAACTTTGGTTAGTCAAATTGAGGTTAATTTAGCATAACTATAGTTGTTATATATGGAAGATATAGTAATTTTGATGATCATGTAATGGCTACTTAGTAGCTGAATTTGAAGAAAAGTTAGAAATTGTGACCTAATGCTTCAAGATTAGTGTTGGTAATGATCAGAATTTTAAGATGGGATATATAGGCAAATGAAGACTTTGGAAGTCTTATGTGTTGAAAATTATGTCCAAAAAAAAATATTATTGAATTAAATAAAATAATATTTTGTTTTGATGTTTAGATACATGAATGTTTCATTAAAATTCTATGATTATTATTGCAATTTTAAATATTGCATATAAGTGTTTTGATGTTTATGAATAAAAATAATCTCTGTAATACATAAAAACTACTGCATAAATCAAACCTTACACAATCTTTAAATTGGCACAACCAAAAGCACTAACTGCGACCTTTTCCTCCAAATCACTTTGTTTATGCTATGCTGTAAAATTATCATTAGCTTTAAAATGCTGACAAACTACTCTAATAAAGTATTTCATATGATCATGGCGCAATTAAAAAAAAAATTTGAAGATCATTATTCAATATATATATATTTTAGATGTTAGATATATAAATACATAAAAATTATGTGATATATACATAAAAATTTCATTAAATAATTGATATTTTGAAAACTTTACCTTTCAATGATCATAACAAATGTTAGAGGATTTAAATACCAGTCAACTAATACCTGCCATTTACATGATTCAAGAATCTGAACCATGAGATTTCCAATGCTCTGGATCATCAGTTCTTCACAAAGACTGGTCATGCATCATCATCACTTAGAATTTGCTGCTGTTCTTGAACTTCTTTAGCATCTCTACTTGATGAAAGGATCAATTCAATCTGTGCCACCACCTCTGCCATGGATGGCCGGCTATCTGGATACTGAGCTGTGCAGTTTACAGCAAGCTGCAATAGCTGAACCATCTCTTCCACATTCTGTTGCCTCAGCAGCTCGGTGTCGAGAACATCGGTCGACCACTCCTGTAGGACTGACTGCACTGATCCCGGGAGATCGACGCCCTCCTCTGGCGCCTTTCTGGTGAGCAGCTCCAGGAGGAGGACGCCAAAGCTGTAGGTATCAGCCTTCTGAGAAACCTTGCGGAGGTTGGTGACTTCGGCTCATAACCATAAACATGATTTGGGGGGGAACTGCTTGGGTTGATGAGCGCCGTGATCCCGTTGTCAGACACACGAGTGTTATGGGATTGGTTAAGAAAGATGTTTGTGGACTTGATGTTGCCATGGGAAGCTATCGGGCTCGTCAAATTCATGTACTTGATGCCAAGGGCAGCGGAAAGGGCAATGGAGATTCTTGTCTCCCAGTTAAGGGGGGGTCTGCCTGATCTTTTGTTTCCTGCATTATTGCAAAATAGCATAAGGAGTAGAACTACAGAACAAGATCAGTTCTGTGATCATATAACTTTATGAAGAAATTGGCTTCTGTGATGTGGGCGGGGACATAAAATTTATGGAATTAGGTAGTTTGGATTGATGCATTTCCCATTCAGCAATTTGATTGATTAACTTAACCTATTTTCAACCTCCAAGGACTAACTCTGTCCTCCAATGTCCTAATGAGTATTTGAATTTAGCTCTAATCGAATCGGTCAAACATTTTGAATAAATCAAAATTAAGCCAAATTTTAAGCTTTTAGCATTAAGTCCATCATCCTTCTTCAATGCCAAACAGACAATTTTCTACTCAGAACCTGATTAAAGCAAACAATTCAATTGCATTACTTGTCATTAATAATTAATGTTTTGTAGAAGACAACAATGGTTATTCTACTAGAATTTATTTACTAATCAATTAGATTTATCATCTTACGTAGCATTCAACAAGAATAAATACAAAGAACAAAAGATTCATGAAGCCAACTCAAAATAATTAAGGATACCGATAATAATGATCTACTAACCAACTATAATTTATTAACTAGATTATCGGCTTAATTGAAATTAACATTTAATAAAGAGTTATTAGTAGTTTAGCAACTAAACTAACGAATAGATTATGATTTTAGTTAATAAATCATAAATAGAACAATAATCAAGATAGCTGATAATTAATCAAGTAAACAGTGTTAATTGTGCTTGTTGCCAAACCATTATTGATTTAGATTAATTTTATATGCCAAGTAGGCAGAGGGAGAATTGTTGATCAAATTCTAGCAACCATCTCAAGCACCATATATATTTATATAAGCATAATCCTATAAGAAATAGTTCCATAATTGTCAAGGAGAAATAAATGCTTAATTATCACTGGGGGATGTTTGGTTGCCTACAACAACAACAACAAGCTTTTATCCCACTATATGTGGTGTATATATCTTTTTTCTTCAATGCATCCTATTAATGTTATATTCTCATTTAATCATATTAAATTAAAATCATTTTTTATACTTTCTAACCAAGTCTTTTTAAGTCTGCCTCTACCTTGCTTAACGTTGGCCAAATCTAATACATTTACTCTTCTAACTGGATCATCAAACGATCGGAGTTTTATATGACTAAACGATCTAAGCAATTCTCTCTAATCTTATTTTCCACTGAAGCAACTCAAATCTTATCACGTATATATTTGTCTCTCATTTTGTCTCTAAGGGTAAAGCCACTCATGCTCCTGGGCATCCTCATCTCTGCAACACTTAGTCCATAGGAACAGTTATATTCGAAAAAAATAATATTGGAAGAGTTAATGAGATACAATTTTTTTTTTATTTTTCAAAAGTCAAAGTGTAATTTTTTGCCACCACAGTAGCCAAATTAGTTAAAAAATACAACTATTTCATCATGCATTCTAAAATAATAACCGCATCCAAAATGCAATTCTCAAGACACAATGATAAGTTTTGCATTGCATTCATTGTCGCACTCCCCAAAATAGCCTTAAGTTTATGCTTCTCTTTCAAAAAAATATTCTACAACATAAAACATTGTAGGTCTCACACCTTATAAAATTTTGTCTAAACTCTAAGTAGTAATTTTCTATCACACAATAGACCTGATGCATCCTCCACTTCAACCATCCAACTTGAATTCTACTAATCACATCCCCATCTATATCATCATCACTTTGAACAATAGACTTGAGACATCCAAAATGTTCACTCTTTTTAATGACTTGATCCCCTATTGTCACCACTACATTACTAGATCTTATACAACTAAAATTACACTTCATGTATTCGACTTAGATCTACTCAAATGAAAGCCTTTAGAGTCTAAGGTTGACCTCCATAATTCAAGTTTTTCTTGAACTCCCTCTCTAGTCTTACCAATAAGAAAAATATCACCAACAAAAAGCATACACCAAGGTACATCCTCCTATAAATATCTAGTACGAACATCCATAACTAAAACAAAAAGATATAGACTTAAAGTCAATCCTTATGTAATCCAATTGAAATAGAAAAATACTTGGTCAATCCTCATTGTTTTTGAACACAAGTGACAACTATTGTATGCGTATCCTTTATGACTTAAATATAAGCAAAATTAACTCCTTTTTTTTTACCTAAACCCTCCAAACCACTTCTCTTAGAACTTTATCATGTGCGTTCTCTAAATCAACATATATCATATGTAGATCCTCCTTACTCTCTATACTTCTCTATCAAACCACTCAACAAATGTATAACATCCATAGCAGACCTACCTGACATGAATTCAAACTGATTTTGAGAAACTTCTATATCACGTCGTAATCTATGCCTAATTACTCTCTCATAATTCTAATGTATGACGCGTTAACTTAATTCCTTTATAGTATAAATGAAATGAATGCTTATTTGGGTGCCTGAAAAAATATATATATAATATAAATAAAATACAATATAAAGTAAATGCAATATTTTCTGAATAATTTAGAGTTTGATTATTTGGAAAGTAAAAGCAGATAAATTGTTTTTTTTTTTAATTGGTTGCATGTAGAATAAAATAAAAACAATGTATTCTGAATATTTTAAAACACTTTGGTTGTATGCAAAGTTATTATATAAAATAATTTTTGTTCTAATAAAATTATCAAATGTAAGGAAACATAAATATATTGCATATTGAAGAAATTATTCTATAATAAATTATTTTGGTTAAAAAATTTCTTCACATTTGTTTAGCAACAAAATAACATCTTGATAATTTATATATTGAAGGCATATTAAAATAAAATTATTTAAAAAATTATATCATAATAAATAAAACTAATTATTTGTGTATATTTACTTTTTTTTATTAGCTAATTTGGATCTAATATGCTATAGTTTTTATGACCATTCAATTCAATGAAAGGTAAATGTTGAAAATTCAAACTTACATTATTTCGACATAACTCAGACATTTTTTTGATGGAATTCAATGAATTTAGTCTTGTTGGAAAACTAATGAAATTTTTATAGTTTTATACTAAGCATTTTGATTAATTTTAAAAAAAATGTTATAGTCTTTAAGTGAATCCAAAAAAAATATAAATGCTAAGAATCTGACCACATGGGGCTATTTCAGATATAACCAATTCTTCAATGAAAGTAGATGAATTTGGTCTCATTTAAAAGCTAATGAAAGTCCCTGTAACTTCTATGTCAACTATTTTAACTAATTTTGGTCAAATGAGCTACAAGTTTTAAGAATATCCAATAGTATAAAGGATAAATGCTGAAAATCTGACCATATGATGCTATTTTGGATATAACCCACTCATTATTCACGAAATTAGATGGATTAAGTTTCAATGGTTAATGAAATTTTCTATAACTTTTATGTTAACTATGTTGATTAATTTTAACTAGATGCACTACAATTTTTAAAAATATCCAAGTATAAAAAGCATAAATTTTGAATATCCAACCCCATTAGATAAATTTAATATTGTTGAAAAGCTAATAAAATTTTCTACAATTTTTATGTTAACCATCTCGACTAATTTTGACCGAATGCTTATAGTTTTAAAATCTCCATAAAATGCTAAAAAACATGATCCAACATATTATTTTGAATATAACTCATCTTTTTTTCAAAAGAATTAAATGAACTTTGTCTCATTAGTAAGATAATGAAATTATATACAACTATGTTAACAACTTTGCCTAATTTTAGCTAGATGCATTATAGTTTTTAAACGTGTTCAAGCACAAAAAATATAAATGTTGAAAATCCGACCATATGATATTATTTCAGACAAAACATACTCATTATTCAAAGAAATTAAATGAATTTGGTCTCGTTAAAAGTTAATGAAAGTCTCTACAACTTCTAAGTTAACCACTTTGGCTAATTTTTGACAGATGCCTTGTAGTTTTTAAAAATATCTAAGAACATAAAATATGAATACTGAAAATTCGACTCTATGACACTATTTGATATAACTCGTTTCATTCATCGGAATTAAATGAATTTAAACCTGTTAAAAAAACTAATAAATATGTTAAACACTTTGGCTAATTTTAACCAAAAATATTATAATGTCTAAAAGAAATCCAATCATAAAAAACATAAATGTTAAAAATCAAACCCTATAATGCTATTTCATACATAAATCACTTGTTTTTAATGGAATTAGATGGATTTGATCTCATTGAAAAGCTAATGAATTTTCTACAACTTTTATGTTAACCACTTTCGCTAATTTTAACTGGATGTGCTACAGTTAAAAAAGTATCCAAACGCAGAAAGCATAACAGCTAAAAATCTGATTATGATAATTCAGACATAAATTATCCTTCAATAAAATTAGATGAATTTGATTTTATTGAAAAGCAAAAAAAATTTTCTGCAACTTCTATATCAATCACTTTGACTAATTTTGACTAGATTCACTACAATTTTTATAAAATTTCATTCAAGACAAACAGGACAGCAGCCATCAAATGCCATTTTACATATTCCACAAGTTTCAACCTGTGCACTGATAGAATGTGGAAAAAAAAAGTTTGAAATGATAAAATATGTTGTCATGATTCATAGACTAAATTATATGTAAAATTTGACCAAGTAAAAATTGCCTCTTCTTGAAAAAAAAATATAATTATATACAATCAACAAGACATTAAAGAAATTATAGCTCGTGTTACAAGTTATGAAACTGTTGGACTTCATTAAAACTAATAACCATTGAAATACATTAATGTTTAAAATATTTACCTAAAAGTTATGAATAACATCAATCGAATGTTTAATTTACTATAGTTTCCTAAGCATTATAAATTATTTTGGAAAGACTTCATACATTGTATTGCCTTCAAAGTTTAATATGTATTTTAAAAGAAATAATAAATAAAATAAATGAACAAGTCAATCAAAGGAATCACCCTCATATGATATTAATTGGAGATGCTATTGTATTCGTACACAAAAATGTAAATGAAAATGAAAAAGGCTTGAAAAGGATATGAAAAGTAATGCAGATTAATTGGTACAATATTTAGATAGTGCCCTTAAGATGATTTTATAAATAGAATGTAAATGAAAAATGATTAAAGATTTGTATTTAAATAAAATATAAGTGATTAAAAGTTTTCATAAAGTAAATTATTAATGTTCAAACATTTTTTACTATATATGCTTTCAAACATTTCTTTACTGCATATATGCTAAAGCATATGCATAAAAAAAAAATATATAGTAAAATTGTAATTATTTACTAAGTTATTGTATAACTTTAACCTAATGTTTAAATATTGATTATAGGAAAAAATCCTTAAAGATAAATGGCAGATAGGATAGAGCTCGTTTACAAAAGAAAATGAGCTAATGAATGTTAAGTTTACTAAGATTGTTAATGCTACTAGTCATTTTTATATATGCTAATATTTTAGAAATCTTGGGGTTTAGTGTTTTTTATTGTTTGGATGATTGCTGTGGAATTTTATAGATATTAGCTAGTATAACTCTAAAGTTCGACCCTCTATTTTCGCTTTGAAAATTTTGAGGTCCCAGGCTGGGTCGTGATAGTTCAAACATTATTTTTATAAAGAACTCTATCTCTTATTTCATATAAACACCCACTTAAAATAATCCTTTATCCATATGTCTCATTATAGCACTCCAAATGCATTTATAAACAACATAAAATAAGATAAGAAGAATAATAGTTTATTGGCTTTGGGGTTCTTTCGGACTAAATTGGGTCAGAAGTCTCTTATAGTATTGTTTATATTTATTTTAAGAAAAAAAACGAGCTCCATCAACTTGATACGCATTGAAGAGGGATTTTCTTTAGTGGTAATGTTTAACTTGTCATTTAAAATGCAACTACGTTAATGAAAATGTTTTTATCCTAATAATTCCTTTGCTTTTGTTGTCCCATAATCAACAATCTAATTCGTCTTCATCATATCCAATGACTTAACATTTCTTGGATTTCAAGTCAAGCTCATCTCTAGCTATTCAATTAAACATATGATAAGCAATTGAAAACATTCAAATATGATAAACATACCTCTTTGCCTAACCCGATTTCTTCAAAATGCCTTTGATTGCAACTAACAATACTCAGTTGATTAGATACATTGTTGCAAAGCCTTAGGAATTGCTGCTGCTCTTAGCACATTTATTAAGAGTTCCACTACATTTTATTATAAAGTTATGGAACTTTTCTCTCCATATATGTCCTGTATGTAACCACCACTTTTGAAAACTATGAAATCATACTCCCTACTAGTATCAGACCACAAGCACTTGATTTTATCTCTTATTTCATTATCTGCAAAGCTTTTTTTACTTCAAAAAAGTTAAAAAAACATCAAATTTATTTTTGATAAAATATACTAATAACTTTCTTGTGTGTACATAGAATAATCAAGATTTTAAAAATCACTTCAAAGTTTCAATCGGAGTTGAATTACAGATTGAACTAGATAATATAAAAAATATTAATATTATTTTAATATCCTTTGAATGATGTATAATGATACAATAATAATATTTTCACCAATTCAATATAAAATAAACTAAGTTAGAAGACTTCACTTTTGAATATTTTTAATATGAGCCGAAATCAAAATTTTAGGAATAATGTCAATTATTTTCTCAATTTTAATCTAAATCTTTAATTTCAAGCCATTTCAAAGAGCCATAAATTAATCAATACTAGAATAAAGTGAATCATCAAAAGTCAAACCAATTAATCGGTTCCCTAATTCAACTGCTGGTTAATTTTGGCAATTTTATGCAAAAGCTACTTTAGAATTGGGCTAGGTCAATTGGAAGATTATTATGAATGAACCGTCAGCCTGGTTAATCCAGTCTAATTTTTAAAACTAGAAGCACAATAAGAAAAGTAATAAGGGGTGCTCCATATGTGTTTGTGTCCACTAAATATAGCCTTTAGCTTTTAGTTCTCTGTAGTCTTAAAAAAAATGAATCATCCTTACTTGCCTATAATATAATATTCACATCATGTGAATTTAACAAACTTTAAACTTAAAATTATTCTGACATGGAAATCTTTAAATATTTCCTGCTGCTCATACCTAGACCTTGGTGCCATTAATTTGAATCTACCTATATATTGAGTCAACCTTTATGCTAGTAAAGGTGTAAAGGGTAAACATGTTATCTTGAACAATCATTAAGGCTTATTTCATCACTTTCCAAGTACCAATATTGGAAGTACCATGAAATTCTTCTGTAGCTATATTTTTTTTTTTTTTGATACAGATCAAAATTGTCCTAATGCCAAGGATATGTTTAACTTTCTTTACTTCAAAATATTATAATTTATTGTTGTGATTATCACAAATTCAATGCACAAAATACTCAAAGGGTCGTTATTAATAAGGAATGCTTTGAAATAATAGTATGTATATAGATTTTCATTACATCTTTTTTTGAAAGAATAATAGAAGGACACTCTTAAGCCTAATATTTATGGCTTTATTACTATTTGCATCAAACATCTACATTTCAATGCCTTCTAAGGCATCAATCATTATCTCCTCCTTAACATTTGGTAATATCATTTTATTTTCTTTTATTCTTTCATTATATGGTCATTATAATACCAATATAAACAATTTTGAGACTTACTTATGTCATGATTTAATTGACATTTATTATCATGAGATTTTGATCCACCTCACTGATTATTATTGCCCTTATTCTAAGGTCTGCTCATATTATCAACATTTAAAATAGCAGATGATGTACTCTTTACCTTTCTTGTGTCATTTCTTTCTCATTGAAAATGAGAACTTGGATTACTAAGCTTCATGATCAGTAATCCACAAGAACTACTAACAACTGTTATAAAGCCATCCTAGCTCTCAAATAGTGATGAGATAAGCATAAGACATGAATTTTATCTTCAAGTTTTATGTTTATGGAATTCAACTGTCTTATAATTGAGTTAAACATATTGATATGTTAGATAACTAAAGTCCCATTTGACATCTTGAGATTGAAAAAAAAAACATGCTGATTATATAGGGCTTTTCAAATGTATCAATGATCTTTTTTATGACACTGACTATAATAATGCCATTAATCATGTTGAAAGCATTATTTTAAAAAGCTAAAGTCTGAAGTAAAGCACATAACCCTATCTAGAATCAAGCAAAAGCTTCAAATCACAAACTTAAGTTTCATCATTTTAATTTTATATATTTCAAAAATAGCAAAATATATTGTGATGATGCAAATAAGAAAATATTCTAAATAAAAAATTTAAAACTTGATAAAATACAAGTTTTAGTTTGATTAACATAATACATCAAACCACTGCCACAATAACACTGAGTTAATTATTTAATATTTAATAATATTTAATAATATTATTATAATTAATAAGTATCATGAAGTAATCTTAAAATATATTTAAGTAGTAAATAAAGAATAAATAACAAGTTAAAATTAAAACCATCAAATTATAAGTGTAGTTCACTATTCAAATCTATAAAATTAATAAAAAATAGATGTTGCACTTGGATGAATATGAACGAGAATAGAGTAAATAACATGAAAGAAAAAATGGTAATGAATGAAAAGAGCATTAACAAGGTGAGATGAAAGAAATATATGACAAAAGAAATAGCAATGTGAAAATGACTTGAAGTGTTTTTTATCTTGAAGCTTTGAAAGGCAATCTTATGATAAATGAGAGGTGATAAGCTTACTTTTTAATTCATGGGTGCTGATTAGTCTGGTTAATAAGAGTCATGAAAGTTATTGTCAAAGTCTTAGGTTTGAATCCCATCTACACCATAATAAAGTCTTACCCAGACTTAAGTTGACAAAATTTTTCTCTTTTACCTAGTTTATTTCCTTCACTTTATTTTGAATAACATAAAAATTTGAGTTAGATTGTAAGAATTTAATAAAAATTAAAGCATAAGCTTTCTTGAGAACATCGTGAAACGTACATTTCACATTAAGAACTTTATAATCTATATTAGAATGTTTTGATATTTACACTTCAGAGCATTTAGAAACTGCTTCACTCTGAAGCACAAGTTTTAAAACACTAGCTGAAATTGATGTTCATGCTAAGGGATAGGCTAATATATCCTAGACATATTAGTTCATCAAATTCCACTCTTCTTGATTGGCTGAATGTGCATATACACTTTTCAACAATAGATAAAGTTTTCCTTGGTACAAATAATTTCTATCTGCATCTTTCAAAACTCAAAATGCATTGAACTTGTCATTTTATCTTCTCATCCTTTTAAAAGCTTTTTAGACGACTTTTAATATCTATTATTAGGATAGAGATAAACAAAAATCAAATGAAGATGAGAAAACAAATAAAAAAAAAGGAAGAACAAGATTTACATGATTGAGTGAGATTCATTCACATTCATGACCATGTATAAATCGAATATTCCACAAAGTTTAAAAAAAAAGGATATAACAAGGATTCTCTTAATATAAAATTAGAGATAGGACTAGATATTTCACTTTATCAATATCAATTACTAAGAGGGAAAGTAACCACCTATTGCAAGAAAAGTAGATTAAAGGTGGAGAAGAAGACATTATTGTTGTAACTACCACCTCAATTGTAGACCAAACAAAGCCTTTTCTTTTGATGGCATCAAAATTAGTAGTATCTTCTGCTTGAAGAAGAGAGATTTTCCTCCTAAAAGTACTCAACAAAACCCCCATATTGGTCTTAGTTAATTGCCCCTTTCTCATTTATGTTCACTCTATATGTTTATAAAGACTATTTATTATGGTAATAAGGCATGGATTTGAAGACATCAATTAGTTATAGAATTTTTTAAGATCTCTAAAGTAAAAATAAAAAATAAAAAATCACACAACCAAAAAAAGAATATTTAACCAAATTTGAAAATCTCAATTTAATATTTATAATAAATAAAAATCTCAATCATATATTATGAAGTTTAATAAAAACTGATTCTACATTTTTATAACATTTGTAATAAATAAGTTTCGCCCTTTAATCAACTAATTGACTTTTATTCAAGTTTGATCTAAATCAAAAGTCAATCCAATCTTCAATAATCTTATTAGGTCTTGGAGCCAAATTTATAGCCCTCCTCAAAGATCATAAGCCCAATAACGTAACCCTAAGTTAAACAAGCAGTTTGTAAAGAGAGAGTGAGAGTAGGGAGGGGTTTACCGTGCAAGAGAGCAGAGAGGCTCCCCATTGGCATATAATCATACACAAGCATCTTTTCATTATTGCTATAGTAATAAGCCCTGAGTGGCACAATATTCTCATGGTTCATGCAACCCACTGCTTCAATCTTCTTCCTGAATTCCTCCTCCGCCAAAATCACATCCCTCAGCCTCTTCACCGCCACCACTGTCCCAACCTCCAACTCTGCCTTGTACACCACACCGTCCCAAACGTCCCCTTCCCCGATACCTCTGCCGAAGCCCGCAGAAAATCCTCCAAATTAAATTCTTGCGCTCCCACAGTCCCAAAAAACACCAATCTCTTCTCAATCTTCGGTTTCTTTACCGTCGCTACCTCCCATGCTTTCTTCTCTCTAATCGCCACTTCCCGCGGTTTCGCAACCACAGTCCCCTCATCACGTGCCTTATCGTTACTCCAGCCACTCCTACAGCAAACGAACAACAAAAGAAGCAGTAGCATAAGCAACGCTGCTACCAATCCAGCAACGATTCCGGCGATGGCGCCACCGGACAGCTTACTCCCCCTGTCGCCTCCCGCAACCGCCAGTGCTGGCACAGATGAGATCTTGCGGGGGCACGAAGGAAGCCGGACACTGATAGGAACCTTTTTGACCGGGTTCTATCGGAGCCGCCCTTGTGATCCTTTTCTATCTGCCGGAGAGATTTGATCTGAGCCTAGTACGACTTTCTTTTTCTTTGCAGTCATTAGATTTAGCGTCTCAGAGAAGAAATTAGAAAGGGGTTATTTCCTTAAAAAGCTCCAGAGAAAGGAGAGGCTGAGGAAGAAGAGAGGGAAACCTAGGATTTTCTATCAAGAAGATGGTATTTCTGGTGAGTACACTAGAAAGAAATATAATAGGAAGAAGAGAAGAAGAAAGAGCAGAGGAAGAGAAGTTTTCTTTGTTTCTCTATTTGTTTCTCCTAATTTTATTTATACTCTCTATTTTTTTTACTATCCTAGATCTAAGAGCTTTACATATTTTAAGAATCTTTCTTCTATTTGAGCCGTTATTTCTATCACAGTTTATCGATCTCTTTCTGGAAGTTTCTTTTCTATTCGTTATTTATTGTATTTTCTGACTTATCAAGATTCCTTCGCTTCCTATTTTCATTCTATTTAGTTGATCTGGCTCTAGAATTATCATTCTTGTTTGAAGTTTGATGTCTCTGGATATTATTACGCGATTTATTCAAGAAGGAAATACTGCTATTCCTACATCTATAATGTATGTGGTTAACTTTGTTGAAGACTGTTCTGTACTTTGATATTAGTCTTTGTATCTGTAATTTCTCATATATTTCATTGATATGAGCATATTTATAACTTTATCTATTATCAATCTGTCTTTATTTTATCTTATAATGACTTTATTTCTTGTAACTTCTTATTTTATTGAATAAAATACTTTAATCAATTTGAAAATTTTCTGTTCCTTTTATTTTTGTTATCATTTGAGTTCATATCAAACACCTCAGAGCGACGTCCCCATAAAAGCGCTCGACGGCATCATCCAAAGCTTAGAAGGCACAGAGCCGTTCAACCGGTTAAAGGAGACATTGAACTGTACCAGCTTCGGGAGATTGAGATCGGGGATTCCGCCACTGAGCTGATTCCTCTCAAGGCACGGCGTCTCGAGTCGAGAAAGATTGTTAAACTCGGGCGAAATACCGCCGGTGAAGCCATTTCCAGCGAGGTTAAGACGAATGAGCTTGTGGGAGAGAAGAGCACAGGCGGTATCTCGCCGGAGAACTTGTTGTCCTGGAGATATAGATTGCGGAGCTGCGCGGCACCGATGATGTCCGGCGGAAGGCGACCGGTGACACTGTTAAAGCGGAGGCTTAGACTTCGGAGGGCGGAGAGATTTCCTAGGGTCCCGACGGGGATCTCTCCGATGAGCCCAACGGCGGGTAGGCGGAGGAAGACGACGCGGTTGTTGAGGCAACCAACGCCCTGCCAAATACATGGGGAGTTGGTCGCGCTCCACTGGAGCGCTGTGCGGCTGAGGGCGAGGAGGGCGGCGCCGTCGGAATTAAGGTCAGGTTCTCCACCAGCGAGAAGGAGGAGTTGGCGGAGGAGTGTCGGTGAGACCATCAGGGTGGTGAGCGGATTCTCAGACCGTACGGAGAACGAGAAGTCTTTTTTTTTGTTATTAAGGCTGTTTAGCTGTTTATCAGATTCTTAAAACTCATTTAAAAGACTTATGTAAAAAATCATGTTATGAATTTTTTTTTAGAAAAGTTGAGAATCTGTTTGGATAAAATTAGGCTTTTAAATTCTAAATTTATACAGAGACGTTGTAATAAACGCCAAAAACGCCTCTTCATCTCATTAGAAAACTATTTCTATAAAAGTACAATTACGAATTTAAGAATTTATACTATTCAAAAATATATGCTTCATAATTGTTTACTGACAAAAAAAATTTTTATTCATTCTCAAATTAATTTTTTTCTTCAAATGTTTATAAATTATTATTTGAACCCCACTCTCTTCCAAAAAAAATTACCAAATTTTCAGTAACTTTACATACAACGAGATTGGGCGAATTTTTTTTTTTTTTGCTTAACCATTTTATTAAGTAACAAAATTAACATAATGCAAAGAAATGAACAGAAACAATCAATCCTTAAAAAAAAATCCCGCTTGATCAATGAAAAAAATTCATAAATTTTGACAAATGCATTAAAAATGTGCAGCTATCACAAGAAACAAATAAATGCAATATAGCACCCTCAAACTGAACAAATTTTCAGCTTTCGGAAGAACTAGCTAGATAATAGAAATCCAACGAATCATCCCACGTGAACAAAGAAGCACTACTCACTCACAGAATCAGCATCAAACCTAAACACCAGGGAAAATTCGCCTAAAGAAATTAATGGGGCGGAGGCCAAGATCAATTTCTCCATATGGCAGAAATAGATTGGTAATACCTTCATCTCTGTTCTCCGTCTGAGAATTGTCGGAAGGGGAGGAAGAGCAGGGGGCGGGTGACCAGAGCTGTTTTCGAGGGAGGCAACGGCAGTGGAGTTGAGGTAGAAGAGCCTGGAAGTAGCTCACGGACGCCATCACGCAGAAGATGACAGCATGCTTCTGAGGAGGAAAGTCGAGCTGGGAGCTTGTGGACAGAGGCGGAAGGAAGAAGTGAGAGAGAAGAGGGAGAAACAGTGGTAGCGGAGAAGAGAACCTGAGAGGAGTTGCGTCAAAAGGATCGTGGGAGAGGAGTGGGAGAATGGGGGCAATCACGATAATAGGTTTCCCAAAACGACGGTCTGTCGAGAAACGGAGGTAGGCATTCGCGTTTTAAAACCGAGCGTAAACTCCGTTTTTAATTAAACGGCGTTTGCTAAAATCAGTATTCAAACACTTAAAAAAAAAAAATACCCACTTTTAAAAGCAAAAAACACCAAATAAGCTTAAACAAACGGAGCCTAAATCCCGCAGCTTTAAGTCAATTTTTTTTAATTATCATTAAAATATTAATTATGTAATTAAATATTGATAAAAAATTAAGTATAGTTATTATCGTCTAATTAATAGGCGATTGATCTAGTTACATCGATTCTGACGTGATTTAACTGTGCCATATTAAATTGAGGCTAGTCAAACTTGTTGTCCTGGAGATATAGATTGCGGAGCTGCGCGGCACCGATGATGTCCGGCGGAAGGCGACCGGTGACACTGTTAAAGCGGAGGCTTAGACTTCGGAGGGCGGAGAGATTTCCTAGGGTCCCGACGGGGATCTCTCCGATGAGCCCAACGGCGGGTAGGCGGAGGAAGTCGACGCGGTTGTTGAGGCAACCAACGCCCTGCCAAATACATGGAGTTGGTCGCCCTCCACTGGAGCGCTGTGCGGCTGAGGGCGAGGAGGGCGGCGCCGTCGGAATTAAGGTCAGGTTCTCCACCAGCGAGAAGGAGGAGTTGGCGGAGGAGTGTCGGTGAGACCATCAGGGTGGTGAGCGGATTCTCAGACCGTACGGAGAACGAGAAGTCTTTTTTTTTTTTTTTTTTTTTTTTTTTTGTTATTAAGGCTCCGTTTAGCTAAGCTTATGAGATTCTTAAAAAACTCATTTAAAAGCACTTATGTAAAAACTGTGGTTCATATGAATTTTTTTTTTCGGCTGAAAAGTTGAGAATACCTGTTTGGATAAAAAATTTTAAATTTAAAATAATAGACGTATTGTAATAAGAAATGCCAAAAATGCCCTTCATCTCATTATGAAAACTATTTCTATAAAAGTTACAATTACGAATTTAAGAAATTTATACTATTCAAAAATATATGCTTCATAATTGTTTACTGACAAAAAAAATTTTTATTCATTCTCAAATTAATTTTTTTCTTCAAATGTTTATAAATTATTATTTGAACCCCACTCTCTTCCAAAAAAATTACCAAATTTTCAGTAACTTTACATACAACGAGATTGGAATTTTTTTTTTTTTGCTTAACCATTTTATTAAGTAACAAAATTAACATAATGCAAAGAAATGAACAGAAACAATCAATCCTTAAAAAAAATCCCTTGATCAATGAAAAAATTCATAAATTTTGACAAATGCATTAAAAATGTGCAGCTATCACAAGAAACAAATAAATGCAATATAGCACCCTCAAACTGAACAAATTTTCAGCTTTCGGAAGAACTAGCTAGATAATAGAAATCCAACGAATCATCCCACGTGAACAAAGAAGCACTACTCACTCACAGAATCAGCATCAAACCTAAACACCAGGGAAAATTCGCCTAAAGAAATTAATGGGGCGGGAGGCCAAGATCAATTTCTCCATATGGCAGAAATAGATTGGTAATACCTTCATCTCTGTTCTCCGTCTGAGAATTGTCGGAAGGGGAGGAAGAGCAGGGGCGGTGACCAGAGCTGTTTTCGAGGGAGGCAACGGCAGTGGAGTTGAGGTAGAAGAGCCTGGAAGTAGCTCCGGCCACGGACGTCATCAGCAGAAGATGATAGCGGCGCCGGCTCTTGAGGAGGAAAGTCGAGCTGGGAGCTCGGTGACAGAGGCGGAAGGAAGAAGTGAGAGAGAAGAGGGAGAAACAGTGGTAGCAGAAGAGAACCGAGAGGAGTCGTCAAAAGGATCGTGGGAGGAGTGGGAGAATGGGGCAATCACGATAATAGGTTTCCAAAACGACGGTCTGAGAGAAACGGAGGTGATTCGCGTTTTAAAACCGAGCGTAAACTCCGTTTTAATTAAACGGCGTTTGCTAAAATCAGTATTCAAACACTTAAAAAAAAAATACCCACTTTTAAAAGCAAAAAACACCAAATAAGCTTAAACAAACGGAGCCTAAATCCCGCAGCTTTAAGTCAATTTTTTTTAATTATCATTAAAATATTAATTATGTAATTAAATATTGATAAAAAAATTAAGTATAGTTATTATCGTCTAATTAATAGGCGATTGATCTAGTTACATCGATTCTGACGTGATTTAACTGTGCCATATTAAATTGAGGCTAGTCAAACTTGTTGTCCTGGAGATATAGATTGCGGAGCTGCGCGGCACTGATGATGTCCGGCGGAAGGCGACCGGTGACACTGTTAAAGCGGAGGCTTAGACTTCGGAGGGCGGAGAGATTTCCTAGGGTCCCGACGGGGATCTCTCCGATGAGCCCAACGGCGGGTAGGCGGAGGAAGTCGACGCGGTTGTTGAGGCAACCAACGCCCTGCCAAATACATGGGGAGTTGGTCGCCCTCCACTGGAGCGCTGTGCGGCTGAGGGCGAGGAGGGCGGCGCCGTCGGAATTAAGGTCAGGTTCTCCACCAGCGAGAAGGAGGAGTTGGCGGAGGAGTGTCGGTGAGACCATCAGGGTGGTGAGCGGATTCTCAGACCGTACGGAGAACGAGAAGTCTTTTTTTTTTTGGTTATTAAATCCCGCAGCTTTAAGTCAATTTTTTTTAATTATCCTTAAAATATTAATTACGTAATTAAATATTGATAAAAAAAATTAAGTATAGCTATTATCGTCCAACTAATAGGCGATTGGCCTACACATCGACTGACGCGTGTAAATATTAAATCGCTACCAACCACTTATACCGCGATTTAACGCAAAATAGAAATAAATACGAGAAAATGAATACAAATGAATTCTCAATAATTTTACGTTTGGTCTACGAAAGAAATACACGTAAACTATATTTTCTGGTTAGCGTATGTAAAAAAAAGTAAATCGCGTATTTTAATATTTAGTTGGATGAATATAAAATAAATATTCAGATTCTCAATACCTTATTCAATTAAAAAATAAATATTATCAAATAAAATATAGATAAATTATAAATAAAATTTTTTTCTTGACTAAAAAAATAAATAAAATCAAATACAAATAAAATTTATTTCAAATATTTAATTATTAGTAATTAATTTACAAATTTTCTAAAATATTAAAATAAAATCAAATACAAATAAAATTTATTTCTAATATTTAATTATTAGTAATTAATTTATAAATTTTCTAAGATATTAATTATTTGAATATTATTATTTTATACTAACATAATGACCCAAATTTAATATATATATATATATATATATATATATATATATATATATATATATATATATATATATATATATATATAATTTTATTACTATATTAAATATTAATTAATTAATAAGATTTTTTATTAAATAAATTATTCATCAAGATTTAATATTTATTTATTAAATAATTTTTCTTTAATAAATAATTTATACTTTAATTATTTTTTTATTAAATAAAGAAAAATTTAATAATTATTTTATTTTTTTTATTTATCGTGAATTATTTATCATCAATTTAAATAAATTAAAAAATAAATTAAAAAAATAAAAAAAATTTTTCCCAGCCTCCGCTCCGCCCTCCCAAAAAAGAAAAAAAAATTAAAAAAGAAAAATAAAATTTTCGCAGCCTCCGCTCCGCCCTCACAAAAAAGAAAAAAAAATTCTCGTGCAAAATTTTCCGCTCACAGCCCGTTTCATAAGAACGAAATACTGTAACGAGCGATTTCGCTTACAAAAACAAGCTAAAGGGAAATGAAATACTCCCAAATTTTACACGGAATTAGATCACCAAACACCTAAAAAAGCGAAAAAAAGCCAGATTTAGATTACTTTAACCAAAGTACTGAACCAAATGTTTCTTGTAACTAGCATGATTCTATTAGGACCGATCAACCCGACGCCTAATACTCTCGCTTTCAAATACTCGGTTCGATCGATTACCACGTTGATTTACCCTGAGTCTGACGCCTAATTTTTCCATCCGAACATGGTTCTCTTCATCTCGAAACTTCCGTTGTCGGTGTATCCAACCGCAGGCCGTCTTCGGTATTGAAATAAACTTTCTTTCATCCCAACAGCCGCGTTCACGCCGTTTGATGACTTCCCTCTCCCATATAGCAGCCGTTGGAAGCCAACATTAGCTTTCGGCGACGATTCCGACGACTCCATTTTGTTTGGGGAAGTTTTCTGTGGCGGATTCTACCTTTTTTTACTCACACCCCCGTCGTTCTTCATAAACACACGGTAAATCCTTATTTATATCAATTTATAAATTAATAGAGTATGTGTGCTAGGGATTAGAGTTGTATAATTAGATTTTTGTTTGTGATTTGATTTGTAGGTTTGTGTTAGCATTGCGGTTCAGGTGTTAAGTAGCCAAGGGTAGTATTATTTAGGATGTCGATTGATATAAATTTATGATTATTCATATAGTTTGTTTTGCAAGTATGAATAGAGAATTTGTTTCGCTGATCATTTTCTATGGAGACGAACTAAGTATCGATGAGCAAATCAAATCGTCCAGTTAAGGTTCTACGTCACAACATCTTACTGGAATTGAAGCAACGGATTATGAGAATCTTGCACATTGATCCAGAGCATCACACAATCACTCTTACGTCGCTATCCGGGTGGCGGATTTATAAGATCGTAATATCTCGACGATGACGCTTTTACTTGGATGAAGCTTCGTTAGATGTTGATGTTGTATGTCAAGTGATGATGATGTGCATCCACATCACCGATCCTAATAAGGTCAGTAGATATACCTCTTACACATACACAGGATTTCATAGCACATGCACCTTGGGGACATAACGCAGCTTTGATGAGTTGATTCCTATGTAATATATGATCAATATTTCTCTGTTTACACTTGTAATAATTAATATGATAGGTTGTCATCCAACTTATGAGTTTTGTGGCAGTGATGATGTTGTCATCGCTCGAGAACCGATGGTCTCGTGAGAAGTAAGATGAGACGGTATGAGCGTGGTTCAAGTAGTGAGCGAAAGGGGATATTAGTGATGATGACTGTTCACTCGGGGTAGAAGCCACTGTGCTTGGGAATCTAAACAACCATACAACAACAACAATAACAACAAGCCTTAATCCCACTAGGTGGGGTCGGCTACATGAATCCTTCATCTCCATTGTGTCCTATTATGTATCAAATTCTCATTTAAATCAAGTATACTAAGATCATTTTTTATACATCTTAGTATTGGCAACCATAATCTTCTAAAAATCACTCAAAAATATCGACAAGGAGAGTCATATGTTGTCCATAAACCAGTATGTCCGGATGTCGACAAGAGTGAGACAACGATGTTTACTTGACCCATCATCTAAACTATCCTAACAGATGATATTGAAATTCCGTGTGACTTTGTCGAATGTGTTTCGAGTAAAAGAGTGCAATTTGATGTTGTTGGGTGATAGTAAATAATGTTCAATTTCAAGCTAATTCTAACCAAAAAGAATTACATGGTTGTATGAGTACGATGATAGTCTAAGACCATGTAAGTGGCGTATTCAGAAAGCGAGATACGCAGGGTGCTTGGAGAATATCAAGAGTTGGTGAAAACCATATGTATCAAGAAGTGCAAATGGGTCATTGGGTGTAGTTCAAAATTCATGCTTACTTCATTATACTTGTGATCGGCACGGATGGATCAAACCTGGGGAGATTATAGGTAGAATGGAGTCAAAATTCAATGTTAAAGTTTCATACATGAGGCAAAGACGTAAGGCAATAAAAAAGCTATATTTGAGAAGAGTCTTATAGGACTGAAGTCTTCATATGGAATCAATTTGCGATTACTACGGTACGGTTGAATTAGTAGCATTACACAACGCTTCCAGATGCTTTTTTGGGCATTTGGTCCTTTAATCATGGGATTGAGTAATTGCCGACCAGTGCTAAGCTTAGACGATACTTTTTTGTTTAGCAAGTATTGTGGTACATTATTGCAGAGATAACCGTGACACTCAAGACGCGTGGCGATGATCACGGGACTACGGGTTAGCCATCATTGGCCCAATTGATCGAGGGAAGAGATGGGACACTTGGCCCGATTGTTATGCGAGTTGTTTGGATAACACCCCATACAGGTGATGTACCATGACCCGGTCCACACATCGTGACATTCGTGATGGGTCGCACACGCGAATATGCATGCCACCGAGGTAAAGGTGGTCTTTTATGGAGTCGCATACGCTCAGCACCAAGAGTTTTTCGTGCACACGTGCTTCATTTTGTTTCTTTGTTGATTATCAAGAGCCTACAATGGTCACCACTGTGCCACATGGTTTGGCCGCTTCCACCTTTACGAGATATGGTCGAGCATATTCATGTGGGGAGGCAATTTTACATGTGCCATACCACCGATTCGACGGTCTCAACATTGGGTTGAGGTATATTTTATTAATTACACATTCAAATTTTTAGCTTATATATGTGTTTACTGGGTTGATTACCACCAATCGCACATTGCCGCTTGGGAGAGGCGGAGGGATCACCTGCCGAGGCTTAGGAGGATGTGGACGGATGACTATCACCAAGCATGTAATGGTTCGTCGTGAGCTTCTTTGTATTTACCGTCGCCTGATAGATCCTCCGACCACTTACTATGCCAGACCACCAGTGGAGCGTATTTATGTAAGTGCTAATATAAGTATTCATTTGAATTCAATATGTTGCGAGAGGCTAATTTTATATAATATTGTTTCGTGTAGGCGGAGCACATCTCGGCGACTCGGGACATCTTCCAGCCATACTTCGGTCGTGTGGATGAACACGAGCTACATAGATGCGTTGATAGGTATGAGGTGCTATGCAGAGATCTGGATCAACGTGTAAATATCGGGGACACATATTACAAATCGGTGCCTACAGAGGGTGTCGCACACCATTACTAGAGCGCCGGGCCATCTACTTATGCGGATCCAGGTCCATCTACATATGCTGATCCAGGTCCTTCTACATATCAGCCTACATATGAGTCACGCCACCTATCTTCTATTCAGGATCAATACGCATCGCCAAGATCTTGCGGAGAGTCACCATCTTTGCGTGATCCATCTCATGCACTGACCTATACACAGAGTGGTGTGATTCCATGCAGACGCCGGAGGCGTTAGATGTTTAAGATAGTCTATTTGTGCGTCTGTACTACGTTTGTTCTTATATATTTCATTCATTGATCATTTATGCTTATTGGCTCCCATTTAGTTGAATCTACTTGTTTAAATTGGGATGCAAATTCTCAAATCATGTTATTATATTTCATATGCACTTTCTTTGAACTATTTAAATCCTAATTTTGGGAGGATTTGAATTTTCACATAAGTTGTGCACTAATGTACTACAATTTGATTCATTTTTGATTAAGAATATATGGGAGAAATGATGATGATTTGAGAAGGCAACCATTATGTGCACCTGACCAAGGGATTCATGCTAGCAAATCAATAGAATCCTTTATATGCTGGGGTGTGCATTTGGTCAATTTGGATAATTTTTTTTTTTGTTGAATCGATTAAACCGAATCAAATAACATAACTATTTTGATTTATTCAGGTTAATATATATATATATATATATATGTATATATTTGAAACTGAACCTAACACCATTTATTTTAGTATTTACAACTGAAAAATAAACCGTGAGTTTGCAACGAACTAAACCAATTAATGTCGGTTATTTTATTTTTTAGTAAGCCAACTAGTGCACACCCTACTTAGATGATATTTTATAGATTTAACTTCATCTGAGCCCTCTTATTGACTTGTGGCAGGGTTGAAAAAGCATACTTGTCGTAGTTGTGTAGAGGACATAATTAATCTTTATGGAGTTGTGGATTTTTCTATAGATCATGGGTCAAGGCTCACTGCATATTGTAGCATAACTAGCATTACTTTTTTTCCTACTAAGCCAACGATGTTTTATTAAGAATGATGGGCAAATTGAAACTTATGAGTTATTTTCTCCTTTAACAACGATGAAGTATCAATTATTGTATGGAGTTCTACCAACCTTTTTGATAGTTTTTATGTTTTAGCCTTGGAGATTAGTTAGAAATCCCTTGTCTTTGTGCTCTATTTTGTTGATATCAACGGTCATTTATCAAATTGTCGTAGAATGTTACTTTACCGATAACTATATATTGAAAACACGCCCATTTTTATGCACTGTGTAATCAAATAACTAATGATTTTAACGCCAAGATACCACGCCCACGCCGAATCGACAAGTAGCCGCCCACCCACTAGTCATTATACTATATTTTTTTTGTTCAATTACGTAATTAATATTTTAATGATACTTAATTTAAAAAAATTGCCCCACTTTTACATCTTATTTTGATAATAGATCTAATTTAGTTTATCATTAAAATATTATTTTCTTAATTAGAAATTTTATCCTTATTTTTGACTTGATACGGATCGTATCTGAGTTGGTATTTTGGAAAGGCGTTGACATCGAAGTGACAAAAGCGGCGTTAATATATCTAAATAGTAGAAATTGATGGCTATCTTACATTTTCAATTTGGAGGATTTTAATAATAAATATTACGTTTGTAATAATTAAATGATTTTCTTTTGAATGAATTGCTTTTAAAAATCAAATAAGATCGACCACTTTAACGTGAACCGGCATGTCGACTGATCTAAATAATCAGTATAATCTATTTTACATCAGACTGCTAAGAATTGGCACAAACTGTCAGTTAAATTGGTGAACCAACATGGATTCTATGTACTCGATAGATATGAATAGTAATAGCCACTTAGCTATTCCTTAAGATCTAACAATTGATAAAACACCCCTAATTCTCACTTTCTTTGTTACCATCTCATAGATTGCTACTTTCACTAAACTAATAAACTCATAATCTACGAGCTCCTGTGGGTTCACGTCTTGCCTCTCGATGAGAGAGTTTGAATTTATGTCAACTGTCGAGTCAAACTTTAAAAAGATAGATAGAATTGTAGATAAAGACACTATCCAAAGATTTCACTCTTATTTGTGACTTTAGTTGTAATTCAAGATTTCCTATAGGCGCAAACACTATATTTAATTACATCTCCCAATAATGAAAGGGAACGTTCGAATAAGGCTCATATGATTGCTAATTGCTTAGCATATAGTAGTAATGAATGTAGTTTAAAATTTTATGAAATTCATCATTTGACTTAAAGCATATAAATGGGGAAATGATAACACGCTCGCTTATTCTATCATCCCGTATTATTCTGATCTCTAGTCTACTTAGTTAAATGAGGTAGTCGATTCAACTTGATTGAATGATTCTTTGTTGACAATCATGAGTTATTTTGTCTAAGATAATCTTATAAACTTGGGCTAATATTTGTCTAATGGATAGCTTTAAGTCCACCTTTGTTGATGGAGGGTTTCATAAACTCAAAGGAGTTGAATCATCAGGGAACATATATGCTATAATCATGATTAAAATTTAATGATATTAGTTTGTGGCAAATCACTCAATTAGAGGACTCTAATTGTAACCGTATTTTTATGTGGTGTCATTTCATAATAAATCCACAAGAATAGATGACACGTGCCACATTCTTACTATTATAAGATTATTTGAAAGTGAATATAATAATACATTTGATTTGATATGAGCTAGAGTTTTTTAAATTATCACCCCCAATAAATACGTGAAAGTTGGATTTGGTGGACTTTACTTTAAGATTTTAATAATGAGTTTCATTTGAGCATTACTAACATAATAATTTATTAGAATTTTGTATTCATATTGATGTTTAATTTAGGTTAATTTGATTTGAAACTTTAAATACATTTTGATGACAAAATTCCGTTCAGTTGAAATCTCCATTTAATACATTGATCATCAGGATTATATTTTATCAATTTTGTTTATTTTCTAATAGAGGATCGAGTCTATGATCTTTATGATTAAAAGTTACTTGAAGATTAACCACTTTATAGATATTGTCAACTATAGTTTGGGCATAGATGATTGGGTGTGAAATTCATATTTAGAAGTTTAGATTTTAGGTGATTTAACATTACATTTTGAAAAAACTTAATATTAATAACCACTTCGATTAAAATCTATGATTAATATGATTTTCATCGTGGTATTAAGTTTGAGATAGCTATCTCATAGTCATATGACTAAATTAGCTTATCAAATATTATCTCAAGAAGAGAAGATTGTGACAAATCACTAGGTTTAGTTAATTCAAACCCAGCTTAAAGACTTAACGGAAATCAACGCTCACGATATTCTCATACACTAGCTTTAGGACTTTAGCACCGGTGTTTAAGTTAAACATAACATCACTTAAAGTGTTTATTAGCACCTTTTGTTCACTTGTGCATTAAGATTACAAATTTAGTAGTAATTGGATTAAAAATAATCTAAGTTCATGTGATATCCTTCCAATTGTTCAAAATATAAAAATTTATGTAGGTTTTTTATTGCCAAGTGGCAAATAAGAGACATATTTTGAAATTTTAAAATGACCTCCCTTTACTTAAGCACATGGGTGAGTAAATGATATCTGTAATAACTGAAAAACCAGAATAGGAAGAATAACAAAAAAAAAAACCGTCGTGACGGTTGTCCGAGAAATAAAAGAATTGAAGGGGGCTCGGTTTAAGTTTGCTGAAACCGAATCCCAAATCGCAGAGAGGGCGAGGATAGAGAGAGAGAGAGAGAGAGAGAAGACGTCTTCGTGCGTCATCCTAGCCTGAGGCGACCTTTCTTGTCGACACCGGCTGTCGAGCCTCCGTCATGCGATAGAGAGGAGGGGAATGAGAGACGTCGTGCATGTGTCCGGCTTGGCAGATCCTAAGGCAAACCGAATAAGGAAGGCATAGAGGTAAGTATATTTATTTAATAGGAAAATCTAATTTTTTGTTATTATTTCAATTTTTTAACTTAGGATTTATATATTTCAGCAAAAAATTTAATTTGGGAATGTGTAGCATAAATCAAATTCAATTAATTAAGTATTAAATCTTCACATATAAAATAATAATAATAATTGTAAATATTGACTTGATATTTAGCTAAATAAATAAAAATAAAAATAACATATATTATAGTTTATAACTGTTGCGTGCTAGAAAACCAGTTGCGGTAGAATAAAAGTTTATGTCTTAACCACAAGTGAAATCCACACACCAGATATTTGAAGAGTGAATAATAAATTAGATTTTACGTGAAAAACCACGAAGGGGAAAAATCACTGCTAGTAAAATCTTCCACTATGTATATTTAGTACAAAGTTTTCCCGATAACGGGATTATAGAATTGTACATGAGAAAGCCTAACAATGGGAATCCTAGAATAGTAACACAACTACGGAGTGGTTAAATAGTTGTTGGTGGAAGTTGATGATGGAAACAACAACGGTCAGCGATGGTGATGATGCGAGATAAACGGGTGGCAAACGGTTCGGCGATATGCGATATGATACGATAATCGATGGGTGTGAAGTACGGCGCGTGTGGCCGGCGATAGATGGTGGTTAAACGGTGAGTGGTAATGGTCAGCGATGGTGGTTGATAGCGATGATCGATATGATGGATCGGCGGCCGACAATGATGACAACGCGGACGGCGACACGGCGCCAGCGGCGGTTGCGATAGCCGCAACGATCAGCGATACCAGCGCGTTGGCGCGATGATGGGTGGTGGTAGTGAGGTGGTCGGCGCTCGAGTGGGCACGCGTTTATGTTTGGAGGATCTTTGCCTTAGAGCTCTCTTCTCTTTAGCTTCTCATGTATGAAGAAGAGTATTTATAGATTAGAGGATGACATTTTAAATACATGAAAAATCCAAACCACTCCGGATAGCTCAAAATGATTGATCATCGATGTATTTTAAGTATTTGAATGCTCAAACGAAGTCAGAATCAATAAATCTTGGGCTTGTTAGATCTGGATCATCAAGATGCTCGATTCGATCATAAACACTCCACATTTAGAAACTAGTTAGGGATTCAACTGATATCCCAAAGTTTTCAATGTTTTAAGTTAATTTGATTTACAGTTTGACTTAGGATTAGATTGCTGACATCAAGATTCGTTGCGGACTAGTAGAATTTCCAAAGGCCATATCGTGCCTTATTTTGGATGACATTATCTCTATCATCTAAAAATTTATACCAAATAATTAAAAATAACAAATTCTTTAATGAAATTTGTGGGTTCATTGACCTTTGTGTCACACATAGTTTGAGAGAATATATTTTCACGGTGTACAAGATTATGATCAGTATGGGTGCGTCGCGTGGTGTCAGGGGAGTGCTGGCCACTGCCGGATGCTTAAGCACTCAGCAGTATGAGTATAGGGTCGTGCCCTGATGCACAAACGCTCACCGATAAGCATGTTTTTCAATTTTTTCCCGTTTCTTTTTTTTATTATTTATTCCCTTTTTGCTCCTATAGTGGGTCTATAAAACCCCCCTAGTGTCAAGTAAGGAGACAGAACTCTCATATGCTCTAGTGTTCTTATGCGTTTAATGAGAAATTATCTAGCAGAAGTTTAAGGGCTAGGGTAATAATAAATGTTTTTTTTTCTTTTTGTCAGCAAAGCTCTGATCTTCTTCTTAAAAGAAGGTCATTCGATTTGCTGATCAAGACCTACTCATCTGGCGAAGTTTTTTCCTCGAGAGCATGCCCTCGCCGGACCGACCGGGTTTGAGGCGATCAAGGCCCATAGTTCATATATGGCAGGCTCCGTTTTCACTCGAGAGGGGTCAACTTAGTCGGATCGACCGGGTTTGAGGCGATCAAGACCCGTAGTTCACGGGAGGCTCGATTTTCTCTCAAGAGGCGCCAACCGCCCTCGCCGGACCGACCGGGTTTGAGCGATCAAGACCCGTAGTTCATACGGCGAGACTTCGATTTTCCCTCGAGAGAGGCGTCAACTGTCCTTGTCAGACCGAACGGGTTTAGAGGCTATCGAACTCGTATTTTTTACTTCTTCTTATAGAAAATTGAATTTCTTGAAACCTCAATAGATGGTTCAACAGTTGAAAATTGCCAAGGTGGCATGGAAGTGTCAATTAGGAACCATCCCTTAAAAAACTCAGAAAATCTGGCATGTAATTTTAGAGTATCATTAGAGAGAAATAGCTTTTCTTTCTTTTTTGATCTCACATGTATGCATATATTTTTTGTCAGATCGTAGGCGGAAAATTTTATCCAAAATTATCCTTGAGCAACAAAGTCAGGAAAGGATATACCCAAGTATTGGGGTGAGTGAGTTACTTCACATAATTCTTAGACCTTTGTCTTTCTCTCCTCCTTTTGTTTCATATTTATTATGTATTTTCGTAGGATGATGACTGAAAAAAATAGCATGACAGCTACAGACGATATATCATCCACTATCACAGCTAACAGTTATTGACCTCATTTTTAGAATGAGCTCTCAACCCCTCCATCTTAGACATAGGATTCTCTTAGACTTTAGAGTTTCTTAGTCTTGAACACATCTAGTGATTAGGTGGACACTCAACCTAGCCCTAGAGACTTAGAAGAGTTAGCCATAGGAATAGGTCATGCCTTAGGGGTGTTAGGAAAATTTGCCTACCCTTAGCTTGAACCATTCCTCACTTCCTTCCTTCAAGTCAAACTCCAAATCAATCTTATTTGATTTTCTCCAAACTCAAATCAACTCCATATGATTGAAATCAATGATTGAAATTTTCAATCCATTCAAATCTTTCCTAAGTCTTTTTTTCTTGGACTTAATCTATCATCTTCAAATCAAATTCAAATCCTTAGATTTTCTCATAACTCATTTATATTCTCATTTATATTCAATGAAATATAAATTCAAATCAATCAAAACTAAATTCAAATCAATTTTTAAATCCTTTAATTTTCTTAAGGACTTAGCCTAAATCAATCAAATCAATTCAAATTCATGGATTTTCTCATAACTCATTTATATTCTCATTTATATTCACATATATAAATGAAATAAATATAAATCAATCAAATCAAATTCAAAATTCAAATTCAAACTCCAAAATTTCCTAAGTCCTTTAAATTCCCCTTAATGGACTTAGCTAAAATGATCAAATCACTTCAAATCCTTGAAATTTTCTCATGACCATTTATATTCTCATTTATATTCATATATAAATGAAATATAAATTCAAACAATCAATCAAATTCCAAAATCAAACTCAAATCCTCAAAAAATCCTAAGCCTTTCAAGTCAAAATCTTGAACTTAGCTAAATCAACTTCAAATCAAGCCAAACTCTTGATTTTCTTCATGATTCAATCAACCCTACAATCATGAATCTATATATAAATACAAACTTCAATCAAACAATCAAACCTAATTCAAAAATCAAACCCTAAATCCTTTCATATTCTTTCTTTGAATATGAAATTGTCAAATGAATCAAAACCCATTTGCAAATGGATTTATATTTCAATCATAAGTCCATATACAAGTTCAATCAAACTCAAATCAAGCTTTGACCAAGCCATTTGACCCTTAGGCTCACTTGACCCAAAGTGACCTAAAGTACCTTATGAGCCAAATTTTAATCCTAACCAAATTGGATTGAATCAAACTCACCTATGCCTCTCATCATGATCAACAATCATCATGGGATGATCAATCAATCAAATTGGGTCAAACCAAGTCAAACCTAAGGGTTGACCAAGTCAACACTTAGCCAAAAATGAAACCATAGCCAAAATCACCATAGGCCAAATTGATTGAAACCATTGATTTAAGTTCATTGACCTATGTTTGAACTTGACCAAGTCAACATTTGAGCTAGCCTAACCAATTGGCCACTTGACCCAAGTTGACCCAACTTGACCTAAAAGTCAAAATGTGTCAAAACTTGATCTAAGCCAAATTGATTGAAACCAATGGGTCAAGTTCATTCCAAATCACTTGTTGAACTTGACCAAAGCCTCAATTGGCCAACTAGACCTAACCTAGCCCAATTGACCTTGAACCCAACTTGACCTAAAGGGGTCATGTTGAGCCAAATTCAAACTTAACCAAAATTGATTGGAAACAAAGATACCAATCCACTCCATATGACTAACCAAACCTAAACCTACCCTTGACCTAGCTCAAATAGGTCAAATGGGTCAAATTGGTCAACTTGACCCATTTGACCTAAATGAAGTCATATGGGCCAAATTCAAAACTAAACCAAATTGAATCAAACCAAAGCCACCAAAATATTTCAAATGGTCATATGAACTTGACCCAATTTGGTTTGACAATTTGACCAATTGACATTTTGACCTAAATGGGTCAACATGAGTCAAACCTTATTAAATGAACTCCAAATCTCATGAAACTTGGCCAAACCTATTTTCTCCACATACCCAACATATCCAAACTTAAAAACCAACCAAATGACCATTTTACCTTAGGCCATAGAACAAATTTTGGTCTAATCCATGGGTAATTTGGTCATGCCCTCTTCATATCAACTTGATACCTTCTAATAGCTCAAGTGAACCCTGAAGTGGTGCACCCAACCAATGGGTTTGGGTCAGCCCAAATGGACAGGAAAAAGACACATTCAAATTGGCCAAATTAAATCCTCCTCCACTTTTGAAGCACATGGGAGGTTACCAATCCACTCAAGACCTCAAACCACCATGTAAAAGATCTAACAGCCAAATAACTCCCATATGGTCAATTGGATCAAAATGCCGATGGTCGTCCGATTTGCCAGAGATATACTCCCCTAATTCAATTTGAATTGATCATCCTCATTTGATTGAACTAGAGAGTGTTAGGAGCCATCAGCATCTAAGCTTTCTAAGAGGATTTGAATCTTCTTTCTCGATTTTCTTCCAGAAAATAGGGAGCTCATCTCATTTCCCAACTTCCTTCCATACTCAAATCCACTTCAATTCCTTTGCACACTCCTGGGGATTCAGTGCACCAGCTTCTCAGTTCCCAAAGCAAGGAGAGAGAATTGGATCAAAGTATAAGAGCAAGTGGTGTTGGTCCATAGAAAGATCTCCAGAGGCTTGAAACTTTCAGCGGGGCTTCATCTCTGAGACAAAGCTACCTCATCGACAGCTTTGATGAGGTATGGAATTTTGACCACTTAGCAGGAGGTGTTGGTCCTTTGTGAAATTTTCATGAATGATCCACCATTGGATAGGTTTGTAATTATGCTTAGATGGTGTGGGTAATGTTTGATCCATCGAGCTTGGATCTTCCTAGATCATGGGCGGTCTCTTGATCCTCGGGGAAGAAGGGAAATCTGGCATCCATCCATGCATTTTGGATGGACGAGATTAAATCCATTACATAAATGATTTATCCTTTAGAAAACGGATGATCCACGTTCGATCCTGAGCGATAGGGATCAATGCATCCCATCTACGCACAGGTGATTTAAGTCCCTGACGATGTGTAAAGCGCTGCGCCACCACCATGCGTGTGAGCTAAAGGATTAGATTTAATTAATTTTAATTAATCTCTAAGCTTAAAAATTCATATCTCAATAAAATTAAAAATATGAGGTAAATTTCTATGGAAAGATAATTCAACCTAGAATATTTTTAAAATAATTTCAATGGATTTTGAATTATACTTTTCTCTGATTTTGGGTTTTAATGGAAATCTCATTTTGCTAATTACTTCTTAATTAATCTCGATTAATCCCAAACTTCTTGGGTATATTTTGGGGATGACTCTCCCTAATTTTCTTGGGATTTATTGAGGCTTAAATTGGGGAATGTATTTTCCTAATTACTCCTTAATATAAGGATAATTAAGGTTGATTAGTGTTTTAATCCATTATTAGTTGATTAAGGATAGTGAATAGGAGGAATAATTTTGGGGCATTTCCTAAGCTATTCCTAAACCCCTTTTCTTTCCTTAATCTCTTAATTAAGGGTTAATTCATTAATTATCCCTTAATTAATTTCTAAAATTCTAAAACTTCAAACTTAATTAATCTACTTTGGGTAGATGCTTGGTGTTAGCCTAAGTTCAATTAAAATCAAAATCAACTCATATGTGTGTGAGGGGTGTTTTGAAATTACTTAAGTTACTTAGCTTAATTAACCATTAATCATATGCCAAATTGCATTAGGCGCTTTTCTTCCTAGGTGCATTGCAAATTTAAATTCCTTGTGAGTTTTTATGTCATCTCATTGGCTCATGATTACTTGGTTAACTATCTAGGTGGTGTAGGTAAGGTTAACTTGCTTAATTCATACCTTAACCTAAAATCAAATGAATCTAATCATCTAAAAATTAAACAAAAATCAAACACATGTGGAATGGGTTAGAACACAAACTCAACTCACATTTTCAAAATTAAATCAAACTCAAATAAAATCACATTAAACAAACTTTGATTTATTTTAAGCTTTCTTATTTCATAAGATTGTCTTTAGGATTTAATTAAAGTGAATGTGTTTTACATGCTTTCATTGCTTTAGTTCTTTCCCCAACATGTTAAATATGTATGTCATGTGGTTTCATGCATCCATATTTTCAAAATTCAAATTTAAAATGAAAATGTTTAATTTATGTCAAATTGCATGTGTTGGCTAAGGTAAGAATATGAGTGACTATTATCACTATTAAATTCAAATTATTTTCAAAAATATAAATCAATTATCAAAACTGAAAGTGTACTACTTGTATATTAATTATAAGCTTGCATGTGAGTAAAATATAAGGATGTGCTTATGTAGGTTTCCTTCTCTCTTTTAGTATAGTTTTGAATAGGATTTGGTAAGATGTATGGTTCATTTAACACTTGCCTAATTCCATATCCTATTCATTCCTATATACTATCACTTAAGAAGGATACCTATGCACATATAAATTGCATAAACAAAATGAATCAACTAATACAAATTTTTGCATTCTTTCTTTTCCATTCATTTCTTTTGTACACATGTTTGTATTTAAGGAAAGTGGTATATTAGTCTGGACAACCCTGAGGTTGTGAGGCTTTAAGTAGCCCTAAGTAGGTCTTGTACCTTACACCTCTGGTTAACAATGGTGTTGTACTCACTTATGCCTTTCTTACTTTCATGTGTGCATGTGAAAATTGGATAAGAAATCCCTTTTCTACTTAATGAAAAATCATGCATCATCTTAAACTTCAAATTTTCTTAAATGAATTGCTTAGCATGCATCATGAAGTGTGTTAAATATTCTCATTTTTTTATGTATATATATGCTTAGGACTCATTCATATGCATGTTATACATGTTGGGAAAGAAATGAAGTGATGTATATTTGTAAATTTTGTTCATTTTACTTAATATTAAAATGCCTTTCTTTTTGAATAGGTTTGTTTAGAGTTCATCTAAACTTAGGATTAATTAAAACACTTAATCAAAAAATATTCACTAAAAAACTAAAATAAATCTACTTTAGAAATTACTTAGGTTAGGGAAGGAAAGAAGTTCTCTTCTCTTTCCCTCTCTTCATAACTTAGTAATTAATTGTAGGATTCACTTTAAACCTAAAAAACATGAAATAAAATCAACCCAAATAATTAAACAACTTAAATGAAACCCTCCTCTAAGTTGAACATGCTTCACACTTAGAAAATTCTAACTAAAGCCATAGCTAAGCATACCACACAAACCTTCAAAGCACACACATTAGTAAGTCACCACTTCTAGCTTTAGGTTAGGTGCATGGTTTGATGTTGCTTTTATTTTATGATATATGTTTTAGACTAGATGTTAGGATGTATGCATAGAATGAATGGTAGGATGATCTTAGTCTAACCATTATTTTTCTCTAGGGATTGTGCTTAAGAGGGTATTTAATAAATAAAAATATAAATGCTTTTGCTTGTAGTGCTTATACCTAAGCATAATCCAATAGGCAGGTGGACTTAGTCACCCATGTGTGGGGTGATAAGTCCAATATACATGCTTGGATTTTGTGGTTTGTTTAGCTAACCTTTGTTTTGCAGTGTTATAGATTCTTTTTTTTCATGTAAATTTTGCAATTAGGATTTTGGAATGATTGTTATGGGGATTAGGATGAGCATTGGTCATAAGATCTATCTTATGTACCATGTGAAACCTTTAGCATCCACCTTCCATCCAAAAGAAGGAAGAAAAGAAGAAAGAAAAGAAGAAATGAAGAAATGAAGCTTGAAGACCCCCATAACAATGAATTTCTTGCCTAATTGTATTTAATTCATTTATAATCCAGGTTGTATAAGGGTAGAGCTTGGCTACCAATTTATTTTTGAGTTTGTACGGTAGTGCTTGACCACATTTGACCTCTTATTCTATTGCGCATTAGCTTTATAAATTGATTGATGATTTGTTTAGCTTGTGCATTAAGTGGCATCCTTTTTCTAGTTTCTTCCTTGCTTTATGTATGGCCTGGATGTGGATTAGGCTCTTAGAGAAAAATAAATCTTTTACCAAATCTAACAACTCAAAATTAAAATAAAGAACTCATAACCTCACCTAAAGCTTAGGTTTAAAATCAAGATAAAAGAATTAGCAACCCTTAGCTAGATGAGTATTTCTTTTAATAAACATCATACAAATGCATCTTATTTTCTTGATTGGAGGGCTTCCACCTTTGAGAAACTTGAGAGATGGTGGAAACACCTCCTCTCCTTCTGATTTTTTGGCCAATAATCTTTCTCATGCATTAGGCATATGAATCCTATTAGCGAGTCAAAATAATTGTCCAAAATGAAAATAAAATGAAATCTTTGAATTTTAGGTCATTTGAAGCATCCTTACATGATCTAGTCTCTTTAGGGAGTGAGTTTAAGGACTTAGTCTCTTTCTAAATAAATAATGACTAATATCTTGCATAAAGCCTACATGTTTAGGAGGAGTTGGTTGGCACCACCAGGCGGTTGTAAGTCCAAGCGGGTGGTTTATCCTCTTATGGCAAACCAAACCCATTTTCCTTAGATTTAGGTTGTGCTTTTGTAGCAAAGCTCCCTAGATTCAGAGTTTGAGGTTGCTTCTCCCCTTTGTGGGCCATAAGCATAATTCCTCACCTCTTAGGCATTTTTCATAACCTTATATTATGGAATTGCAAGCTCTAGCATTCTAATGAAAAATTCAACTCAAATAAACTAAATCAATTTCAAAAATATAAAGCCCAATCATAGGATAGTTTGAGATGCTCACTAAGTTTTCTAACATCGTGAGCATTCTATTTATCTCCATTTGACTTTGATAATAAATCTCTCTTTGATCAATCCCATTTGATCTTCAAAAATGAACCAACTGATTGATAGTCCTTTTTCTGAAATCTTTAGATGATCATTTACCTTAATCGAGAGTTTTCTAAGGAATCCCATTCCTTGGATATTAACTATGGGCTTGCCTGTAGGAACAATGAACCGATTTAAAATAAACCACTTTACTTTTCCATGTAAAGTAGGGAATCTCTATACCTACAAGACCCCATCATAGGAGTCCTTATTGGTGATTAGGTCCATTAAAGGGTAGTGACTTCTATCTTTTGAGATAGTACACTATTTCAATGATGATCACTCTAATAAGTACATCTGGGATCTGTGGCATCTAAAAAGATGAATTTTATTCTCTTTTCCACCCACATTGAAGGCGACTTTATAGAAATTTTTCACCAATTTTTTGCGACTCCTGGGGATGGTTCTCTCTCCATCTTTGGTAAATGATCATTTGTCTTAAGTATCGATAGTGGGTTTGTACTTTTATATGAACAGATATTTCTTTCCATTGGCACTTAGCTTATTTCATTCTTGAGTTAAGTTAACATCTTTAGGTTTTAGGACCTCATGTTGGTCTTAAAACCCCGTTAGTTCTCAATGGGTAAAAGATCTAAATAAAGAAAAAATGTTTAAAGACTTCCTTATCATCAATGATAAGGAAAGGTTCATTCTAAAATAATAAAGATAAAATAAATTTTCATAAAAGCACTTTTCAAAATGCACATAATAAAATATTTTCCACAAATTTTCTTATCACCCTCATTTAACAATTCTGTAATTGTTACATGTAGGAATTTTCAAAAAAAAACTAACAATCTTTTCCAAAAGCACAAATGAACATCTTCCTTTCAATTCATTTTGATGAAGATTTCATTTTCAAAATAAAATGAACAATCATCTTTCAAAATCAAAATAATTTTCAAAAACACATATGAACCTCTCCATTCACAATTGAATGGAAGTTTCATTCAAAACAAAATTAAATTTTTTAAGCACAAATCTTCCATCAATTCATTGATGAAGATTTCATTCAAAATAAAATGAACAATCATCTTTAAAAAAAACAATCAAATAAAATAAAATTTTCAATGAATTCCATTCAAAAAGTTTCATTCAAACAAAATTAAATTTTCCATATGAACATCTTCCTTATTCATTTGTTGAAGATTCATTTTCAAAAATAAAATGAACAATCATCTTTCAAAATTAAATAAATTTCAAAAGCACATATTCCTTTACACATACCTTTAAAGTTTCATTTTCAAAAAAAATTTTCAAAACACATATGAACATCATTCAATATACCCAAATTTATTGAAGATTTCATTCAAATAAAAATAAAATCATTTGGAACTTCACATATTCATATGATTAAGTTGAATTCCAAAAAAAAATCACAAAACAAAATTTTCATTTCAAAATAAGATTGACTTCATTTTACATACCCAAATTTGTTAAATGAAGTCTCAAAAAAATCAAAAAAATATTTCAAAATTCAAACATTTGGAACTTCATTTAGCATACTCAAATTTGCTAAGTGAAGTCTCCAAATCAAAATAAAAAAAAAAATTTTCAAAACATTTGGAACTTCATTTAGCATACTCAAATTTCTAAGTGAAGTCTCAAATCAAAATCAAAATTTTCAAACACATTTGGAACTTCATTTAGCATACTCAAATTTAAGTGAAGTCTCCAAATCAAAATCAAAATTTTCAAACACATTTGGAACTTTTATTAGCATACCAAATTTGCTAAGTGAAGTTTCCAAATCAAAATCAAAAATTTTCAAACACATTTGGAACTTCATTTAGCATACTCAAATTTGCTAAGTGAAGTCTCCAAATCAAAATCAAAAAAAATTTTCAAACACATTTGGAACTTCATTTAGCATACTCAAATTTGCTAAGTGAAGTCTCAAAATTCAAAATCAAAAAAATTTTCAAACACATTTGGAACTTCATTTAGCATCAAATTTGCTAAATGAAGTTTCCAATAAAATTTCAAACATTTGAACTTCATTTAGCATACTCAAATTTCTTTAAGTGAAGTCTCCAAATCAAAATCAAAATTTTCAAACACATTGGAACTTCAGCATACCAAATTTGCTAAGTGAGTCTCCAAAATCAAAAATTTTCAACACATTTGGAACTTCATTTAGCATACTCAAATTTGCTAAGTGAAGTCTCAAATCAAAAAAAAATTTGAACACATTTGGAACTTCATTTAGCATACCAAATTTGCTAAAAAGTCTCAAATCAAAAAAAAAATTCAAACATATTTGAATTTCATTTTGATAATCAAATTTTAAGTAAGTCTCAAATTCAAAACAAAAATGAAACTTTGGAAATTCATCTTTAGCATACCAAATTTGCTAAGAAGTTTTCATTTTCAAAACAAAACAATACAAATTTTGAAACATTAGAATTTCATTTAGCATACTCAAATTTGCTAAGTGAAATTTCATTTCAAAAAGTGGGACTTCATCTTTAGCATACCAAATTTGCTAAAGTAAATTTCAAATCAAATCAAAACAAAATGAAACATTAGGATTTCCTTAGCATACTAAATTTGCTAAGGATCCAATTTCAAAAATCAAAACATCAAAAAAAACAAAACAAAAGGATTCTTAGCATACTCAAATTTCTAAGAATCCTATTTTCAAAAAATCAAACAAAATACATTTATCTTCATTAGCAAACCTAAATTTGTTAAGTGAATTCATTCCAAAATCAAACAAAATTCCCAAAATAAATAATCATTTTCAAACACTTCTTGCATACTTAAATTTGTTAAGTAAGTAAAATTCAAAATCATCAAACAAAAACAAAATCAATTGACCCTTACTTTAACATACCCAAATTTGTTGGAAGTCAAATCAAATCTAAATTCAAACATGAACCTATGGAAGCATCCTTCTCAAAATATTTGAATCCACTTTTCAACATACCCAAATTTGTTGAAGTTGGATTCATATTCATTCTCTTTCAATCAAATCTTCTCAAATCTATTTGAACCCACTTACTTCAGATGTTGGATGTGGGTTCAAATTTTCAAAAATCAAAATCAACAAAAGATATATGATCCAAAATTTCCATTGCGATTCTCATTTTAGATTCGTTTTCTGTCTTTTGAGTTGATAAAATGGGCTCACAGAAATTCATTTTCACCCTCATGGCATGGATTTGGCTTTGGACCAAACCAACTTCCCTTGGATCATACATCTTATCCATTTTGGGGATTTGAGGGCGAGGATCTGTGAGGGCTCCCTCATTAGTAGGACCAGGTGTGACAGTCGAGATTGATTACCGATTGACATCTCCTCAAAGAGAAAGTGGCGGTCCATAGGCTTTAGTAGTACAGCATTTTGTCATCGATTTTCATGTTGCCCCGGTGTAGCACCCTCTCATTTACCCTCTAAGGGTAAGGCTCCCGATCTGGGGGATTGCCTCCCATTTGAGTATGGTCTCTCCTCATCTCCCATCTACAGAACAAATGAAGAACAATGGCGGTATCGATTTGGAGATGGAGCGACAATTCACTGAGTTCATTACTTTGCGGTTAAACTATTTCATCCTCTCTGGGTTCAGAGAGGATGTTAGGAAGATTCACACATCACCTCCCACTGGTGCAACATCAACTAGTAGTTATTAGGTGGGAGAGGGTATGACCTCACGATCATCTTGCAGCGAGGGATTGAGTCCATCAGTTTGATCTCATCATCCCCATAGTGTGGAGAAACATATCCGAGGAGAGAGGCCCATACTCACATTACTAGTAGGAGGAGGTTGGTCGCAGTCTCATTCACTTGTTAATTTTCTCGGCCACGCCGCGACCATCCTTACTTCGGACTAGTCATCAGGAGGAGCTCAGTGAGAGTGGTGGTCTCCACCACCGCTTACCCATCCGCCATCACCGTCAGGTCGCATCATCTCTTCCATCAAAGGCCATGAAGGCCATATCAGGGAGAAGCGCCGTTGGTGATCTATGGCGAGGATCCTACCCTACTGTATGGCGAGTGAGCTCTCTGCTCGACCTTACGCTAGTGGTGGTGAAGAGGAAAGAGCTGGTGTCATCCCTTCACCAACTGGATGAGTGATGGAGATGGTGATAGTTATTTAGAGGTGGCGGATGATCTCCAAGATGATGGTGGAACATCTAGGAATTTCACCTTTCATAGTGGTGTCGAGGGTTATCTTCATCTAGTGATACATAGGATTGACTCTCGGTGAGCGAGGTCGGTGCCTCATTGCGATAGTGATCACACCATTCGGTAGAAGATATTTGTGGATTGATCATTCTTTAGATGAGATAGTGGATCATTATTTCATGGAAAAGAAGAGATTTTGGATGCGATTAGGATGAAGAGAAAGTGATCCCAATGAAGATGACTTGTTGGGAGACTTCGAGTGCATGGTTGATACTAGAGGATCTCTTCTCGGGGGAGCAACAAGCCATGGAAGGTGATGAGGTTGATCAGAAGACACCTTGAACACCGATGTCAATTGAAACAAAAGATGAATGATAGGATGGCATGGTAGTTAGAGGACTTGTTAGCGATTTTAGCTTGAAATAAGCCCTTGTTCATCCTACTACTACATTCGGCTGACTGGTTATGTCTTGGACCAGCCAAGACCTTACCTCTCGTTGAGCAAGGTAGCACTAGCATGTATAGGAAGGTAGTGGAAAGTACCTCCATACAAGAAAAAGACATAAAATCCATGGTTAAGTAGCAAGTGAAGGAAGCGTTGGCTCAAGCCCTGGGAGGATCATCGATTCCAAAGGGTAGACCCTACCTAGAGGAATTTGATGTTATCCAATATCCCAAGGGTTTCGTGCCTCCTTCTTTCAAAAGCTTTGATGGCGGAAACCCAAGGCACATATAGCACACTTCGAGGCGGTTGTTGCAATGTCGGTGGATGCTTTGCTCTTCTTCATTAGTAACTAGCGGGTGTTACTTTTGATTGGTATGTTGAGCTAATGTTCGTAAAGACATTTCTGAGTTAGAGCAACTCTTTATCAAGAGATTTTAGCTCAAAAGGGTTCTTGTAGGTGATCTCGTTGTAGCAACACACAGTGAGTCCTTGTTGATTATATTCTCGATGGATAACGAGTATGAAATATGGTATTTATGAACAACATGCCATTGAGATTCTTGAAGAATATCCATGGCTCGCTTCATGCTTAAGGGCTTCACTATCAAGACATTTGAGAAGCTAATCAACAGTCTACAAGGAGAGGGCCAGTTGCCTTTTCAAGATCGGTTGCCTAAAGTAAAACCAAAGGTCTGAGAAGAAGGGAGCAATGATAGTGATGGTAGAGGGGAAACACTAGCTAGAGGAGTCAGAGACCATGACCTTAGCCTCCACCTCCTTTGCCACCAGAGGCACCCTAGACCTCCCAGACCTCCACGACCCGACCATACCACCTCTTCATACCACCATGTTGCATATGGTAGCTATGGTCCTACTCTTTTAGATAAGTTAAACAAACCTTATTCTTTTAGAGGAGGTAATCAGAAGATCTTTAAGAATCTCTTAAAGAAACGATTTTAGCTACCCCAACTGGGAGATGGGAGGAAAGGCAAGTCATGATCAAACTTTTGCCCATATGCTATTTTGGAGGATTGCTTCACATTTAAGGATTGAACTTCAAGATCGGTGTTGTAGTTATCCCAAAGGAATACCTTGTGGAACAACCATCAGTTCCATTAGGGTAATCCTTGGGGATACATGTGATCCTTCAAAACTAAAGAAGGTTGGGATATTTCTTTATCAAAACCTCTAAGAAGATCATAGAAGATCAAGCTTTGCGGTGCACAGTCGGCTCAAACCTCCAACATCAAGGAAGGTTTGCAAGTTGTGTGCCAACTCTAGGGGAGCTCTCGGCAGTATTCAACATGTGATAGCCCGTGATAGCCCATTAGTGCACCGTGTTCCTTCCCACATTTGACTTCACCCTTCTTCCACTTCTTCTACTAGTAGAACTCTTGTATCGGTGGATAAGGGCATCAAATCCCTTACCCACTCACTTTGTACCAAATAATTCAAATTAAGAAAATAAAGCTAGTTTGAATTACATGTCACTTAATGGGTTATCTTCTTCTTCCTAATGATAACTCTTCAAGTCAAAATAACTATAACAATTATCTTCCTCTTTCTGATTGAGTTGGACTTTCTACTCACGAATACTACAGTTCACCTCTTGAGATAGACTTGGAATCATTCAATTGAGGGTCCCATAGGAGAAGCTATAGGTGAGCGATGTGCAGTAGAACTTCCATTACCACGCCATAAGAGATCACGAAGTCAACCTCCATAGTGGCAGGTTCTACCTCTAGGTGCACCTCAAGATGAAACAAGTCATTGGTACTGAAGATGAAGCCCTTCCATAGGATGCTCCACCCTTGGATATGCTTGTGGAGGACCCAAGGTGGACTACAATGTTCCTTTCTCATCTAAGAAAGTTATCTAAGCTAAGCATATGATGCCTTGTCTTATCCAAAGAGATGAGGGAATCACTAATCAAGGCTCTCCTTGATCCTAAATATATCTTACGGTGGCCTATAGGTGAGGAAGCACATTATACAAAAGAAGCTCAAGGGATCACCTTCACATAAGACCTTCTTAGGGACTTGGAGCTGTCCCTCTACATCACATGACATGGGGTTTAGACTTAGAGTTCTCATGGATCCATGATCATTATGAGTCTAAAGACCCTTGCCTATTTGAGGATCGACATCTCAGAGGAGATCGATGATGTTGAGAGGATTCAATGAACAAGGTGAGTGGCTTTAGGTTCTATAGTGTTACCTTTGGTGATTTGGAAGGCTGAAGCCAAGTTTATCATTGATTGCTTGGTAGGCCTTGGATACATCAGACAAGATCATTCCATCCTCCTCCATCGGTACATCAAGTTGAAAAGATGGAATTGAATATACCAGTCAATGGAGATGAAAAGCCATTTTTTAGTTAGAGGTTGAGATTTATGAGGATGCGACCTACTATCTTCCTCAACACCCCTTGTGAACTTGGACAAAATTCAAATTCAAAAATAAAAGAAAAAGAAAATAAGAAAAGAAAAGAAAGAAAAGAAAAGAAAAAAAAAAGAAAGAAAATGAAAATCCAAGTGACAAGAGGAAATGAGAAGAAATAGATGATATCACATTCCACCCGTTCATTCCATCATGGACATGTGTGGGTGACTCAACCTCACCTCCGATAGAGGTTAGAGGTGGAAGACCCCAGTTGGCCAATAGAGAGGTTGTTCATTCAGTTCATAGAGTACCCTACTATTCACATAGACTTGGAATCCAGCTCGGAGGATGAGTCTAATGTGATTAGTATAGCACAACCCCTCTCGGGTTCCATTGGAGGTGACTTTTGATCCAGATGAGAGAGGCAGACCTCAAACAAAACAAAGTATTTGAATTTATGTAAAACTATTAGGAGCGGTTGGGAACCTTAGCTCTAACCTCACTTACATCTCAAAAGTTGAAGGTTTAGTAGTTAAGGAAGTCCCAAGTCTTCCGGTGACATGAAGAAGAGATTCTTTTGGGATCATCATCCTCAAGTCGAAGTTGATGTAGAACTTGAGGATACATTTAAAGAATTAATGGAATTACCACTTGACTTTTACTCTTCTTGTGTTCATAATCTTATACAGAAAGGTTTAGTTCCTCATGGTCGCATAGGTCGAGTACTTTGAAAAGCTATGGAACTATCTGAGAGGAAGCACAATCAAGAGCGGGGTAGGATTATAGTGGGTCGATCGATGATGATTCTTGCTTAATATCATTTAGGTCGATAGGTTCTTCTCACACATCCTCTTATGAGAATGTGTGTTTAGAAATCTCAGATGATATGATCTCAAGTCAAAGCTGAATTTGAAGAGAAATTCATTCAATAATAGACAAGCTTGAAATCAACCTCGGATAAAGAAAATCCATGCGACATACATTTGTTTATTAATGAAGAAGAAACCAATGACTTAGTTAGGCTATTATTGAGTTTAAAGACTTGCATGGAGTTATGAAGAAATGCAGATTATCTCTAGCGTCCACTAAGCTAGCTTACAGACCCTATTAAGCAAGCTCCTAGGCATGCGATTAGAAATTGAACAACGGTCATTTTTTGAAGTCAAGTGATTGATGGTTTCATCGGGAAGAAAAATATCCTACGGTTAGCGTGTCATCTAGTTAAGAAGAAGAATGGCCAAATTCATATTCATTAATTTTAGGGACTTAACAAGGCATGTCCTAAGGATGAGTTTCCTCTTCCTATACGAGTTAATGGTGGACATTGCCTCATCTCATGCAATCTTCTCTTTCATGGATGGGTCATCTATAACCAAATCAAGATGTCTCGAAGATGAAAAAACAATGCTTTTTGAACCGTCGAATCTTTTGTATAGGGTCATGCCTTTGGCCTTAAAATGCTTTGGTGCTACCATGCCATGACTCGGATCTTCAATGAACTCATCCATCATTAGGTTGAGTGCTATATTGATGATTTAGTAGTCAAGAGAAAAGAAGACCACCTTTGACTTGAGTAGTTTTGAATGGTTAAATAATATAACCTCAAAATGAATCCTCAAAGTGTGCATTGAGTATTGAGTAGAAATTCCTTGGGTTTGTTGTGACACAGAATAGAAATAGATCTGAAAAGATCAAAGCTATCTTAGAAATGCCACCTCTAGAGTTTAACTCAACTCAGATCCTTTCAAGGATGGCGTTCTATCTTTATCTCAACCTATGCAATCCATTCTCAGCACTTATCAAAAGGATGCCAAGTTCAAGTGGGATGATAAGTGCTAGCATGCATTCGAAGACATCAAGCAATTTGGTGAAGCGTTCTCGACTCTATCAGGCGGCCACTCATCCTTTACACTTCTTTGGATGACTCTCTCGACTCTATTGGCCCAATGATGAAGGAAGAGAGTGCTCTCTACTACCTATCATCTGATCTGCTAAAAGCAAACCCACTGAGAAACATTTTCTAGCTTTGATCTTTGCTTCCCAAAAGCTACGACATTATACATGCTTTCTCATAAGGTGAACTTGATCTCAGAATAAAATTATATCTCATGACACCTATCGTTTGGCATCAGGTCCATGATACTCTTTTTATATCACATTACCCTGCGGTAAAGGACACTAGCATTTCTTAGCGCACACACCACTTCTGCTTAGTGGCGATCTCCTGAACAAATCATGAACTTAGGGAGGCCGACAACCAATGGGAGATGTATTTTGATGGTGCTTTTTTTCACAAAGGGAAGCACCACGATCTATTCTCAGGAAAGCGGTAGGAATAGTTCTTCTAACTCCAAACCGTGATGTGATGAGATTCTCATACTATCTTTCCAACCCTACACAATAAGGAGTATGAGGCTTTGATTATCGCAGAGTTAGTCATCACTATCGTGTCAAAAGCATCAACATCTTTGAGATTCTCAATTGATTGGTCGTCGGTCCTACAATTCTCAAACCCAAGCTTCATCACTACCATGATACCATGAAGTTGTTGGCTTCGAAGTCACCATCTACTAGGTTCCCAGAAGATAGCGGATGCTTTGGCTTTGCCAAAAGAATTGGCATGTTGAAGATGAGTCCATTTCAATAAGGAAATAGACAAGTCATATCCCTTATTGATGTTGAACTCATCGAGACTTTCTCTTGAAGGGAGGTTTGCCAAAAGGGACAAGGAGCTGATTGGAGGCAATTGTTCATAGACTTGAACAGAAAACAAATTACCTCAAAAAGTCAAACATCGGTGAAATAGAGCTCTCTCTATGCTCTTTGATGTGTGATTATTATGTTTAAGCAAACACGAAGCCCATGGCATTGTAACCGAGGTACATGAAAGTCTATGCGGAGCTCATCAGTCTGATCCGAAGATGAAGATAAAGATCAAGCGACTTGGATACTACTAGTCTTCGATGATTACAGACTGTATGGATGTAGAGATGCCATTAGTATCAGGTACATGGTGTGGTCCTCCACCAACCACCCAACATTCTACACCCTACATTGGCCTCATGGCCATTTGAGTGTTGGGGTACCGACATTGTGGGTCCAATCGATCCTCCTTCTTCCAAGGGTCATCGGTTCATTCTAGCTACCACCGACTACTTTTCCAAGTGGGTGGAAGCCATCCCACTCAAAGAGGTCATAGCTTCGACATGTGCTTTAATTTTTTAGAACCATATCATATATAGGTTGGTGCCTCAAATTATATCATAATGACGCATTCAAAAGCATGAAGAGCAATAGCTTTCGAAGATATATGATTGGAGATACTCCACCATCTACTAGAGTAAATGGATTAGAAGCATTCAATAAAACTCTCATCCGGATTGAAGAAAAACTCTTGATGACAACAAATGATAATGGAGCGGTTGGTTGAAGCTTTGTGGGCTTAGCACCACATACCAACTCAACTCGTCTATTTTCTTAGTGTATGGGTCTAAAGTTATACCTTTAAGTTCAACTCCCACTAAGGATAGCATTGGGTAAAGATCACTTGAGCAAATGCAAAGTGTGGTTAGAAGAGCTCGAAGGTTTGGAGGAAAGTCCTAGGGCATGCCAAAACCGTTGTACAAAGCCAAAATGATTCAAGCTCATAAAAGCTCCACTAGGTCTTTCTCAAGTAGGAGAACTTGTGTTAGTCTAAGGAGACCAATTGTTGCATCAAAGATGGGAGGCAAGTTTAAACCCACTTGGGAAGGCCCTATGTCATAGAAGGCCTACCAAGGAGGATCTTATCAGCTTATTGATTGTAAGGGAACACGATGCTTCCAATTAATGGGCTCTATCTAAAGAAATATTACTCATTAAATAAATCATGTTTGAAAATAATTGTTAATAAAAGAACAAAATCTGATTCCATTCATCAAATCTCTTCTTTCAGCGTTGTTTGCTTATCTTGCTAATCACCATGGCGTAGGGTAGGTGTAAGAGTCCCCTAGCAGCATCATATCCCTCTTTCACCTCACAAACACAACCTCTCGGTGCTATTAGAATAGGCATGAGAGAACTCAAGAGGCATCCTATTTCGATTATCACAACTAAGTTAGGTGTAAGAGAACCTGAGCGACATCCTTTCTTAATGGGAATTCCCTATTTTCCATCTGTGACACCATTTTATCAAACTCCTTAGTGTGTTTAGAATAGGTGTGAGAGAACCCAAGGGGCATTCTATTCTTATTAGCACATGCACAAAATAAACACAAATTTTTTATCTCAAGCTACTTTGATGTGAGAGCAAGCCCTGTGCACTCTCATTACTCTAGGTCGGTCTACACACATGCTACCGTATGTCAGTCATTTGTTGGAAGATGTGAGTCTCCATGCTTTATTCCCAACTTGATCATTGCAAATCAATGAGTGCCTTGTTAGTATGGTAGGCTTCCGCCTGAATAAGTTACCTCATGTTGACTTTGCTTAAGAAGATGTGAGTCCTTCTTTCTTCTTGAACTAGCCATCATGCACTAACTAGGTTGAGTATATTTGAGGTAGGATAAGTCCCAGGCTCCTTTCCTCTTGACTTTGTTTGATATAAGTCCAGTGGCATTCACTCAATAGTCACCCTAGGTGGATCACTCGAGCGAAGATGACTATCCCGATCAGTTCTATAGAGGATGTGAGTCCCCGAGCTTTCTTCGGTGATTGTTGCAAATGGGAGCACCTTAGGTTGGTTGATGTTACTATGCAAACTCACCATGAGTACACCACTCTTGGCGGTGAGTCCCTGCTTTCTCCTTGAGTTGGACACGAATACATTGGATATATGACTGTTATGTCTTCTAGGGTGGATTAAGCCCTTAAGCCCATCCCCTGCGGCACTCTATTTGGATCACATCCTTTGACCCCATTTAGACACTACTGGGTTACTTTTGGATTGGAGTCCCCTTCCTAGTAGCCACCCATGGTTGGAGAATTTGTTTTGAGATATGTAGATTCTCCTTGGTTCAATGCATCGAGATAGGTCTAGGTTGGTATAAGCTCCTTCTCAGTTTGATCCCTCACAAACCAACAGGGTCCATGATAAAATAAACTAAACAAAAATAAACTAAACAAAACAAACAAAATTTTTGCTTGTGGATTAGGAATTTAAGCTCCCAAAGGGCCCCTTTTCCCAAGCAGACATCCTATCTTTAGGATAGTGTCAGCAAAAATTTCTATAGGAATTGCCTAACTATCTGAGTTGAGATAAATTCCCAGGTCAGTACTCACTCTATAGTTTCCCTTAGGTCGGGTTTAATATGTTTTGCCACATACAGGTTACCCTGACAATCATTCCACTTTGGAAGATATAAGACTATGACGCATTCTTTCTAGCATGACTATTGCAAACGACGGGCAGCCCTAGGTCGGGTTCGATTTGTTGCCCAAAGCAACCGATCACCCTAGTGGTCTTTTGTAGTGAAAGATGTGAGTCCCCGAGCTTTCTTCCCTTAAATTGATCATTACAAACCGAAAGGCACTCCTTTGGTCGGATAGCTCTCCCATCGGTAGGAAGCTACTCCCTTTGGTTCAGTAAATCTAAGATAGGTCTAGGCTAACATGAGCTCCTTCTCAATTTGACCATCGCAAACCAATGGATTCCATCAAAACAAATCTAAAAATGAAACTAATCTTTGGCTATCCTTGAGTTGATTTAAGTCCCTAATAGTATTCACTCAATAGTCAGCCCTAGGTTGGGTTTGATTTTTAGCGATCACCCGGTGGTTCCTTGTTCCTAGAAGATGTGAGTCCCCACTCTTTCTTCTTAAGACTTGACCATTACAAATTAAAAGGTACCCCTTTGGTTGGATAGTCCTACCTTGTGGTTGGTAGACTGCTCCCTTTGAATTGGTAAATCTGAGTTAGGTTTGGGCCTCCATGACCCCTACTCAGTACAGTTCATCGCAAACCAATAGGATCCATCATAATAAAAAAAATCTAAAAAAATGAAACTAATCTTTGACTATCCTTGAGTTGATTTAAGTCCCTCAGTGGCATTCACTCAATAGTCAGACTTAGGTCGGGTTTGATTTGTTGCCCAAAGCAACTGATCACCCAAGTGGTTTCTCATTTTGGAAGATGTGAGTCCCACTTTCAACTTGACCATTAGCGAAAGACACCCCTTTGGTTAGATAGTCCTACTTTATGGTTGGTAGACTACTCCCTTTGGATTGGTAAATCTGAGTTAGGTCTAGGCCTCCATGGCCCCTACTTAGTGCAATCCATCACAAACCAATAAGATCCATCATAATAAAACAAATCTAAAAAATGAAATCTACCGTGACTATCTTTGAGTTTATTTAAGTCCCCAACGGTATTCACTCAATAGTCAGCCTTAGGTTGGGTTCAATTTGTTGCCTTGCCAATAGATTACCCCAACAACTAGTCCCTACTTTGGAGGATGTGAGTCTACTATGCTTTCTTCCTAATACAGCTGTTGTATACCGAAAGACATCCCTTTGGTTGGCTAGTATTACTATGTGTTTAGTAGACTACCCCTTTAGATTGGTAAATCTGAGTTAGGTCTAGGCCTTCGTGGATCCTACTCAGTGCAATCCATCGCAAATCAACATGGTCCATCTCAAAATCAAAAAAAAAAAAATCTGAAACAAATTTGAAACAAACAAATCCAATGAAACAAAGAAACAAGCAATCAATTAATCTAAATCAAATCTTTTGCTTCCCCTCAGTGAGATGTAAATCCTTCTAGTTCCCCCAGCGGATCTAGAATTCTGATCCCTCAGTGGATTTCACAACCTCCCCATGGATGACTTGAACTTGCTTCCCTAGTGAAGAGTTCACCATTCTATCCCCGTGGAGTCAAAACAAAAACAAATTAAACAACAATATTGAAACAAATTCAACCATCTTCCTCAAAATCAAATCAAATTTCTCATCCCCTTGTGGATGATTTGAACATGCTTCCCTAGTGGAAGGTTCACCTACTCTATCCCTTAGTGGATTCATCCCTCTCTCTTATGTCTTGGACATAAGTAGAGCCACATTGCACTAAGCTCTGGATTCCTTCTATTCCTGGGTTAGGGGTTGATTATTTCTGTTAGTGCTTGTGATCTTTCGGTGTTGTTGAACGTTTTGGTCAACACAAATACGTGTGGTGTTTCTTGTCAGTCACACAACACCTATTGGGCGCCCTTTGTTGACCTCATTTTTAGAATGATCTCTCAACCCCTCCATCTTAAATATAGGATTCCTTTTAGACTTTAAGAGTTTCTTAGTCTTAAGACACATTTAGTGATTAGGTGGACACTCAACCTAGCTCTAGAGACTTAGAAGGGTTAACCATAGGAATAGGTTATGCCTTGAGGATGTTAATAAAATTTGCCTACCCTTAGCTTTAACCACTCCTCACCTTCCTTCCTTCAAGTCAAACTCCAAATCAATCTTATTTTATTTTCTCCAAACTCAAATCAACTCCATGTGATTGAAATCCATGATTGAAATTTCAAGGTCCAAATCACAAGTTTTTCCTAAGTCTTTAATCCTCTCTTAAGGACTTAATCTAATTCATCATCAAATCAAATCAAATCCTTGAGATTTTCTCATAATTCATTTATATTCTCATTTATATTCACATATATAAATGAAATATAAATTCAAATCAATCAAACTAAATCCTCCAAACTCAAAATTTCTTAAGTCCTTTTAAATTTCCTCTTAAAAGACTTAGCCTAAATTCAATCAAATCAATTCAAACTCATAAGATTTTCTCACAACTCATTTATATTCTCATTTATATTCACATATATAAATGAAATATAAATATAAATCAATCAAACCAAATTCAAAAATTCAAACTTCAAACTCCAAAATTTCCTAAATCCTTTAAATTCCCCCTTAAAAGACTTAGCCTAGATCATGATTAAATCATTTCAAATCCTTGAAATTTTCTCATGACAATTTATATTCTCATTTATATTCATATATATAAATGAAATATAAATTCAAACTATCAAAATCACTCCCAAAAATCAAACTCAAATCTACTCAAAATCCACATAGCCTTTCAAGCCAAAATCTTGAACTTAGCCAAATCAACTTCAAATCAAGCCAAACTCTTGATTTTTCTTCATGATTCAATCAACCCTACAATCATGAATCCAAATATAAATACAAACTTTAATCACTAAATCAAAACTCAATTCAAAAATCAAACCCCAAATCCTTTCATATTCTTCCTTTGAATATGAAATTGTCAAATGAATCAAAACCCATTTGACTTCAAACCATTTGCAAATGGATTTATATTTCAATCATAAGTCATATACAAGTTCAATCAAACTCAAATCAAGCTTTGACCAAGCCATTTGACCCACTTAGGCTCACTTGACCCAAAGTGACCTAAAATACCCTCATGAGCCAAATTCTAATCCTAACCAAATTGGATTGAATCAAACTCACCTATGCCTCTCATCATGATCAACAATCATCATGGGATGATCAATCAATCAAATTGGGTCAAACCAAGTCAAACTAAGGGTTGACCAAGTCAACACTTAGCCAAAATGAAACCTAACCTAGCCAAAATCTACCATAGGCCAAATTGATTGAAACCCATGATTTAAGTTCATTCATGACCTATGTTTGAACTTGACCAAGTCAACATTTTGAGCCTAACTAGCCCAGTGGCCAAGTTGACCCAACTTGACCTAAAAGTCAAAATGTGTCAAAACTTGATCTAAGCCAAATTGATTGAAACCAATGGGTCAAGTTCATTCCAAATCACTTGTTGAACTTGACCAAAGCCTCAATTGGCCAACTAGACCTAACCTAGTCCAATTGACCTTGAACCCAACTTGACCTCAAGGGGTCATGTTGAGCCAAATTCAAACTTAACTAAAATTGATTGGAAACAAGATACCATATGACTAAGAAAACCTAAACCTACCCTTGACTAGCTCAAATAAGTTAAATGGGTCAAATAGGTAAAGTTGACCCATTTGACCTAAATGAAGTCATTTGAGCCAAATTCAAAACTAAACCAAATTGAATCAAACCAAAGCCACCAAAATATTTCAAATGGTCAAATGAACTTGACCCAATCATTGGTTTGACCCAATTTGACCAATTGATCAACTTGACCCAAGTTGACCCATTTTGACCTAAATGGGTCAACATGAGCCAAACCTCATCAAATGAACTCCAATTCTCATGAAACTTGGCCAAACCTATTTTCTCCACATACCCAACATATCCAAATTGAAAAATCAGCCACAATGACTATTTTACCCCTAGTCCATAGAACAAATTTTGGTCTAATCCATGGGTAATTTGGTCAAGCCCTCTTCATATCAACTTGATACCTTCCTAATAGCTCAAGTGAGCCTAATGAGGAGTGGTGCACCCAACCCAATGGGTTTGGGTCTGCCCAATTGGACCCTAGGACAAAATCAACCACATGGGTCAAATTGGCCAAATAGAAATCCTCCTTCCACTCAATTTGAAGCATATGAGATGTTAGTAATCCACTCAAGACCTCAAACCGACCATGTGCAAATATTTAATAGTCTAAACAACCCCTCCCATATGGTTAATTGGATCAAAATGACAACTCATGGTTCGGCCATCCGATTGCCATAAGGGGAGATATACTCCCTCTAATTCAATTTGAATTGATCATTCTCACATTCGATTGAGCACTGGAGGGAGTTTGGAGCCATCAGAGAGCATTCCCAAGCTTTCTATGAGGGATTTGAATATTGCCTTTCTCAATTTTTTTCTTAAAAAATAGGGAGCTCATCTTAATTCCCAACTCCTTCCATACTCAAATCCACTTCAATTCCCTTTGCACACTCCCTCAGAGGAGTTGAGTCAAGCATTCTCTCAAGTTCCCAAAAGAGGAAGAGTTGAATGGATCAAAGCAAAGGGGAGCAAGTGGCATTTGGTAGAGAGATCTACTCAACTTGAACTTTCAAGGGCTTATCCACTTGGCATAGCTCATCAAGCTTCGGCGAGTGATCACCTCGTGAGGTATGGAATTTTTTTTACCACTTAGCTTGGGGCGTTGGTCCTTTGTGAAAGAAATGTTCATGGCATGTGAAATCCACCATTGGATAGGTTTGTAATTGTGCTTAGATGGTGTAGGTACAATCTCATTCCAATCAAGTCAATCAGGATCTTCCTTGATCATGGGCCTCTTATTGATCCTTAGGGAAGAACTGGGAGAACCCTAACCATCCATTCACACATTTTGGATGGATGGCCAAGATTAAACGCACAATTTATAAATGATTTATCCCTTTAGAAAGGGATGATCACGCGTTGATCCTCGAACGGCGGATCAAATGCATCCATCGCCGCCTTTGTGACGCGACATTTAAGTGATCCCCTCATGGTGCGATGCATGTAAGCGCAGCCTTGCGCTGTGCTTTAAAGGGATTAGTTAGGGATTTAATTAGTTTTAATTAATCTCTTAACCTTCAAAAATTCATATCTCCCTTAATAAAATTCAAAAAAATATGAGACAAATTTCTATGGAAAGATAATTCAACCTAGAATATTTTAAAAATGATTTCAATGGGGTTTGAATTATACTTTTCTCTGATTTTGGATTTTAATGGAAATCTTATTTTTCTAATTACTTCTTAATTAATCCTCTGATTAATCCCAAACTTATTGGGTATATTTTAGGGGATGACCTTTGCCTCTCCTAATTTTCTTGGGATTTATTTAAGGCTTAATTGGGGAAAATTGCAAATGTATTTCTTAATTACTCTCTTAATATAATTAAGGATAATTAAGGTTGGATTAGTGTTTTAATCCATTATTAAGATTGATTAAGGTTAGATCCAGTGAATAGGAGGCTTAGGGAATAATTTTGTTATATTTCCCTTAAGCTATTCCCTAAAGCCCCTTTTTCTTTCCTTAATCCTCTCTTAATTAAGGGTTAATTCATTAATTATCCTCTTAATTAATTTCTAAAAATTCTAAAACCTTTCAGAACTTAATTAATCTACTTTGGGTAGATGCTTATGTGTTTAAGAGCTTAAGTTCAATTAAGAAAATCAAAACCCAACTCATATGTGTGAGGGGAGTTTTGAAATTACTTAAGTTAAACCCCTTAGCTTAATTAATCATTAATCATGAGCCAAATTGCATTAATCCCTTTTCTTTCTAGGTGCATTACAAATTTAAATTCCTTGTGAGATTTTATGTCATCTCATTAGCTCATAATTACTTGGTTAACTATGCTAAGGTGGTGTAGCTAGGGTTAATTAACATGCTTAATTCATACCTTTAACCTAATCAAAATCTAAAATGAATCTAATCATCTAAAAATTAAACAAAAATGTCAAACACATGTGAGAATGGGTTAGGAACAGTAAACTCAACTCATATTTTCAAAATCAAATTAAACTCAAACTCAAATAAAAATCACATTAAATAAACTTTGATTTACTTCAAGCTTTCTTATTTTATAAGATTATCTTTAGAATTTAATTAAAGTGAATGTGTTTACATGCTTTCATTGCTTTAATTCTTTCTCAACATGTTAAATATGTGTGTCATGTGGTTTCATGCATCCATACTTTTCAAAATTCAAATTTAAAATGAAAATATTTACTTTATGTCAAATTTGCATGTGTTGGCTAAAGTAAAAAAAATATGAGTGGCTATTATCACTACTAAATCCAAAAGTATTTTCAAAATGTATGAATCAATTATCAAAACTGAAAGTGTGTTACTTATAATTTAATTATAAGCTTGCATGTGAGTAAGATATAAGGATGTGCTTAGTGTAGGTTCTCCTTCTCTCCCCTTTTAGTATAGTTTTGAATAAGATTTGGTAAGATGTATGGTTCATTTGAAAAGAACCTAACACTTACCTAATTCCATATCTTATTCATTCCTATACTATCACTTAAGAGGGATACCTATGCTTGCACATATAAATTGCATAAACAAAATGAATCAACTAATATAAATTTTTGCATTCTTTCTTTTCCATTCATTTCTTTTGTACACATGTTTGTATTTAAGGAAAGTGGTATATTAGTTTGGACAATCCTGAGATTGTGAGACTTTAAGTAGCCCCAAGTAGGTCTTATACCTTACACCTCTAGTTAACAATAGTGTTGTACTCACTTATGCCTTTCTTACTTTCATGTGTGCATGTGAAAATTGGATAAGAAATCCCTTTTTTACTTAAGAAAATCATGCATCTTAAACTTCAAAATTTTCTTAAATGAATTACTTAGCATGCATCATAAAGTGTGTTAAATATTCTCATTTATGTGTATAGATATGCTTAAGGACTCATTCATATGCATGTTATACATGTTGGAAAAGAAATGAAGTGATGTATGTTTTGTGAATTTGGTTCCTTTTATTTAATCTTAAAATGTCTTTCTTTTTAAATGGGTTTATTTAGGGTTCATCTAAACTTAGGATTAATTAAAACACTTAATCAAAACATTCACTACACAAAACTAAAAATATGAATCCACTTTAGAAATTACTTAGGTTAGGGAAGGAAAGAGAAGTTCTCTTCTCTTTCCCTCTCTTCATAATTAATTAATTGTAGGATTCATTTGAACCAAATCAAAATATGAAATAAAATCAACCCAAGACTTCTAAACAACTTAAATGAAACCCTCCTCTAAGTTGAACATGCTTCACACTTAGAAAATTCTAACTTAAAGCCATAGCTAAGCATACCACACAAACCTTTAAAGCACACACATTAGGCTAAGTCACCACTTATAGCTTTAGGTTAGGGCGGTGCATAGTTTGATGCTTACTTTTATTTTATGTGATATATGTTTTAGACTAGATGTTAGGATGCATGTGTGTAGAATGAATGGTAGGGTGATCTTAGTCTAACTATTATTTTCTATAGGGGATTATGCTTAAGGGGCGTTGTAATAAATAAAAATATAAAATACTTTTGCTTGCAGCTGCTTATACCCCTAAGCATAATCCAATAGGCCAGGTGGACTTAATCACCCATTTGTGGGTGATAAGTCCAATATACATGCTTGAAATTTGGTGGTTTGTTTAGCTAACCTTTGTTTTGTAGGTGTTAGCTAGATTTACTTTTTCTTTTTTATATAAATTTTATAATTAGGATTTTGGAATGATTGTTATGGGGATTAGAATGAGCATTGGTTATAAGATCTCATCTTATGTACCATGTGAAGCCTTTGGAGCATCCACCTTCCAACCATCCAAAAGAAGGAACCAAAGAAGAAAGAAGAAAAGAAGAATGAATAAATGAAGCTTGAAGACCCCCATAACAATGAATTCCTTAATTAATTGTATTTAATTTGTTTGTAATCCGGGTTGTATAAGAGTAGAGCTCGGCTACCCAATTTATTTTTGAGTTTGTGCGGTGGTGCCCGACCATTTGGCCTCTTATTCTATTGCACATTAGCTTTATAAATTGATTGATGATTTATTTAGCTTATGCATTAAGTGGCATCCTTTTCCTAGTTTCTTCCTTGCTTTATGTATGACCTAGATGAAGATTAGGCTCTTAAGGAAAAATAAAATCTTTTACCAAATCTAACAACTCAAAATTAAAAATAAAGAACTCATAACCTCTCCTAAAGCTTAGGTTTAAAATCAAGATAAAAGAATTAACAACCCCTTAGCTGGATGAGTATTTATTTTATAATATCATGCATAAATGCATCTTGTTTCACTCTTGATTGGAGGGCTTCCACCCTTACTAGAGAAACTTGGCTTGGCCTTTGAGAGCCATGGTGGAAACACACATTCTCCCTTCTCACTGATTTTGGCCCATAATCTCATTTCTCATGCATTAGACATATGAATACTATTAGCTTGAGTCAAAATCATTGTCCAAAAATGAAAATAAAATGAAATATGAATTGCATTAGATTTAGGTCATTTGAAGCATGTCCTTACATGATCTAGTCTCTTTAGGGAGTGAGTTTAAGGACTTAGTCTCTTTCTAAATAAATAATAACCTAGCTATATTGCATAAAGCATAAGACTTGCCTACATGAATTTAAAACCATAGGAGGAGTTAGTTGGCAGCCACCCCTAGGCGGTTGTAAGTCCAAGTAGTCGGGTGGTTTGTCCTCTCTTGGGGAGGCAAACCAAATACCCATTTTTCGCCTTAGATTTAGGTTGTGCTTTTGGCCCTGCCAAAGCTCCCTAGATTTGGGTTCTGAGATTGTTTCTCCCCTTTGGGGCCCTAAGCATAAATCTTCACCTCTTAGGCATTTCCATAATCTTGTGTTATGGAATTATAAGCCTTAACATTCTAATGAAAAATTCAACTCAAATAAACTAAATCAATTTCAGAAATATAAACCCTAATCATAGGATAGTTTGAGATGTTCACTAGGTTTTCTAGCATCGTGAGCATCTCCTATCAATCTCTGTTTGGCTTCAATAATAAATCTCTCTTTGATCAATCCCATTTGATCTTCAAAATAAACTAATCAATTTAGTCCTTTTCTTGAAATCTTTAGAATAACGATCATTTATCTTAATCGAGAGTTTTCCTAATGAATCCCCATTCCTTAGGATGTAATTAACTATGGGGGTTTGCCCCTATAGAAAACTTAATAAACCTAGTTTAAAATAAACCCTACTTTACTTGTCCATGTAAAGTAGGGGAAGAATCTCTGGTACACCTCGAAGACCCAACGTCCTTAGGAGTCCCTATTTTGGTGATTAAGTCCATTGTAGGGTGGTGACTTCTATCTTTTGTGGATGTACATCTCTCATCAATGTCGTATCTGATCACCCTAATAAGTACATTTGCGTATCTGCGTGGCATCCCAAAAAAATGAATTTTTATATTCTTGCTTTCCACCCATAGATTGAAGGCGACTATATTGAAATTTTTCACCATAATAGTTTAATGGTGCTTCACAAGAAATTTCATTTTCCCAATGAGTTAGTGGCTATTGTTGCCAAAAAGTCTGATCGAGCACATTCTCCTTCGCCAAGATACTTTACTATTTATGAGATGATTCTTCATGTGAGGACTGCGATTCCTTTTGGCTCTTGAATTGATTGAGGTCTTTAAAAAATGCGGTGTAGCTTTGTCTCAATTTTTATTTTGAGCTTTAGTGATCATCATTAGTTTGACTATCTTCTTTAGAGAGCGTGGTGTGACTTTGAACATCAAATACTTGTGTCAAATGTGTAGATTCACTTGTAATGCTCAGTGATTTGTTTCTTATTGAGCTATAAAGAATTGGATAGAATTTTCAACATGGGATCCATCTAGAAATTGGTCTAATGGGTTCTTTTTCGTGAAAAATGAGTGGGGCCTCCTTGAGAGATAGAGAAGATTGAATGACCTTCCGGATTCATTGTTGATTAAAGAGAATGAAATCTTGACAACTCTTAATATTCCTGTTGTAGGAAGCTTGCAACATGAGTTACGTCACATTGGCAAGTATATAATTGAAGATATAATGTTCAAGGTTGCCTTTCCATTCAGGCATGGAGATCTCATGCTCTTCCATTGAAGAGATCAAGTAAAGGTGATGAAGGCCTCCTCATACTCACAGAATTCTTTCAAGAATCCCGTTACGAAATCATGGTGACAACAATGTATCTTCTTTAAAGAAAAAGAAGACATGTGCCTAAGTAACTACATCAAATATTTGCAGAGAAGATGTTTTCTCTCAATTGGCCTATGAGAGTTTAGCTATCTCAACTCATAATGGAGGAATTCATTTCTCAAAGCCGCATATTCTGAAGAGTGTTAAAGCATATGCCTTTGGATGTCACGAGATGAATTATGTTATCTTCCTTTCTCTTTCTTCTTTCCTTTTTTTTTTCTTTGTAATATTTATGATTTTTAAATTATAGGTAGCCCAAAACATTAGGGCATATGGCTCATTTAGGTGTCACTCTAGATGAGTGGAATACTGAATTTATAAAAGTAAAATACTCAAGTAGTATGGCGAAGATGAGTGTTAAGGCCAAAGAATGGCACTCGAGGATCAACTAACGGGTAAAAGCGAGCTATGAAACATGTCAACTTCTCTTTCTCTCCATGGAGAGGTACCCATGATGAGTGATTGAGATGAGGGGTACGCTAGAAAGAAAATACTCAAGGCATTTGCAATAAAGCTCTTGAATTGGAAGAAAGCATTATAGATCTCTCGAGAAGGAGCTTATAATGTTAGAAACAGAAGCAAATGAAGATTCCTTGAAGGTAGTGGAAGACTTTAAGAACTCATTAGCTTATCACGATGCTATCGAGGATCATATCCAAGAAGCTCGTAATCATATACTTATTGTTGAAGTGAAGGACTTGGAGCGCCAATGTTTGGAGGAAGGCTTCATCAGATTCCTAAAAGAATCCACTTAGTATCATAAAATTAGAGCTAGTATTTGAATCTATCCTGTAAGTATCAAGACCCCGATTCGGAGATGAAGGGGTTGAGAGTGAGTTTAAGGGAGCATCTTCCAACAGTGAGGAGGACGTTGATATCATGTAGTATCACTTGAGGATGCATTTTTTCATTTCATCTATGCATTATTATTTATTATTATTATTTCTTTATATTCAGAATTTTGATTCTTTCTTATATCACCATCTTAGAGTTATCAATGATATTAGTAAACTATAAATTTTGGTGATTTGCACTCATTTTGTTCTGACTATCCAAGGTGTTTGGTTGGAATATTATTCGACGACATTGCCTTGTATGGAGGAGGTCATGGAAGTCCACCAAGGACTTTTTGACCTATCCTTGGTATTAGTCAAAGTGTTACTTGACATCTTACCTGTATGGGAGAGGCCGTGGAATGTCCATCAAGGACTTTTTGATCTATCCTAGGCATTAGTCAAAGTGTTACTTGACTTCTTACCTGTATGGAAGAGGCCGTGGAATGTCCACCAAGGACTTTTTGACATATCCTAGGTATTAGTCAAAGTGTTACTTGACTTCTTACCTATATGAAAGAGGCCATGGAATGTCCACCAAGGACTTTTTGACCTATCCTAGGCTAGTCAAAGTTTTACTTGACTTCTTACTTGTATGAAAGATGTCCGATCAAATCCCCTTGGGATTGATCATGCCGTGATTAAGACACAATGTGAGTTGTGCATTCCTCAAGTGGGAGGATTAAATGAAGGAACAAGCTTGAAATAAAAGGCCATAAACTCATTACTTTGATAAGGTCGGTGATACAATCATAAAATAATTTTAATAAAGCTATGAGTTGAAGAGGAAATGACAAACGAGATAAAATAAAAGTTATAGTAATTATGCAGTATGAATTACTGATAATACTTCTGGAGATTCTTCATATTCCAAGTTCGAGGCAAGGTTTTTCCCTCCCTCTAGATCCTTGAGCTTAAATGTTCCTGGCTTGACCAAAGCTGTAACCACATAAGGGCCATCCCAAAGAGGTGAGAGCTTGTTGGTTGGCCTTTTGCTTCAAGACTTCACGACCAAGTCCGAGATGGAATGGGGTTTCACTTACATTTGAAGTGATAAGCTACCCTTTGGTGGTAGGAAGCAGTCTAAAGTAGGGCCCTATCACGAGTTTCAGGGAGTAGGTCCAAGTTATGTTGGAGTTTTTCTTCATTACTATTATGATTGAATGATTGAACTCTTGGACTTGGAATCCTGATATCTACTAGTATAATAGCATTTTGAAACACAAATTATATGGTGTCTCAAGTCGAGTTCGATGTAGTACGGTAAGCATAAAGAATATTAGAGAGCTCCTCAACCCATTGCCCCCAGCCTTCTCGAGATGCATTTTTAACCCTTTGAGTATAGTCCTGTTGGTAGCTTTAGTTTGTCCATTAGTTTGAGGATGGGCTATAGCTATATAGCAGATGAATGTGAAGATCTTTACAAAAAGACGTAAAGACTTTTTTAGTAAATTACGTTTCATTTTTAATGATGATCTTTGCAGGAAGACAGAATTGACATATTATATTTTTCCAAACAAATTATTTAGCATTTACCTCTGTGATTTTAGCGAGTGGTTTAGCCTCCACCCATTTAGTGAAGTAATCAATAGTTAAAATGATAAACTTTTGTTACCCTCATTCTACTAGAAAAGGTCTTATGATATCAATTCTCCATTGAGCAAAAGGCCACGGGCTTTGAAGGGATGAGAGTTTTGTATGTAGTGTATGAGAGAGGTTAGAGTGCAACTGACAACTCACACATTTTTGTGAAATTTAAGGCGTCTTGCCTCATCGTAGGCCAATAAAACCCTTACCTTATAATTTTAAGGGCTAGTGCCCTTCCTCTTAGGTGTTCTCCACATATCCCAGAGTGAACCGCTCTTAATACATAATCGACCTTTGATGATGAGAGGCATTTGAGGTATGACTCAGAAAAAGCTCATTTGTATAGTTCACCTCTGATAATAATAAAGTTTGTAGCTTGTCTTCGGAGATGAGTTGCAGCAGTTGGTCTTCAGGAAGGGTTTCATCTTGTAGAAAGGATGTGATGGGGTCCATCCACGAATTTTCCTTCGTCTCATTAATTGCTTGTATTACCCATGACCCTTGGATACTGGGAAAATATATTTCCTCAACATGTCTTCTCTTAAATATATCTCCAGTAGTAGAGGTGGTGAGCTTAGCAAAAGCATCAACTCGAGTGTTCTTTAAAGTATGTGAATGATTTGATGTGTCTTGATATGGGCAAGAAGTGACCTCATCAAGCCGAGGTATTGTGCTACTTGGGGATTATGATCATTAAAGTTTTCCTCAACCTAGGAGGCAAAAAGCTGAGAGTCAGTGTGGATCATTAAGTTTTGAGCTTTATAATCGATGGCAAGTCTCAACCCTACGATGAGAGCCTCATATTTAGCCATATTATTAGTTATAGGAAATTTTAGGCGAAGTCCATACTCTAAGGTATCCTGATGGGGGAAATAAGTAAGATTCCTGCTCCGGCACTAGCATTTACTGAAGCTCCATCAACATAGATGATCCATTGAGGAGATGAAAGGGGTGTAATAAATAGCTCATTTGGAGTAGGGACAACATATTATACTATAAAGTCTGCGAGTACTTGAGATTTTATGTCTGTCCTGAGTAGAAAATGAATATCAAACTCTCCCAATTCTACGGACCATTTGATTAACCTTCCAAATGTCTCTGGTTTCTGTAGAATGACTCTCAAAGATAAATGAGTGTAAACACCAATGGTGTGAGCTTAAAGTATGGACACAATTTTTGCGTTGAGAAAACTAAAGCCAAAGCCATCTTATCAGCCAGTGGATAATGACTTTCTATATCAGAGAGAATTTTGCTAACCTAGTAAATTGGTCATTGTATCTCATCTTCTTCTCACACTAAAACTAAGCTTATTACGTGGGAAGAGACTACGAGATATAAGTATAACATCTCTTCTTGGATAGGCTTGGATAGTAGAGATGCTAAATATTCCCTTAGTTTCTCAAAAGCAGCTTGACATTCATAGTCACTAAAATTATTATTTTTAGCTTCTTTAGTATTTTAAAGAATGTATTTATCTCCATAAGCACGAGATAAGGCGAATTCATATTCAAGCGTTGAACTTCTTGATAATTTTGAGGAGCCATATCTGGCTGATTTTCTCGATTAGCTTCAATCCCACGGTGGGTGACCATGAACCTAAGAAATTTTCCCTACATAACCCCAAAAGCACACTTGGCCGGGTTAAGTCGCATGTTATAACGTTGAAGAAGGTTAAAGCATATTTCTAAGTCAAAAATATGTTATGATTCTTTCAAGCTTTTTACTAACATGTCACCCACATATACCTCTATTGTGTAGCTGCTTAAGAGGTCTTTAAAATTCTTATTCATAAGACCTTGATAGTAGCATCATTTTTAACTCAAATAGCATAACTTGATAACAATATAAACTTTTATATGTTTGAAACAATGTGACTTCTTCATCCACTGGGTCCATTTTTATTTGGTTGTAACCTGAGTAAGCATCCAAAAAACTGAGCATTTGATGACCAGACGTAGCATCAACCAATTGATCAATTCAGGGAGAAAAACTATCTTTCGGGAAAACTTTATAGAGATCAGTGTAATTAATACACATTCTCCAAGTTACATTTACTTTTTAACCATAACAATATTTGCTAGCCATGTAGGGTAATATACTTCTCGGATGAATCCTGCTTCTAAGAGCTTGTTAACTTCTTGTTCAATACCTTGGAGGCAATCAGGTGCAAAACTCCACTTCTTTTGGATGATCAATTTGAATGTTGGATCAATCTTAGAGAGTGCATGATCACATTGTGACCCAGACATATCTGTCGACTCAAGCAAAGATGTCTTGATTTTTTTGCAAAAAGTCTATGTATTTTACCCTCTATTTTAAAGATCCGACTTACCTTGTTCATAAGGTTGGTCATCTAACAATGAAACATGAAAGTCTTTAGCAAGCTCTAGTACTTCTTCATCTCAAAATTAAAAAAATCTTTGAAGTCACCAAGGGCATGGTTGAGCTTGTGCGAGATAACATGATTGTTATTTATTGATTTTAGCGGTTGAAATTTCATCTTAAGATGAGATACCAAAGTAACAGCACCAAAAATTGATTGGAGGGGTCTTTCGAAGATAGCATTATATGTTAAATCTGACTTGACCATCATGAATTGAATTGAATGAGTCACTTGTTGAGGAAATTCTTCAAGGACAACAGGAATGGTGATTGCCCCCTCCACTCGCACAAGACGATTATCAAACCTATATAATGGTCCTACAGTGGGTTGGAGCTTTTCCCTAACCAAGCCCATGTTATGAAATGTGTAGTAAAATAAGACATCGACAAAACTATCATTATCAATCAAAATTCTCTTAACATTATAACATGGATCACCGATCCCCACACTGATAAAAGTGGATCTTGATGCAGAACTTGGAATCCTAAGTTCGAGTCATTAAAAGTGATGGAATGATCAATACGAGATTTCTTTAACTCTAGCTCTTCGGAGGTGGCAATGAGGACTTTATTAGATAGTAGTGATCCTCCTACGATTATTTCAATTTCTCCAACTATCTAGTGACTATTTTATTATTTTTGTGATGATTGTCCTGGTTGCCCCTAATGTAGTTTATTTGCTTTGTACCAACAAATTGATGTAGATATCCCACGTAACGGACCTCTTTGAGTTGTTTACACGCCTCAATAGTATGTCCAATGACTTCAATGGAAGGCTAGGCAATTCTGATTTTTGAATTCGCCAAAGGAATGTGACCACTTAACTTAATGCCTTTTTTATCTTGAATGACCATCAAGACGTTAACACGAGATGTGTTTAGTGGTGTGTATTCCTATTGTGGTGTGGTTCACGTCATTGATGTGAGGGCTGTGGAGGGAGATCACGACTGCCTTGTTGCTTCTTTTGACGGGATTATTGATCTATGTTCTCTCGGGCACTCTTACATTTTTCTGTGGATTGTTCAAATTTTTTACGATGGGAATTTAAGTTTCTCCATAATTTGGTGGTCCAGCCCAAGAACCAGCCGCATATGAGCCCAGATTCGTGACAGTGATTAGTAGAAATGCCTAGATAAACTCATCTTGTCAGCTTCCGCGTCTACTCCAAAGTATTTAACCTAAGAGGTGAACCTCCTGGAAGTACTTCTAGTGACCCTCATTTTGACAAATGCTTAAGAGATAAGAGGAATCTAATGATCCGCTTGTAATGAACTCACAAAATTCACCTTTGGCTTAAAAGGTATGGATGGATCCCTTAAGGGAGTAACTGCTAGCTCCCTTGAGGGTGACTAGAAAGACTTGACAAAATAATGTGTCGTGAGCTCGCTGGATATACATGATGGTCCTATAATGGTCTGTTCATGTACAGTCAATTGCCTTATTATAAGAGTCGTCTAAAAGTTTGAATCCATTTTGAATAGATATCAAGAGTAAAATAAAGTGTGAAGACTCGATAGTCGAACAGAGAGAAGATGATTTACATCTTTAAAGTGGAATTCTTCTAGCATTTACCACACATATAACATGACAGGTAATCAATGTGACAAGAACAACGCGCAAGTTTACCGGTAATACTATAGAGACCAAGGATATGCCGAAATAATAAAAAACGGTGTCAAGAGGTTAAGATCACCGCTAAGGGCGCAGGAACTTCAACCCGATGGTGAGAAGGCCCCCATTTGTATTTTGACCCTCCCTGCTAATGATCGATCTTGGGGAGATGCATGCATAGTGGTCGCCGAAGCCGTAAAAGTTAGATTATTTCATTTTGAGACTCTTCCATTGGGTAAACATGATCTCAGAGAGATTCCTCAGTACTACCTCACCGACAGTTCATGCCATCGTGGGGAAATGGGGAAGTGAGGCGTTTACGCCCTGGTTCAAGGATTGGTTTTAGGAGTGACGAGTTAGAGGGGCTCATAGCATATCAGATTGCTAATGGCCATATAATGCGATGTTCATAGAGATTATGATTTACTCCCAATGCACTATGTCAAACTATTACGCGTTGAAAAAAACCAGCAGTAGAATAAAAGTTATGCTTTAACCCTATAGGAAATCCAGCACACAAAAATGTTTAAAGTAACACAAACCCGTGATTTTAATGGAAAAAAATCCTTTGGGGAAAAAATCACGTGGCCTACCTAAGAAAAAAATCTTTCTTCCTCGAGCCTGCTTCTGAGCACAAAGTTTTCCCATACGCAGATTATGTAATCAGTATACGAGAAAGCCTAACAATGGGAATCGCAGACCAGTAACAACAAATGTGCGTGAGTGGTTATGTTGTAACAGCGTTGGCGGCGCTGAGTGATACAATACAATGGTGATGACCCGGAGATGCGGACGCAATGATGGCCTGAGGTAGTCGGCGGACCGATGTCGGTGGTCAATGACGAACACGGATTACGATGGGGTAATACCGATGCTGATGATGGCCTTCCATATGGCACTACAATGGTGGTGGATGACCGCCATGGTGGTGATGACCATGGTTGGCTAATGATCTGACGATGATCCGATAATATCGATTCACACAAGGGCCAGACCCGGCATAACATTCTCGGCGCGACCGGTTCGACCTGCAATGTAGAATGGTTGATACGGGTGATGGTCACCAACTGGTTGCGGCGATGATGCATGAGGGTCTACGCATCGCTGAAAGTGGTGGCAGGTACATTTGAGGATCTTTCGCCTGGGAGCTCTCTTCTTTAGTGCCTCCTCATATAAGAATGAGTGCTATTTATGATTTGAGCATTTATCCAAATTTCGTGCAAAACCAAACCACTCCATGGCTAAATGACCCCTCTTGATCATACGATGGCTTAAGTATTTGGAATGCTCAAACCAAGTCGACTGAATCTCATTATTAGATTCATCATCATGACGCATTCGAACATAAACACTTATTAGGAGATTCAACCGATATCCCAAAAATTTATATTGATATTTTAAGTGCTTGATGGGGCTTTTGACTAGGATCAAATTACTTTGACATCAAGATTCGCTCGGAATTAAATGGAATTTCCAATGTCATATCAATAATAATACAAAAGTAGTCTTTCTTATGAATGGAATAAAAGGAAATTAATTAATTTAAATAATTAATTTGGGATTAATGATTTTATAATAGAAAATTTATAATCATGAGAATTGAATTGATTATATATTATGATTCTTAAATTGAAATCATGAGAGAGAAAGATAGAAATTTTTAAATCAAATTAAATTAGAAAAATTAATCCTTGAATATAAAAAATGGAAGATATTATATATGTACATAATTTAATAATTAAATTAACTAAATATGATAATAATATTAATTAATAATTATTAATAATTATAAATTTAACTTAATTTAGAAAATAGACAATGAAATTTTGAGGAATGTGATTGTTAAAGAACAAAAGATATACACTAATATCATAGAGAAGAAAATGAATAAAATGAATAAAATGAATAAATTACTTTCAAATATTGATAAAGTCAAGATTTTCATTTTGTAGGTACTCAAATTAAGGAAATGAGCATTAAAGTGGAATGAGATTCAAAGGAATAGTCAAACCAAAGCCAAAGTTATTATGCTTCTAAGAGCAGAATGTTTATTTATTTTCTCATTTAAACGGACATTTTGTATAATGACTTTTTCTTATACTACAAAGGATCGATTTTTTCTCATTTATTGAATTCAAACAACCAATGCTAAATCATATTGTTATTTACGTCATTTCATAGAATTAACTGATTTACTATTATGAATTAATATACATAACTGTATAAATTGTATGCTATGAATGTGCATATTTGAAAGTAGAGTTCACCCTCTTATAAGATCCGAGGACTACCCGAATGCACTAGATTTGGTTACTTATCCTTGATAAGTTATACTAAAAAGGTTTTAAACTACACTCGAGTACAAAATAAATTAAAAATAAAGTTTCTAAGAAATATTCATTTGTATATCCCCATATACGCTTAATTATTATTAAAATTTTATTATATACATATTATAAAGAAAAGTGCCATGCATACAATTTCTCGCTTTTTTATTTCTAAAAAAAGTGTAAATTCACCCTAATTTTATTCAATCGCAGTTTTTTTATATCTTTTTGCAACATTTCTAACTAAATGGAAAAGAAGAGACGACATGCTCCACATATGAACTTCAAAAGATAGTATTATGTTATTTATGATTTGTATCAGTTATGTGTGTGACTTCGCTCATGATGGATGTTTAATGAACAAATTTGTTAAAAATTTTGGTTTGAATTTTAGTAGCTCTAAATTGGAGAAATTTGTCATTTTGTTTCTATTGAAAATATTGTACGCTTTCTTATTCCTTAAGATCTATACCTCCCTTCCGACAATATCAATGATAGATTTATCAACCAAACCTCATGTCATATTTATCTATCTCATAAAAATTATGATATTTATTTTTAAATAGTTTGAATATTATTCTCATGTCACAATATATATATATATATATATATATATATATATATATATATATATACATAAATAAATAAGAAAGTTGATTTAGTTCATTTCATTTGAATACATTTATTTTTTGAGTATTTTGAGAGTTTTAAGCATGAGAAAGTTCTATCTATTGTTTGGAAGAGAGTCCTTCATATTCTTTTAAGTCTTTGGTGAGTTCTTTAAAATAAATGTTCTTTCATTTTAAGTTCTTATAATTTTAAAATTTTATTTTATTTTTAATTTAACAAATCCATTAGTTACTTTAATTTTGTTTTGTTTGGGTCCCTTGTTAGACAGAATTACAGCAACATCTTGGCATCGTCACCACATAAGGAACTGCATCAAGAATCTAGGCATGCTCACCGCACTACAAAGATTACATATGAGTAATGTCAATCACAACATTAGACTTATTTTTCTTACCACGCTACAAAGAGCATGTATATATCGCCTGCAAAAAAATCATATAATTTTTTTCGTCGTGCTACAAAGAGCACGTACAATGCTTACCCATTGCATCGTGAGTATCATCTACGAGTTTCACTCATCGCTATAAAAAAGAGTGCATGCAAAGTTTGCTCATCACACTTAACACTTCTCATACGAGATTTTAGGAGTTTAAAGACAACATTTTATAACATTATGCACGAGTGGAAGACGAAGACAAGATTAAATGATTTTGGAGAGATTAAATGTACACAAGTTACATTTTTTCAAAGAGAAATATAATTTGAGAGAAAAAGAAGGATATGAAAAGGTGGAGTGCTCTCTCTTCTTTTAAGATTTCTTTCTCTCTATTTTAGAGAGAGAAGATATTTTTTCGTTTAATGAGTAAAGAGAATGAATGAGGTTGGGAGTTGGCTGTGAGAAAATAAAAGGAGGAGTAGGTAGTGGGAAGTGCTTGTGTGTGCCTCATAGGCTCGATTTGAGGAGTCTGGCAAGTGTGGTAGCAAGGAAAGAAGGCGGCAGAATAGGGGCTGGCCGAAGCAATAGGAATGTGGAGTATTGTGTTGCGGTCAAGAAATGAAGGAGGAAATGGCTTTACGCAGATGGCATCGAGGTTGCTGTCGCTCATGGGGAAATTGGAGAGAGGGGAGAGAAGGCTGAAACAAGAGATATCATGGAGATGACCAGGAATGGGAGCCGGAGATGGGAGATCGGGATAAGCTTCTGTGGACGAAGAAGAATCGAGAGAATCTCAATATAAATAAATAATATATATATATATATATATATATATATATATATTATTATACATATACATATATATGTACATATATTATTACATATGGGGTTTAGTGTGAGCAAACGTATGGATAACAAGGGGGTGGCTTGAAAGATGGGACAGAGGCTTCATTATTATAAAAAATATATAATATATATATAAAAGATGAGGAGAGTGGCTGAGACGAAATAAGATATTTTTGTAATTTGATAGTGTGTGTATATTTATAATATTAAGTTAGAGAATTAATGTTTATTTGAGTATTATAATCTGAATCTAATTTAAATAATCAATGGTCATCCCCCTTTTTTAATTTAATATCAATAAGGTTTTATAAGTTATTATATTGGTGAATTAGTATTACATATATTTAATTCAGTTAATATCTCAATTTACATTTTGTTTATCATTTTTTTTGCAGGAACTATGATTACTTATTTTATATGTGCATTTGCTAGCACATATATAATTGTCAACGTGATCTCCTCACGATCTCTTAATTCTACAAATGTATCTTGTATATTCGAGTATTTCTTTGTGCTCTTTCACACACGATAATTTTAGTAATATGATGACGCGGTCCATCTCATTAATAAAATAAGTTTTGAAGAGTGGGCCTCGTAAATATATCGAGATAATTTGAGCCATTCAAATAATATATGCATGCTCAACATGCCCCTGTTTCTCGTAAATATTGACTTTCATTGTAAAATTTTTTTTCTAATATTCACCGTTGACATGCTTACTTAATCATGCCCCTTTTCTTATATTTCATATATTGACTTTCATTGTAAAATATATTTTTCGTACAAATCATACACATGCTAATTGGATAAACTTACTAACGACTATTTTATGATGATAATTGACCTCAGAGAGCTTGTTTAGATTGATGATAGGTCGGACAACCTGAAGAAATGCTAAGAGGTCATAACATCCAGGAAAACTCCTTCACATGATCATTCATGCTTCCAATATGTGAGCTTGATCCTTCCATCTATAGGAGCTTCTAAGTTGAGTGACCACTCTAGCCGCAATGCAGTGTCTCAACCAGAGCAAGATCAAACAAGTTTAGATGGTGTGCACATGGAGCAATAGTGAATTCCACTTGTTGGTAATTGATAACTACAACTCTGCTTGGAAGCACTTTTAAATCAATTTCTAGAACGCTAGCCTTCCTGAGGGTGCCGATCTTGATTCATGTAGTGATGCAAAAGAATACTTTTTGGGAAAGAATCTCTCCATATGGACCAATGTGTGGGATTCACCACAAATACTTGCTGGACCACTCCTGGCAGCCATCACTGTAGAACAAGCTGCTTTTTAATTTGATATTTGATCATATGTATGAGGACCATTCCTCTCGACGAGAACTTGCTGTCATTACATAATGGAGTGAGTTAATTATGTCAACCATGTTTCTGAAGATTTTGAGTCACTATACTACATAAATGGAGACATTTTCTTAGCGGGATCTCTTTTGGCTGCTATTAATTTGAGAATATTATATTGTTCTTCTAACCATAGAAAGATCGATTACATAATAGCTGGCTCATTGTCTAGCTCATTTCTTATGGCAAATGCTTTTGAGTTTAGTAAATAAATATATAAAGATTATTGGCTCTCGGGTATAGCTATAAATGAAATATGGGTTATTATCTCTATGCAAATAAATAGAGTCATTCAAATTTTGATTTTCTACCATACATATATTTTGTCTTCAAATATTTAAATTACCAACTGCTCTTTGAGAGACTATCAAATATGATGCGCTTATCAATTTCTATTAGATGAGAGCCTCTATTTATGTGGCAGTGATTTCTCTCTTGTGCACCAACCATAGTATTCTTTTGATATGTGAGAAAGATAGATATGATTAAAATTATCCAGTTGATTTACAAAATACCTATTCTAGGTATAAGTATTTCATCCTAACATTAGATGAGATGGTTATGATCATTCAAAGGACTCTAGATACCACTCAAAAGAGCTGCTAGACAATTTAAGTTTTCTCAAGCTACTGCATATGATTAGTTACCTCTTCCTCTTAGTATAACTAATGTGAATTAAGTAAGGTCCATGCCTTAGAGACTAGGATATACATTATTGGTATGATCTTAAGACATTGCTTAGGATTGACATATGATCTAAATTTCTCTTAGTCCCATTGAACAACTAAATGGGGGTGAGTTACATTAGATTAACTTTTGTATGACCATCCTTCACAGCCTTTATGGAGCATAGTGCCTAAAAGTATAAGTATATATTGAGGTTGCTAAAAGTCCTTCGAGGTCAAAGGCCTCGACGTAGTATTGAGCAATAGATGGATTATGTTTCAACCCTTTTTTTAAATTTTTTTTTATGATTAATGTTGTCTAAACAGTGACTATTTTTAATTACATGATAAATAGAGGAGAGGATGTTCAAGCTACAAAAAGGACATTTCCCTCTCTCAAGTTTAAATTCATGAGCCATTATGGTTATGCTGAGGTTCCTACTCCATCAAGTAGGCATAGACATCTTCATCAGACACAACCCCCTCAAAATTCAATAGGTTGGCCTGCGAGCCTAGCTCTACGTTAGCTTCTAACTCCCGAGGAAGTAGTCTTTGAGCCTAACATGTCCGTTGGCATCAATCCCACAGCTTTTCTGGATTTGGGAGTTAGTTAGTTTTACACTTTTTTCACTTATATCTTTCCACGGGTTATTGAGATACCTTCTATAGGTCTACATTCTTCTGTAAGCTTTACTTTTACCTTTGGCATAAATAAACATCATACTAAAGGGAGTTAGTACATAGGGAGGGCTTTGATGTTTCCTCTCATGTTTTGATGACCTTTAATAATATAGCGGCACCGATCACTCCCTCATTCGAAGGCTTTTAAATTCCTATTGAGATGTCTTGTTTTTTTATCATTTTGATTTATTTTATGAATATTATATCATTCTGATGATAATTTTAGTGGCGTTATCTCTTTGCATAGTTCTTGAATGCATTAATTATAAATTAGAGATTTATCATATGTACCCTTGAACTCCAGATTCAGGCAATCAGGATATGCAGGACAACAATTTAATGTTCCCGTGGAACGTGATTTCCAAGTTGGCTTCTAGATTACCAGAGTGGTTGGATCACTTCATACCGTACATCAATGCCACTTTAAATATTTTGGTTCATATTGGTTTGGAGAAGGATACTCTCACGTGCTGAGAGACAATGTGCCTAGAAATTGAGTTCTTGATATGATAGATGAGGTCAACTTCCATTGCACGGACCAAAGCATGGCTACCAAAGCTGCTAACTTAGCCCACAATGAATTTGTGAAGAGCTTAGAAGGTGTGAGGCGATACCAACAAAAATCTATTGACTTCAGAGCTAGGATAAACGTTCTGATCGCCAAAGTCTAGATTATGAATTACTAAGCCAATCACCTCTCTAGTGAAAGTCCAATCTTATTCCAATTGAGAAAGGGGAAGATGAGGGGATAATGAAGCAGGAGGAGAGAAAACAAGTCAGAATGACATAAACATACGCACAAGTTGATTGCATTGCTCTCTATAAATGTTAGATGAGATGAATGTGGAATGTTTTTCATTTTGAGTTCAAATTTATGCCTTTTGCTGAAGAATGAAATTGTGGCTTTAGAGAAGAGAATGCTGATGATTTCAACAATTTATAGGCCTCTTTGAGGAGAATTTTATTTTTATTTTCATGAAAGTTATACTTTGCTTGGTCGTTTAAGAATATTCATACATGATATATTAGCTTATTACTAGAATAGCTAATTTTATTTAAGAAGATAAAGTACAAGATTAACTCAGACAAATCAAGTTTACATGGTGAAAATGATTTTTAGTCAATAACTTAAGTCATGGGAGTGTTTGAAGTTATTTAAGAATCTTATTTGGTTTCTCCTCTGCTTTTTTTGTAGGAAAAAGTTACACTTCTATAATTTATTGAAGTTGAGAATTTTGTAATATGACTTGTGTCGATTACCTAAAATCTTCTTTTATTCACTTACTCATCTGTCACCTTCTAATTATTATTTTTTTTTCTTTTAATTTTATCTCATCTCTTTCACAATGACATTGAACCAGTGGTTTCTTCTTTACAACTATCATTGGCATGGCTGGAGGAGCATGTGAGGTTATCCATTGTTTATATTTTTAATAATTAAATATGTACTTTATAATTGTATTTTTGTTATTTTCATATATTTGCATTAGTGCATTATTATTGTATTGATTTTTGTCATAATATTTTTAGCATTTTTTACATCACCCGGTTCAACTCTGAGGTAAACCTCAATCAAACCGTCAAACAATGAACCTCCGACTCTTCTCATATATTCAGTTCAATTTTCACAATCATCCTTAAAATTATTACATTTATTTTAGATAAACATAATATAAATTTGAAAATAATTAATCATATATATTTTTTATTCTAATACTAATTTAATAACTTTGAAATGTATCTAAATAAATATCTATCAAGTTATACTGATAAAAAAATTCAGAAGAAAGTACATTTAATCCTACTATTTCTGGTCTGGGCTAACGTGGATTGGAATGTTTTCATTTATTCGAGCATCATAACTTTTATGTTGATTAGTACTTCTTTTTTTCTCATTTTTCTTAATTTTTTAAACTTTTAAATTATTTTTTTTGGCCTTTTTTTTATATTAAGCATTTTGTTATGTTCTCGAAAGCATTTCGAATATATAATTACCACTATGTCTACTAATAAATTGATACAAATTTTTAATAATAAATTTTCATTTAGAGTTTTCATTAGCAAGTTAATACAAAACAAATCAAACAATTAAATCATTCATTGATACATAAATTATAATAACATTATTGCCCAACTCAATCAATTGGTTATTTTGCAGAGTCTAAGTTTCAATTCATTTGTCATTTTGTATTTGATTTTAGAGTTAGCCGTTTCATTGTATATATCAATCTATGATTTTTAAGAGATTATATGCATATTCGAAGGTGAGATTTTTCAATCACCTCTTCAACTTTGAGAAACTTTATTTAGAGAAGTTATTGTGAGGTGTAGTGCTTTAGAGTTGCAGATAAGAAGTGTGTATTTGAATTGCATTCATTTAAAATCAAGTATGATGGTGTAGCACATATTCACCCCATGAAGGAGATTTTTGTTCCTCAAGCACAAAATCCTAATTTTGTGCTATCTGCAAACATAAATATTGGGGGCTGACTATTAGGGCACAAACGACCCGAGCCGAGTATGTATGTGTTCAAACTTGAGCTTGTTTAATATTATAGAGTTTGAGCTCGATTCAAACTTTTAAGAATAGTGCTCAAGCTTGAGCTTGTTTACCATTATCGAGCTCGAGCTCGATTCGAGTTTGTTCATGAGCTCGGTTCAAATTGGATTATCGAGCTTATTAATGAGTAGCTCATTTAATAAAATAAATGAGCTTTAATCAATCCTTAATCAAGCTTATTCACGAGCAGCTTGTTGAGAAATATACATGAGATGTATCAATTAAAGCTTATTAAGCCTAAAATAATAATAATTTGAACAATACTGTGTTCAAACAAGCCCTAATCGCACCGTAATCGAGCTCCTTAGCGAGCTTGTTCACGAGTTTTAAATGATAATGTTAAATGAACGTTGACGACAAGTTGTTGAGCTTCGTTTAACAATCGAGTATTTTAAAAATGTTCAAGCTCATTTGATTAGTTAATCAAACAAACATGAATGAGCTCTAATCGAACCGAACCACGAATAACTTGTCAAACGCTCGATTCATTTACAGGCCTATTGGCTATCTCTATTGCTTTGTATTAGTTTTGCTATTTATTTACATATATTGTTTGATCTAGCATGATAAATTGATGATTGTTAAACTACTTAATGTTAGGTCATTGTATAGAGTTAATTAAATCCATTATGGTCATATGTGTACACTCTTTTTTAGTATAAATAAACTTATCATCCCATTATCATTTGTGTGGATTAAGCATGTGAGTTGGCACAGGGGAACTTTACAATTATATTGCTCAATCACACGCTTCATTTTATATAATACACATAAAGCAACATTGTATAGTGTTATGCTTTTATTATATTCATTTAGGTTTCATATGAATTGTTTATGCTGTTAAATTCACCTAATGATGGATTATATTCATTATATAAGATTTGATTTGGTAAATTTGAAAAGAGATTCAATGTGCAAATTGCACCCTCGATTCATGCTCCTATTGAAGTACCCACAACTAAAAAGACCACTTAGAGACTTTGAATTAACCAAACAAATTGATCATATGAGTAAGCAAATAAATCTTTAAAGCAAGATATTCTTATTAGAACAATTACTATTCCATAAGTTATTTTTTAAAAGACAAAATGACAAGTAGCATGACATTGCGAAGGAGGCAATGGTTGATCATCATAACATTAGATCAAGAGAGATCTCAACACGTTGATTTTCAAAAGCAAATTTTTATTTTATCTATATTTTTTTTTAAATACAACATATTTTGTGGTGATAATTATTTTAAAACAATACTCTAAACATCTAAAATTTATTTTGAAATTTTTTTTAAAATAGCATTATTTATTTTTAAAAATAAAAAATAAAAATAATTAAAAACATACTAAACAATCATATTTTTAAAAATAACTATAAAATAAAAATAAAAATAAAATTGATCCCAAACAAGACCTAAAGCTACCACTATGCACATAAAATTATTTTATTGCATTACACCTATTGCTCCATTAACTTATGTTATCACACACTCAATTTTCATTAGATTTTTTTTTTTTTTTTTTTTGCTTGGGTCAAGAGGGAGAGGATTCTATTTGAGCAAATTTAATCACAAATTTATGAACATAACACATATATAAACTGTACACCCAAGACTAAGATGACTAACATGAATTTATTTGTGTTATGTTTATATACTAGTAATATTTTTGATATAATACTTATACCCCCGACCTCGTGTGTTATTATGCGTGTAGTTACATTACATGTTTAATTTAACCTTTCAATGCCATTAAATTGGTTGAACTAATTTCTAAACTTTTGAATCCAAGACCTCTTAAATGAAAGGTTTTTTTTTTCTTAAATGAAAGGTTAAGCATTCATTCAATGAATTTGTTTGTGTTATATTCATATGGTACTAATATTTTCGATATAATACTTACACACCCAACCTAATTTACTGTTATACCATTGCCATCTTGCTATGCTTGTAGTTACATTACTTGTTACTTTTAATTTTTCAATGATAATAAATTGTTTTTATTTTATTTTATTTTTTTGTTGAAGTTGAGCTTCATTAAGCTAGAAATTAGTGATTAATGGTTGAAGTTTACTTTGAACATAGTTCTCCTAGTTGAATAATTTACCACCTCCTTCAAAGGCTAAGCACAATCCATTAACCATATTTAACCCCTACATTACTTAATGATGTAATATAACCACTTTATTTTGCTGCACTGTCATTTTAAAAATTACATTTTTATCTTATATTCATGCAAGTGGCAACAATGAAAAGTTATCTCTACTGCATTGTTTACAGAGTCCCATCAAACTAACAAATTTGGTTGCTTTTAAAGCATGAAGTAATGCTTGGGGATTTTTTCAAGAAATGTCTAAAAATAACAGAATGTTATTGTACACCATACAACATAACATAGCACAATATAATCAAAAGCTAAAACCTTGACAGTTATGAAGCTATTCAACGCATACTTCCTATTCTACGCATACCCTTTATATGTAAAGATCAAACTAATACAACTTAGAAAAACAAAAGCCCTCTTGATTTACTGCAAGTAAAATGAAAAACAAAAAGCCACTGCAACATAAATACAATACATATATAAAAAAATAAACAGTAAGCAGATAGTGTCATCATACTTTATTTGAATTAGAAATAATATAGCACTCGTTGTTCATAAGCACAAAATAGAAAGAAAATTAACCTACCAAACATCAAAACTGCAAGCACTCCAAGAATCCAAAAAAAAAAAAACTATAAAATAAAAAAATATATATAATACTAATGGTTATTGATATAAACCTTATATCTGCAACCTTCATTTATCTTTCCTTACAACTCTATTTGTGCGGTGGTGCTGCTGTAAACCTAAGCTGGGATAGTTCCTGCCTATCAAGGAGAAAATATAAGTTAATAAAATAACTCCAACAGCAAAAGAAAGGGTGGGTTCAGCTCGAACAGAAGACCATCTTGGAACTACTGCATGTGTGGCTATGGAAGCAAAATTGCTCCCTGATTTATTTCTTCTGCAAAAGTTTAAAAAACATCGGTCAGACTACAAATGAGAAAGCCCGTGATGGGATTAATGAAAGATCTCTATATTTTTGCATCACAAAGATTTAAGTTTGGTAAAATCAATTTACATAACGGAATTCAAAAGTTAAAAAATAATTTCATGCCCCCCTTTTTTGACATTGTTAAATCTCAAACAAAAAACTTACTGCTGACTTCGATTTCCATAATGCTTATTGATAAATGTTCAATTTAAGACAACGTAATTTAGTTAATATATACATGCATGTATGAATAAGCATATATGAATATAATTTTATCAAAAATACATTCGAAAGAGTCAAGATGGATTGCATGCAAAATGGACGAATTTGTTTATTGATTGCTTGTTTAGTTTTTATATATATAAGAACTTCAAGTAACTTCGAAATCACTACAAAAATTGATAAATGAAGCATGTCAATCATCTAAATTAATTGGTTTGAGCTAATGATATACGTAGCCAGATCTAAAGAAAGGGAACTTCAGCTGAAAAGACATAAAATAAATCCCTAGTAAGTGGCCTCATCTCAATCTGGGGCAGACAAAAGTAAAGTCCTTTCAGAGAAAAATAAAAAAGAAAAAAGGTTCCTCTACGAAGATGAAATGAATTAATGAAGTTACAGAAAGATTTAACTGTAATTTGGCCGTAGTCATTACAGATGAATTAAATAAGTTTGATCAAGACTGACTAAATCTGAACCCAAACCAGTGGTTACCCAAGTCAAGTTCGCATGAAAATGCATCTATCTTGAAAACAGTACGGCCAGGCATGTAGTGATTATAGGTTTAATGCTAACAAAAGAAAATAAGGGCGGCAAAACGTAAAAGGGTAGATAAAGGCACAGGATGCAGGATTTCTACACTTTATAGTACAAATTTAAATTTAGGGCTTATTTGGGATTGATTTTATTTTTGTATTTTTGTATTTTTATTTTTATGTTACCTTTAAAAACATGTTTGATTAGTGTAATTTTTAAGTTTTTTTTTAAACAAATCACATTATTTCTAAAAATATTCAAAATAATTTTTTAGATGTTTTGAATGTATTTAAAAACATCTATTATCACCAAAATTATTTTTAATCAAAATATAAACAAATACAAATAAAAATTTTAAAACAAAAACTAAAAATGATCCCAAACGGCCACTTAACTTTTATTTTGACAGGTATGTGATGACTTCCACCTAAGGTATTGTATACTTCAAAAAAAAATGGCAGTCCAACAAGAAGAGTATTAAAATGGGCATTTCATATAATTGTAATAATTTCTTCAGGTTCATCACACAAGTAAAAATATTTGAATATGTCAAAGCACATCTTTCAACCATTATCGTATGATGTTAAAGCAGCCAAGAAAATTTGTGTACCTTCAACCCCTTCCACATAAAAAATAAGAATAATTTTAACAAGTACGTATCTTCATTTCATTTGTTTTAATATGGCTTTTCTTCTACTATTTCAAGTACTCAGGTGGTCAACTGTTAAAAAACGCTTGTGTGGTGCAAGGATTTTAGATAACCAACCCAAGCTGCTTAGCTAAAAGCCATAGAAAGCTCATTATTTGAAGAGAAATGCATAACCACCAATTAAAGCTTAGGCCCAGTTGATCGTTAGAGGCAAAAAGAGATTATAGGCCCATTATTCGGGACTGGAGGTACTGAGAAAATTATATGCTGTTTTATAAGCGCAAGTAAAATTCAAGATATGCAACATACCCAAACAAATTCCTAATAGAGGCCCAAAAAGATTGATCAGGCTCTCTTCGACGTCTTCTTGAAGCATATTGTTGATTTTTTGTTCTCTGTTTATTTCCATCAGACTGAAACACCCCTGCAATATGCATAAAAAAATGTAAGTTTCTTTAAGATGAGAGCTTTGTTTTAAAAAATAAAACCTCACCACTTCGAGGAACGGAAGAATCCTCCATGGTGTTCCTAAGGGAAGCCAATTGTTCAAAAAGAGATCTCTCCTTCTCACTGTGAAAAGAATGATCAAATGCAAATGAATACAGAAAAAAAAAAGCAAATGAATAATCATATTTTGAGCTTCATAAACTATTCAACAGAATACACCAACCGGTAATTTGGATAAGCCTAATAACAATTTGATATCTGAAATAAACTTTCATAATCTGAAAGGAATGATTATATTGGCTATTGGTTTGTGATTGATGCAGATTCTGGTTTTAAGGATTAAAATTTTGAGGGATTTAGAGACAATTTTCAATACAAAATAATTGATGTACAAAGAAGCTCCAAAAGTGCACGTTAGTAAACTCCTCGTATGCTTTTGAACAAAATAAATAGTTTGAAGATTGAGGAAAAGATGATTGACATAAAATTAGGAAATATATAATCGGCAAGTGAAAAAGTTCTGGTAAATCTACTATCAATAAGATATTTGAATAAAAACCCTTTAAATGGACAACTGCATTTAGTTTCCTGCTTTTTAAACTAAGGTCTTCTTTCCTGTAGACCATTCGGGCGTCTAAAGTACTCACCAGTTAAGGCCTTTTTTTTGGAAATAATTTTCACCAAGGTTTTCAATTAATTATGCCAAATAGGCATACTTACTAAAATAACCAAATTACCCGTGTTCTGTTTTTCATCAATTCCCCAACTAAAACCAGTTGCCAACAAATTTACCACTTGTAGAAATAAATATTTGGGCCCATTAGTTGGAGGAGAGGTGTTTTGTTTCTAATCCATAGAGGCTTTGCTGGAGAAAATTTAACTGGAAAAATCAAAATCAGATGCAACTTTCTAGCCAAGTTAATATTAGACACAGAGCAACCACCAGCAGCCACAAACTTTACTGCTCACACTAACAACTTCCTTTTGACGCAAGTGCTACTTCTTTCTCACAATGTAGGCCTATCGTAGCTGCTACCAGTTTCTTCTCGTCATTGTTCACCAATGAGCTAAGTCATGTGGCTATTTTTGTTTTTTCAGCATTAACACCTTATAATGATCATAGGGGTTCCTTAAGAATATCCTAACTCATAATCAGCATCAAAATGATAGCAAGAAGGTAGAAGAATTTTCAAGTGTCCCTGTTTATTTTTAAAGTGATTTAATTGGGGCAATGTTTATTGAATTTCAAGTGCGCCACTGAGTGAATGTTCAACATCAGTTCTCTCTATTTGTTTATTAGAATATGAGGATATAATTATTGCAAACATCTTTTGATTTTTATTACTGTTTTATGTTAAAATTAAAATTTATGGGAACAAATATCTTTAAGATTTGAGGCAAATTATGAAAATTTAATATGCCTTTGAAATAACTATATATATCTTCATTTTGAAATCAAAGATAAATTATATATATATATATATATATATATATATATATATATATATATATATAATTTTGTCTTTTAAATGTCAAAAATATTATGATTACAAAGCATTCTAATGGATAATGCGTAAGAACATGTTAAGACAAATTTTGTATATTATCTTTATGAAATATCATTTCATTCGTTATCTATGTACAAGATAAATGCTTATGACTTGTATATTATTTAACTTGACGTTGGACAAGAAATGAAAATAACATTAGATTTAGGTTTAAATTGAGATGAAATTTCAATATCACTTGAATTTTGTGTGCCAATTTTCAGATTTTCAACTGATGCTACACTAAGAGTATGATTAAAATTTCAATTAATTGCCTCTAATTAAGTGAAGCCTAGAGAAACTATTATATGGAAAGATTCTACAAAAGAAAAGTGGGAACTAATGACCTGAAAACATTGAATAGAATCAATGCTATAAAGTATGGCATAGTTCAAAAGTCATTTATAAATCAACCTAGATGACTTACTAGCATATCCAAGATTGTGAAAAAAAAGTTAAATTATCCTCTGAGTGATCATGATAGAGTTCGTAAAACTTACAAAAATGTCCTTGCCAACCTTGTGATTATTTTCCCCAAACACAGCTTGGGAATAAAATGTGTTAATTTAATTCATATTGGTCTGATAAATTCAAAAATTAGTAGGAATATAATATTGCAAGATATCCAATTGTTTCTTTTTTGGTTATCTTTATAAACTCAACAAAGGAGAATAGAGAGGTGGTGATAGTTTTGACCACAAAGGATTTCAAAATTGAACAAAAAAAAATAGATTTTGAGTTTATATTGGACATATCAATAGTTCTCATAATATCACTAAAAAAGTGCAATGATTTAATAAATTAAAATCATCATATCAATATTGCTTACACAAAATCTTGTGATCAAATGCAACATGATTATCAAACACGAATGACAACAAGCATTGATTGAACACATTTTCTTTTACACTAAAATTTAGCATTTCATAGTTACACTGAATCTGAGGATTCTAAAAATAAAAATAAAAAAATTATAGCTATTGCACTTCCAAACATATCACAATAAAAGCATAAAAAATTATTTTTTTAAAAATGCTCCTAAAAATAACACTCATTTTCCTAACATTTAAAAGAAATCAAAATATTGCTGTTGTTGAAACTACATATGTTATTATTAATAAGTTAAAAAATGAGTTATTCATGTTCAATTAGATGAAACTCGAGATGTAGCAATTGCAATATTGTTAAAAGAGATGGTGTTATTGAGTGATCACTTGACATAATACATATTGATGAAACTTCTTCTCCAACACTTAAAGAGCAATAGAAGCCTTTTTATAAATTATGGGTTAAGCATTGCATGATTATATGATCAAGGCTATGATCTAGAAAGCAATATGCACAATGAGTTCAATGGATTAAACACTTTGATCAAAAATGATAATGTTTAGGTTATTAATATACATTGTTTTGCACATCAGTTTTGATGTGGCATAAGAAACTTATGAAAGATGAATATAACCAACAAACAAAGTCCTAAGCAAGAAAAAAGCTATAGTCATGCAAGGGGTTCATTATAAGAAGCAATGATTACTTACGTAGTGTTTACAATTTTGACTCTTGAATGATTGTTATATAAGACTGTCATTGTAATTTGTAATTTTTCAATATATATAAATTTACAAATTTTGAATATTGAAAGTTTAATTTTAAAAAAAATGGAGGAATACTTCATAATTTCACTATGAAATTAATTATTTAAATAATAAATTTCAACTCTTTTGATTTTCAAGTAGTGATTTTAAATGGTTACACGTATATAACCACCCTCTTCATCTCATCCATAACCTTGGTGAGCCCTCCCTTTTTCCATCTCTTTGCATTTTTTTTCAAATTTTGTGTAAAAACTATATATATCTATATATATATATATATATATATATATATATATATATATATTGGTGTAATGAAGAGTTGTTGATCATTTAATGAAGAATTAGAGTCAATACCAAGAAGAGTTGAAGCTTGGTGGTCGACAGCTCATGAAAGGGGTTTGGTGATCTCTTCTTACCTAATCATTTTAGTGAGTGATTAGCTTATTTTTTATATATAAATACTAATGTTTCTTATTGTAGCCTTTTTCTATATTTTTACTCTATGTTATATGCATTTTATTGTACAAAAACCACTTAAAATTAAAAAAGGAAGGCTGGCCTAGGTTTTCAGTAATAAGACCTAATCTTGTTGTAACACTCCTGAGCCTAAACCTATTCGTATTGAGTAAAAAAATTATATTAAAACTAAAAACTTTAAACTAAAATTTTTCAAATTTTTGGCCCCATTCTCCAAACATATATCCAACCTCCAAAGCCGAATTCCCCAAGTTTGCGTCATCCACCAGAGCAAATAATCTCTATCCTAGTCTTGAAAAAAAATAAAAGAATACTAAAATTATTCCAAAAACTATTAAATTTAACATCTTGAATTTCAAAATTTAAATTTGAATTTCTGAAATTCAAATTTTGAATTTTGAAAGTTCAAATTTTAAAAAAATAGAGGAATACTTCATAATTTCACTATGGAATTAATTATTTAAATAATAATTTTCAACTCTTTTTAGTTTTTCAAGGAGCCACCCTCTTCATCTCATCCATAAACTTGGTGAGCCCTCCCTTTTTCCATACCTTCGCATTTTTTAAAAAAATTTGTGTAAAAAAACTTTTTTTTTTGGGTAGTGAAGAGTTGTTGATCATTTAATGAAGAATTAGAGCCAATTTCAAGAAGAGTAGAGGCTTGGCAGTGGTCTCACATGAAAGGGGTTTGGTGATCCATTCTTATCTAATCATTTTAATGAGTGATTAACTATTTTTTTATATATAAATACTATTGTTTCTTATTGTAACCTTTTTCTACTATTTTTACTCTGTTATAAGTATTTTTATTGTATTTTTAATCCACAAAAAACAACTTAAAATTAAGGAAGGCTGACCTAGGGTTTTCTATAGCAAGACCTAATCTTGTTGTATCACTCTTGAGCCTAAACCTATTCAAATTGAGTAAAAAAATTATATTAAAAAAAGAAACATTAAACTAAAATTTTCCAAATTTTTAACCCCATTCTCCAAACATACATCCAACCTCCAAAGTTGATTCCCCAGTTTGTGTTGTCAACCAAAGCAAATAATCTCTAACCTAATCTTGATAAAATTTAAAAGAATACTAAAATTATTCAAAAAACTATAAAATTTAAAATCTTGAATTTAAATTCAAAATTTAAAATTTTGAAAGTTTAAATTTTTTAAAAAAGGAGGAATATTTCATAATTTCACTGTGAAATTAATTATTTAAATAATAAATTTCTACTCTTATTGGTTTTTTAAGGAGTGATTTTAAGTGGTTACACGTATATAACCACCCTCTTCATCTCATCCATAAACTTAGTGAGCCCTCCCTTTATCCATCTCATTGCATTTTTTTTTAAAATTGTGTAAAAAAAAATTTTTTTTTGGGATAATGAAGAGTTGTTGATCATTTAATTTAGAATTAAAGCCAATTTCAAGAAGAGTAGAGGCTTGGTGGTCGTCCCCTCATGAAAGGGTTTGATGATCTCTTCTTGTCTAATCATTTTAGTGAGTGATTAGCTTATTTTTTATATATATAAATACTATTGTTTCTTATTATAACCGTTTTCTACTATTTTTACTCTGTTATAAGTACTTTTATTGTATTTTTAATCCAAAAAAATCACTTAAAATTAAGGAAGGAATGCTGACCTAGGGTTTTTATAGCAAGACCTAATCTTGTTGTATCACTCCTGAAGCCTAAACCAATTCAAATTGAGTAAAAATTTTTATCTTAAAACTAGAAACTCTAAACTAAAATTTTCTGAATTTTTAGGCCCCATTCTCCAAACATATATCTGACCTCCAAAGCCGAATTCCCCAAGTTTGTGTCGTCAACTAGAGCAAATAATCTCTGACCTAATCTTAGAAAAATTTAAGAGAATACTAAAATTATTCCAAAAACTGTAAAATTTAAAATCTTGAATTTTAAAAGTTTAAATTTAAAAGAAAGGAGGAATACTTCATAATTTCACTATGAAAATAATTATTTAAATAATAAATTTCAACTCTTTTTGGGTTTTCAAGGGTTTAAAGTGGTTATAGTTATATAACCACCCTCTTCATCTCATCCATAAACTTGGTGAGACTCACCCCCCCTTCCCACATTATGGACGGATGCGGGCAAAGAAGTTAGTCCATGAAACTAGAATTAGGTTAGGAACTTGGAATATAGGTACTCTTACAGGTAAATTAATGGAATTAATAAATATTATAGTTCATAGAAAGATAAATATTTTATGTGTTCAAGAAACTAAATGGGTTGGGGAGAAAGCGAGAGATTGATAGTTTAGGTTTTTGAGTATTGAGGTAAAGTCGAACTAGAAATGGTGTAGGTGTGATTATAGATAAAAGTTTGAAGGATAATATTATAAATATTAATAGATGTGGAGATAGAATTATAGCTTTAAAGATTATTGTTGATCTTAAGATTATCAATGTTATAAGTGTCTATGCTCCTCAGTAGGTTTGGAGGTAAGCTCAAAGAAAATTTTGGAATGAATTAGAGGATTAATACAAAAGATACCTCTTGAAGAAAAAGTATTGGAGGAGATTTAAATGGACATATTGGTAGAGTGGTAGAAGATTTTAAAAGTATTCATGGTGGTTATGGATTTGGAGTAATGAAGAAGGTATAGGTATATTAGATTTTCTTTTATGATTTTGTAGTTCTTTAACTTTATTTAAGAAAAGAGATGAACATATTATTACTTATAAAATGGATCTAGTAAAACAGTTGATTATTTTGATAAGAAAAATAGATCGTTTAGATTGTAAAGATTAAGGTCATTCCAAGTGAAAATTTAAACATCGTCGATGTTAGTTTTAGATTTTAAGATGAAAGGTTGTAAGAGAAAAAATAAAAATTATTGTCTAGGATTAGATGGGGACACTTAAAGAACACAAATAAAATATTTTTAAAAGCTACAGAGATTAGAATTTGGGATGTTCATAAGGAAGGTAATATTATGTGGGAAAAAAATATGAGTGAAATTAAACAAGTTGCTAAAGATGTGCTTGGAGAATCAAAGGAAAAGCTTCTTTAATAAGAATAGTTGGTGGAGTCGAGTGTGCGAAAAGATAAAAATAAGAAAATTGTTATAAAACTTGGTTTAGATGTAAAACTTCGGAGAATTGGGAAAGATATAAAAGTGGCTGTAGAGATTCTAAAGCGATATATGATGCAAAATTTAGCTTTTAGTGATTTATACAATAGATTAGATCTAAAGAAGGTGAAAGATGTATGTATAAGTTAGCCAAATAAAGATAGGAGAAGTAAAGACATAGTTCAAGTGAGGGTGTATTAAGGATGAAAATAATAAAATGCTTTTTTTTAGAAAAGGATATTGAAAATAGGTGGATGAGGTATTTTGATAAACTTTTCAATGAAGGATCTGAGTACGATTGATTTTTAGCAACCTTACTAACAAAAAATAGAAATTTCATTTTATCATTGTATTAGTAAATCGAAGTTAGTGAAGCTTTAAAGAAAATGAAATGTGGAAAAGCGATAGAGGATAATATTCCAATAGAAGTGTGAAAATGTTTAGGAGATCGAGGAATTTCTTGGCTTACAAATCTTTTTAATGTCATTTTAAAGACTAAAAGATGCAGATGAGTGGAGAAAGAGTTTGTTGGTTCTATATTTAAGAATAAAGGTGATATGAGTGTGCAAATTATAGAGGAATTAAGTTAATGTGCCATACATTAAAATTATGGGAGAAATGAGTGAGCATAGGTTACGATGTGATACAGTTTCTCCTGTCGGTTTGGTTTCATGCGGTAGATCTACTATGGATGCTATACATTTGTTAAGGGTTTGATGGAGAAGCATAGAGAAGTAAGGAGGATCTACATATGATATTTATTGATTTAGAAAGCTTATGATAAAGTTTCAAGAGATGTTCTTTGGAGAGTTCTAGAGCAGAAAGGAGTTAATATTGGTTATATTCAAGTCATTAAGGATATGTATACTAGAGCATTACTTGTGTCCAAACACAAGGAGGATTGACAAAATATTTTCCTATTTCGGTTGGATTACATCAAGGATCATTAAGCCCTTATCTTTTTTACTTTAGTTATGGATGTTCTTCTTAGGCATTTACAAGAAGATGTACCTTGGTGTATGCTTTTTTCTTGATGACATTCTTCTTGTTGATAAGACTAGAGAGTCCAACGAAACTTGAATTATGGAGGTCAACTAGAGTCTAAAGGTTTTAGTTTAAGTAGATCTAAAACGAATATATGGAGTGTAATTTTAGTTGTAGAAGTTCTAGTGGTAGTGTTGTGACATTAGGTGAACAAGTCATTAATAAGAGTGGCGTTTGAGATATTTAGGCTCTATTGTTCAAAATGATGGTGAAATAGATGGAGATGTTATTAGTAGAATTCAAGTTGGATGGTTGAAGTGGAGCATCGGCTTTATTATGTGATAGAAAAGTTCCACTTAAACTTAAGGAAAATTTTATAAGATGGTGGTAAGACACGCACTTATGGTGCGAATGTTGGCCAATAAAGAGAAGCATAAGTTAAGTGTTACTGATGAGGATGCTTAAGTGGATGAGTGGCTTTACTCTTAGAGATAGAATGCAAAATAGTATATTCGGAAAAAGTTGGAGTAGCTCGGTGGTAGATAAGATTAGGGAGAGTCGCTTAGATGGTTTGGCGTCGCGTCAGGTCAGATGACAATTAGGAGAGTAGATGCATTAGATTTCTTATGTTAAGAAAGGTAGAGGTAGAAAAAGACTTGGTTAAGATGTATAAAAATGATCTTAGTATACTTGATTTAAATGAGAATTTGACACATAATAGGACATAATGGAGACGAAGGATTCATGTAGCTGACCCCACCTAGTGGGATTAAGGCTTGTTGTTGTTGTTGTGTAAACAAATTTTTTTTTGTGTGATGAAGAGTTGTTGATCATTTAATGAAGTAGAGTTTCGGCTTGGTGGTTGTCCCCTCATGAAAGGGGTTTGGTGATCTCTTCTTACCTAATCATTTTAGTGAGTGATTAGCTTTTTTTATATATAAATACTATTGTTTCTTATTGTAGCCTTTTTTATTATTTTTGCTTTATGTTATAAGTACTTTTATTGTATTTTTAATCCACAAAAAATCACTTAAAATTAAGGAAGGAAGGCTGACCTAGGGATCTCTGCAACAAGACCTAATCTTGTTGTATCACTCCTGAGCCTAAACCTATTGAATTGAGTAAAAAATTTTATATTAAACTAAAACTTTAAACTAAAAATTTTCAAATTTTGGCAATTCCCCAAGTTTGTGTTGTCAACCAAAGCAAATAATCTCTGACCTAATCTTGAAAAAATTTCGAATACTAAAATTATTCCAACAACTATAAAATCATCCAGCACACTCCAAAACACTTTGAATTAACTTTTTCAAAATTTCAAGCCCACATGACCAATGTATTTATCACACTAAAATCAAAACTTCAGAGTTAAGGATTTTTAGGTTTTTGGGAACCATGTATTGGCTTTTATTGGTGACCCAAATCATAATTTCTCATACTATTTCACTCCACCAAGGCCTATGTCATCTTCGTAGCCCTTTTAGAAAAATCTCCAAACCTTAATTGACCACTTTTAAGAGGGCCAATCTTAGGCAACATCAGGTTTTAACTGGCGTTAATTGTTGTGGCTGAAAATATATACAAATTGATTCTCTTTTCAATATAATTATCAATCTAATTAATGTTGTTGAAAGTTCATGCAAAAGAAGAGATATTCTACAAGATAAATGTTTAGCACACATATCAAGATATTATGAAATGGAGAATTATTCTCTCTAACCAGCTAAAGATAATTGTTTGAATCTGTTGTTGATGTTCTAAAGTTATTAATACAAGATAATTCAAGCACTGAGCAAGGAGATGAAGCAAAAGCATAACTAAATTATATAAATTATTTTAATTTTATTTTTGATTACATTTGATGAAGTCTATATTTGGCATCTCAAACAAGCTTTCTTAAGTATCATAAAAGAAGAATCAAGATAATAAAAATGCTATAACTTTGACTAAATTTCTAAACAAAGACATCAAATATGAGAAATAATGGATGTGCAACTTTAATTAAGATGACAACTCATGTTGTGCACAAAAAAAAAGATATAATGGATGAGATTTTGTAATGATGACAAGTCAAGAAGTATGTCACTCAAAGAACAACAAATTTACATCATTATCATATAGATTTATTTCTCTATGAGAGATATGCAACTTCAAGAGCTCAATGATAGATTCACTAAAATAAATATTGAAATGTTTTTATGTATAGCTTACTTGAATTCATGTAAGGCACTTTTTAATTTTGAAGAAAAGTTTAAAATATCTCACATAATTTTCTTCTTATAATTTACCAAATATAGACCTCATAGTGTTAGATAGCCAGCTTGAAAATTTTATCATCAAAATAAGATATAGAGCTGCATTTTTGAAGTTAAATGAGAGACTGGATAGCTTGAACAAAAAATGGTAGAAATTAGAGAGGATAATATTTACCACTTGGTATACTTAGTTATCTCTATGCTATAAAAAATTGCTTGTGTGATCATATAGGAGATGTTTTGATGAATGATAGTTTGATTACACATAAAAAAAAAACATTTAATAGTGCTAAAAGTGAAATAATCATAGAACGATTTAAACATATGAAAACTCAAAGGGAGAAATTATAGATAATAATTTTTTTGGTGAGCATATATTTATTATTAAAGCTCTAATAATTTTTTTAAAAAAACCATCGATGCTGATTGAAAGCTCAGATGAAAAAGAATGAAATTATTTTTGAAATCCTTAGTTTGTGCACTTACTAAAAAATTCCTAGTATATATATATATATATATATATATATATATATATATATATATATATATATATATATATATATATATATATATATATATATATATATATATATATATATATATATATATATATGTATATGTTTGTGTGTATATGACATCAAGATTTTTCTAGGACAAATGTCTATAAAAGTTAGATTTCATCTTCCATTCAATCAATAAACTATAATGATGTGAGCTGCACTGACGCACCTATTGGTAGATGTGTATTATGATAACTTATTATATGGATGATTATTATTGAAAAACTCTATTTGTTTGAGTGATGCACAAATTTCTCAAGCATACTAGGTAAAGCAATGACAATCAAATTTTTTTATTCATTGATCATATAAATTAGTAGACGGATACTTAATGGGTGATAATAGTTTAATCAAACTAGAGTACAATATAGATTATTGTGCATTTTATCATCTTAATAAATGTTTGATTTCAACATACAATGTTGCAATTAGATATATGATAATTTAAAATAATAAAATATACAATCTTGATCATACAATATGATTGCAATTTGAAAACACATAGGTGTACAACTATGACCATCTAATTTTTTGCACTCCATTAGAAGTATAAACATGGCATATAACTATCAAGATTAAAACCCCAAACTAGGTAAGCACTAGGATCAATTTTGGCAACTCAACCCAATCACGTCCTAGCAAATTTTCTACTATTTCTAAAGAACCATCGCCAAAAAACATCCTTTATGGCCACTACATCCAAAGCTATCACTCATCATTCTCAAGTCGATTGGTACCAACACAGTCAATGTTAGTTGAAATCCTCCCAAAACTCAACCTCCCTACTCAAGAATTGGTCCATTGCTGACTTCTCCAAGTTAGCCTCCTTGACAAATCAACCTTCTTGGCAACTTTCTCTCTAGAGTCAGACCTATTCCAAAGAATTGGGCCTCAACAACAACCTTCCTAACTCAATCTCCATCCAAGTCAGCCTCTTGAATCTAATCAACTTCAAGGCAACTTCTAGTCGGCCTCCTCAATAGATCGATATTCTTGGTTAGTTCACCATGTAAGTCGATCGATTCCAATCTAGTAAGAATAAGATGTCCCATCAAGCCTTTAACATCTCATAGCAACACAAAACATAATCCATCCAAGAATTACAAAAAGGTAACATGTGTCCACCACACAACAAACCAACATAATTAGAATGGTGCTGCACACCTTGCCTCAACTAAATTCCCCAACAACTAGTTTGTCATCAAACTATCAAGGGCCTAATACCTAGCACTCGATCACCTCTAAACCCAAAATGTGGACCACATCCCCACCCACTGTCAACACCGTTACCCAAGAGACCCGCCTAAAAAGGTTCCTTTCTTGTCCATCAAGAGGACCTCCATGGATCTTGTTGAGACATGAACTCTTGTGTGCAAAAGAAAGAATCTTCCTTCTTCTTGGTCCCTTTCATTGCTCCCTAACAAGCGAAGGTGGACTTCCTTTGTTCATTGAATATGTATCTTTTAAAATTTTTAGTGGATTCCATCCCATTGCCTCATGAATATAAACTACAAAGGCAAATCACATATATATGCTACTATTTGAGTGCTCTATAGTCTTCCTCTGGCCTTCTCATTCCTCCTATGCATAGGGACACATCATCTTCATCTGAGGCTCATCAGCAATATTCCAAAAGCAATCAACCGACATCTCTTTATTGCCTTCCTACAAGCTAGCATTGCTTTCTATCCCTAAGCTGTAAAGTATCTCAAATCAAAGGCTTTCTTTCCTATTATTCCCTCTTACAGAAGTGCCTTACATGGCGTCATCCCAATGGCAGATACTTGTTAATCATATCAACCAATTGCTTTAAGATATCTTTAATATAAACATTATGACAACTACTAAGTTCGCTTCAACAAGCTTTAACTACCACATTTTTAAAAACATTCCACAACCACCAAGAGGGTTCATAAACAAAAACTCATCCATGGTAGTCTTATGTATTATGTTGGGCAAGTGTCAGACATTTACACCTCTTATATGATTAGAACACACCCTCATGATTGAGGCACCACATAATTGAGGCACAAGATAATGATGAATTGTTTATTTTTTATTGATGATTGTAAAGGTTCTATCAAAGAGCGCATTGGTGATAATGTTAATGCTGATTTAGGTACTGAGTGTTCTAATCGATTAGTGATATATTAATATGCTCAATTTTTTTCTTAGTCATTTTGAAGATTATATACTCTTATTTTTTACTTTGATATTTGTGTAGACAATATAATATTGTGTTAGTAAAATCATCCCTAAAACTTGATAACATATTTAAACATAATTGTAATGCTTTTCTTTTGTTAGCCCTTAAGTTCTTTATGTGATATGTATGATATTATAATTCATTGTGTAATCTTTTTTGATAAAAAATATTAACATTGTGTCTTGATTACTCATTTATATTAATACTTTATAAAAGAAGATATTCTATTAATGGTGCGATGTATCTTACTATTTATGGGTATCTTTGGCCCCATGTTCATACTGGATTGTGTTTGTGACTTATGGTTATAATTCAGAGTCAAAATTAAGTTTTTTTTTTTATAATTTTCTTCATAGTACAATTATCTTAAATTGTTCTAAACTCATATTGCTTTCTATGATGATATAAATTAATTTATACATTGAATTCTAGATGTTCAAGAGTTTTAAACAAATTTATTAATTAACTTCAATACATAACAACAAGCTCTTAACATTGGCTGTCAAATTACAGCATGTGGCTCAGGGCCCAACTTTCATACGTTGCTCATATTGAAGAATGAACCAGCTACCCTGCCCTGCAACTGCTTTCTGTCTCTGTAACATTCCATTCCCTTCCATCATCACAGTCCCAAAAGAAGATGCTTCAGCACCTTTTTTTTAGTAATCTCATCATTATCCACTAAAACAGTTCTAATTTATATTCATCAGTTTGTCATTCCCAAAACATAGTTCAATAACTATGGTCATAAAGACCGAAATATAGGGCAGAGAAGTTGTATTTCAAAAGCACTGAAAATTGTTTACAGTACTAGAGCTCCTAACAGCAGATATATGGAGTATCAAGAACTTGGTTTGCATTTAAAGAGACAAGAAGAGAATCAAACCTGATCCTTCTTGGAATTTGAACTCTAACAATAAAATGGTGATCACCTCTAACCGAGGGCTTTTTGACATTTGGTATCCCCATGTTAGAGAATTTTAATACCTCTCCAGGTTGTGTCCCAGGTGGAATGCGAAGATCTCGACTTCCCTCAATCGTTTCAACCTAGGTAGGCAATTAGTTGCCGATGTGTGACTGATAAGCATTCATACAACTCAGTTCATTTTCTCAAATAATTTTCAATCTCTGATTAAAAGAGAAAAATCATGATTCATAAACATTATGAACAATTAACCGTTTTATGAAGAACTAAAATGAAACAAAAAAGGAAATGTCACCATATATCTATGTAAACAGTGACAAAATAATTACCTAACTAGTCAATCATCTTGTTGACATAAAAAAATAAGCTTATTCTCCACCACCAATGAGGATGAATGTATGCCAAAGAAAGATCGTGTCCTTTTCAAACGACTCAAAAGATTTGCTTGATATCATCAGTGGGAGTTCCAACAAGAAATAGCCGAGTTTCTGACGGAAGTTAAAAAATGTAGTTTCATGAAAAGCAAAAAAAATGAGAATCGGAGGAGAGTATTATAAGTCTAGCTGTGGTATTTTTTTTATTTTTTAGGTTATTTTTTATGATCATGTATATGTGGCCAGTACCAACAAGATTAAGATGTGTCTTTAATGTTTTAAGTATTTTATTAAATTTGGTTTCCTCCTACAGGTGGTTTCCAATTCAGCAAACAACAAGAATCAGTTCAAATTAAATATTCACTTCCTATAAGCACCGGCATTCTTCCTTTGTCATTGGTTCCACTACTTTCAACTGCTGATTGATCCCACCAACTGTACCTTAGACTGCATATTGGAATTTATATAGTTTTCTTATTTCTTATTGCAGTAACACCACTCAAGCAATCAGTCTACTATCTACTCAAGTGTTTCACATATTTTGCATATTGCCTATTGCAATTTTTTTTCATGTACAAGATGCGGTCTAGGCTATCAACAATTTTCCCCTGTAACTAGAATTCAAAAACTTCAACATAAAAGAAAAGATTGGTTTCTACTAGTTTGATGAGTTAATTTAATTTAACTCGTAATTTTAGGCTAGACCACGGAGGATGCTAAGAAGTTACTAATTTTGGACTTTTTCGGCCTAATTTACATGGCATGACTGAATAAAATTATTATTTTCTCTTAATATCTATGTCAACTTGGACATGACTTTTTCAAGCATTGAAGACAACCTCCATGAGAAGCTTTTTCTTCTACCGGTGAGGCCACAATCTTTAAATCAAGACTTTTATCCCTAGTTCTCTCATCTATAATAATATGAATAGTTTGTAGAAGTGACAAGGATCATGGAAAGTTTGTTATGCATTGGCTTTCATTTTTACACAAATTACGGCTTGAATCTTAATTCTTAAAAATTTTATATTTGATCTCAAATTTCTAATGGAATTTAAGATTATGTGACTTTTATATTGTTGATTCAAATGAACTAAATGTTATTTCCCATTTTGTATCAAAAGAGACCAAATTAAAAATTGAAAAACTATAAATTGTTAGATTCAAAGTATTTCTTTCTGAATGCCATCCTAGGTGTGCATAGAGTGTCTTAGACACTAAGACCTCCAGCTTCAATTTAGTAACAGAGCCTATAGTTGCATTAGCATGTCAATTAGGTGTAAGAAATGAATTAGATCAATCAATAAATTCCAATAAATGAAGTAATATAATAGGATTAAGATAATTTATGATTCGAGATCATCATTATTATAAGGAATCAAAATTACATTCCAACATTAAATGGAAAGTAAAACCTTGAGAATTTTTCAAAATGAATTGATAATTTGAAATACATCATTGAATATTATGTTACATTTAATACTAAAAGGGTTAAAATTGTTGAAACAAAATTAATGGGACAGGTTTAATCTTATTAGCATAGTATTTTAAACAAAACAAAATTAACATAGCCAATACATGACATAACTTCAAGAATAATATCAATTATTAATGAACATAAGGATCAATGAATAATAATTTTAAAAGTTGCAAACAAAAGAATTCTACTGTATTTGAATATTACAAAAGATTCATAAATCTTAAAATTAAACATGATTTGCCTCAAGATTATCTTATTACCATGATGTGTTTTACTAAAAGTCTTTAGTGAGATTTTAGGAAAGATTTAAACTACAATTTACCAGGAATCTTAAATGAGGCCTTATCCAGAATGTCAGTTATCAAGGCCTACTATAAATAATTTGTTAGAACTACCACACCAGTAAATAAAATTCAAAAAATAACTCTACTTTCTCCTCATAAATCTGAGAATCATGCATAATGAAATCTAATCTTATAAAAAAAACAGTAATTCATGGATATGCTTTTAAAGATGATTAAATAAAGATTACAATCATCATTTGATATTTTTGATGTTGTTGAATCTGAACATACTTGGTAGTCTACAATAAACCTAGCATCGATCAAGAAAACTATTACCACTTTCCTACACCTTTATGAAACTCTAACTAAATTGCAAATTTCAGTTTCCTCCTTTGTCCATGCAGATGTCATTAATCAAACTTCAAAAATTTTACTATTAACAGTTGTCATTCCTCAAGAAAGTTAAAAAAATACCCACCACCATAGACTTTGTTGAGGATGGCCATTTTCGTGAACAATAGAAAGCTCCATACTAACTAAACCAAACCAAAACATAAACTTATGTCTTAGGCATACTTCTTTGAGCTACATTAAAGTGAGTGGTCAAAAGAGTAAGCAGCATAAAGAAAACTAAAAAGTGAAAGTAAAATCCAGAGTGAGCAAGAGCAAAACTGAGGGCTGAGCAGTAGGGTTAAATGGCAAAATGCATGAATTCAACTGATCACATGTGACCACAACAAAAACAACCAATCTCGAGCATAAGGTTTCTCTTCACACATTCATCAAAGTAAATTTTTACATAGCTTTTAATATGCATAGAAATAAAAACTCTCTCTCTATAAATAGTGACACTTTGATTTATATAGAATATAGCTTATATTAAACAAAGAGAGTAAAGCAAAAGAAAATTTAATACTAAAACTTGTAAGATTAATAGTCTAATTACAACAATCTGTTTAATGCTAAATTAAAAGATTAAAAAACATTAAAAATAAGTGTCTAGTTGAATGAAAATAAAGATTAGTTAAGGATAATTAAATAAATTGACTAAATTATAGTGTATATATGTGTGCGCGAATAAAATTAATTAATATGAATGCTTTATAGGCATCAAATTAAAGGAGATGAAATTCAAGAAGCAAAAAAGCCAGAAATTAAATCTTCTAAAGTTATGGTGGGTACTCAATACTCTTATTTCTACATGATAGTAATAATATTACTTTCCTCCAAATCAAATGCATTATTTAATTTTGATGTTCATCTGATAAAATCTTATTGCAAGCTATTTGTGATTTATTTCAGCTATTAAAATGAATAATATAGATTTCTCATTAAGTTTAATCTATTATTTAATGCCTTACTTTTTATAAAATGTTGAATGATAGAATTATATGAATGTTTTCATGTACATGTTAACAAATGGAGTTCACCTCTTAATCCATGCACAGATGAAATAAAAATATATATTGAAGTACCTTAAATGACACAATTTAAGTGATATTCTGTGACGGGTGTAAAATACAAAAATAAAATAGATAACATGTGATACGATTCGTTTCCATACATGTATGAACGCTTAAAATCTCCGATATTGACATTATTGAAAACAAAAAATTTCATATGAAACAATGCTAATTTATTTAATCTAACAAGCATGCATATTACTTCTCAAATTCATTTAAAACAAGATGCACCTTGGTGTATGCTTTTTACTAATGCATTCTTCTTATTGATAAGACTAAAGATGGAATTCAAGAAAACCTTAAATTATGGAAGTCAACCTTAGAGTCTTAAGGCTTTTGTTTGAGTAGATCTAAAACCGAATGCATGGAGTATAATTTTAGCTGTAAAAAATCTAATGACAAAGTGATGACAATAGGTGATCAAGTCATTAAAAAGAGTGAAAGTTTTCGATATCTCAGGCCTTTTTCAAAGTGATGGTGATATAGATGGAGATGGTATTAGTAGAATTCAAGTTGGATGGTTGAAGTGAAGGAATGCATCGGGCCTAGTGTGTGATAGTAAAGTACTTAGACTCAAGAGAAAATATTATAAGTTGGTGATGAGACTTGCAATGCTTTATGCCTTAGAATGTTGGCCAATAAAAGAGAAACATAAAATTTAAGTGTTGCAGAGAAGAGGATGCTTAAGTGGATAATTGGCTTTACATTTAGAGATAAAATGAGAGACAAAATGAGAAACGAATATATACATGACAATTGGAGTAGCTCTAGTGGCAGATAAAATTAGAGAGAACATCTTCAATGATTTGGTCAAATAAAACATCCGTTCAATGACCCAATTAAGAAAGTAGATGCATTAGATTTGACCTATGTTAAGCAAGGTAGAGGTAAATCTGAAAAACTTGGTTATGAAGTATAAAAACGATCTTAATTTATTAAGATTAAATGAGAATACGATAATTAATAAGACACATTAGAAAATGAATTAATGTAGCCCACGTAGTGGGATAAAGGCTTGTTATTGTTGTTGTTGCACTGTAATTTAGAGATATAATGTATCGACAAAGTTGTTGATAACTCACAATTATACCTAACTAATATTTTTAAAATAATATCTCAAAAAATTAATGAAAAAAATCAGTATATAAACATGGATTTGCAAAAAAAGATATTTACATTAGAAATATTATAATTTTGATTAAAAAGGAGTTTTAAGTTTTAATGGCTCTTTCAACATATTAGAAGACATTAGATGTACAAAAATGCTCTTATTGATAATTAATGTTAGAAAATGCAATTTGAATTTTTTGTTTGATTTTCTACTCTTTCCATAAAAAATCCAAGGTTGTAACAAGATATTCGCATAACTACATCCAATCTATCTCAAGACTCCTAACTTACCATGTACATCATAGTTTAAGTACAGACATTTTTTTCTTTGAGCAACCAAAGAAAATAGTGAAGTATCCATAAACATGATATTTTAAATCAATATTGTTCAAATATTTCTTGTTATAATTTGATAGATTCAAAAAAGCATACAATATATACCAACACAGTAAATGGAAATTCCTCTAAAGTGAAAAAAATGTGAAGGTTTAGGTAAACACACCCTTCAACAAATATAAGCTTCATATATTTAGATTTTAAATCATGCTTAAACATAGGCCTACTATCAAGTTGAAATTCAAATTCAAGTTTAGGTTTGGATAGATGTTCAAGTTCATATGCATGTTCAACTTCGAGCCAAATTATGAACATAAGTATGAATTAATGTTTAAATTCAAATTTCAAAAATAAAATTTTCAGGCATTTGGAAATCTTCTTCTAGTAACTTATCAGAAAATAAAACATAATAAATAAATACATCATCTCAACTAATTCCTTTGTCCAGAGAATTAAAAGATCTAACATAAGCGACATTGTTTTAAGACATTAATATTGATGAGGAACACGTAGAACTAATGTTCTTTTGACTAGAATATGACCATCAAAAATATCATTAACAACATCATCAACAAAATATAAATTATAGTAGGTATCTGAATTTTTAATTTGTTGATAATCTCAAAAATACTTGGCTTCAATTGATTTCTACAAAACTCCTTGTAATGTATATTTTGTATTTCCTTCGATGGTTGGATGACACAAAGATAAGAAAATGCACTTTTTGAAATGTTAATTCCTATTGTGATGACGTTAATAGAAAAGAGGTTTCCCTTCTATGAACAACACATTTTAGGAGTTTTGATAAATTTAGAGTCCTGCATACCATTAGATTTTTAATAAAATAAAAGCTAAATAATTCCAAATCACCAAAAAAATTATGAAACCTTTACAAATTTCCATTTTATTCACAATCAAAGAAAACTCATGACAAGTAAGCACTTTACAAAGACTTGCCAAATAGCTTGGTGATGCCTAAGGTGCAATGGATCATGATCAATGACATGGTGTCAAGGTCAACAACGAATAAGAAGAGGCTGATGAAGGTGTTGTCATGGTTCGCTAGTTGATCAACAATATAGGGTTGTGATTGATAATGTGGATTTAGGGGTGCAACTGAGTCAAGCCAATCAAGCTCAACTCGATTACAAGCTCATGAGCCAAGTTTATCGAGCCTCGAACTCGAGCTCACATTATAGCTCGATTGATTACTGAGCTTGAGTTCAAGTTATTAGTGACTCGGCCCGTGGGCTCGTCGAGCTGCTCAAACCCACGGTTCACATTGTTAGCGAGCCGATGAGTAGATGTGGTTCTGTTGCGCCTGTGTAAGTTAAAAGTCCCACAATCCCACTTCACCCTAACCCTAACACAAACACTACGCTGCACTCCACAGCCTCACCTCTCTCATGTCTTCCCTTTCTACCTCTCTCACATCTCGCCTCCCTCGCATCAGACGTCTCTCTCGTCTCGCTTAATAGATAACAAAACAACTTGATCTCGGTTGATCAGTGAGTAAGATTGGTACTCAATAAAATCTACACATTAACTTTGTTCCTTTGATTCTCTTTGTTTTTCCTTGCGATGTTTGGTGTGAAGCATAGAGATTGTTTTTGTAGTTAATATGGGAAGTTGGGAGCTAATTCTTCTCTATTTTGATATTTCTTCCTTTTCCGCTTGTCTTTGCTATTTTGATTTTATGATGATTTTAATGATTTTATTGTGATTTAGTCTCTATTTTACGATGATTTTGATGGCATACAAGTAATTCACTTTCCTTTCTATAAAGAACAATGAGTCATAGAGATTATTTTTTCCTTGGTTCTTTTTTGATGATTTTAAATTGATTTTGTGTTGGGCTTCTTGGTTGCAGTGAATTCAGTGACCCTTTGAATTTGACAGACAACAGAGTGTTGGATTGCAAGCATGCGAGCATTTGGTAATTATAAACTATAGAATGTTTAATAAATCATTTTGTTATTGTTCTATAAGGAACATTCATTAATTTATTTTTATTTTAAATTTAGAATGGCAACACCACCACTTATGAATGATGAGCCGTTTGATAAACATTAACAAGTGGAAGTGCAAATCGGTATTGAATAAGATAATAGCAATTTAAATGATAATATCAATGAGGGGGTAAATGAAGTTACTGATGAAAATATTGAAGAGGGTGATAATGATGTTGAACCTGAAAATCCAATTGAAACAAAAAAAGAAAGCATCATGAGTTTGAGGGGAGTTTAAAAGGTTATTCTTCCTGATGAGAAAGGGGGAATGTTCTCATTATAAGAAAAAACTAACTATAGGTAACATTGGTGCAACCATACAATTTAGGAGGCACTTAGATCAATTTGTGGCTAGAATTTGTATAATAATGAAGCAAAAAATTTTATATTTTCAGTTAAAAGATAGTGACGGTTCATTGGAGACAAATCAAGAGGAATTTAATCCAACAACCTTTAAGTATGATTAATCAGAAGTAAGTGAGATGATTGCTCACTATATTTTAATTAATAAAAAACCCTTCTTAGTTGTGAAAGAATTTTGATTTAACTTAGCTTTGAAATCTGTCACCCTATTTTTCAAAATTTTCAAGAACAACTTGTGGTGATGTGATGTTAGTATATAAAAAAAAGAAAATTAAAGAACACATTGAAAAGTATAAATATAGTAAGTTTTACTATTGACATTTGAAAATCAAAGAATCAAAGAATATCATATATGGTGATCACTGCACATTATGTGGACTCAAATTAGAGATTACAAAAATGTGCTCTTAAGTTTTTACATCTGCCTCATCCACATACAGCCTTTGAAATTATTAACACATTCTATAAGGCCGTACGAGAGTGGAGTCTTCAAAATAAAATATTCATTTTATCAGTCTAAAAATGCATCAAATAAGGATCAAGCTATCAAGTTATTAAATGATAGTTTATAGATTAGAAAGAAAATATTTTTGGAGGAAGACTATTTCATGTGCATTATTGTGCACATGTACTGAATTTAATGATAAATGATGGGATTAAATGTATAGAATTTATTGTTGAAAAAATCTGTGAAATTGTCAGCATTTTTAATATTTCAAAGGCTAGAATAATAAAATTTACAGATATTGTTCAACACTTATAATTACCAACCATAAAACTTATTATGGATTATCCAACATGTTGGAATTCAACAAATAATATGATGGTTATGTGCTCTTCAACTAAAAGAAGCTTTCTTTTCATACGATGAAAGAAAGATTACATATCATAATTACCCTACAGAAAAGAAGGGGATAATATAGAAAAAGTTTGTGATATTTTGAGTTTTTTAATGAGGCTATTAATATCATTTCAGGCATGAAATACCTAACATCCAATTTCTTTCTACAAATTTGTACAATAAAAAAAATATTGAATGATAGTGCACCATATTCTAATTATTTTATTAGGGATATGACTAGAAAAAAAAAAAAAAAATTAAAAATGTTGAGGCGAATGTAATCTTCTGATAGCATCTAATGCTATCATGAACCCAATGATAAAATTTGTTGTTATTGAATTTGCATACCCTATGATCTATAAAGAAGATGAGAGCATTCAAAATATTTCATAGGTGCGTAGTTTATTATTTGAGTTATATGAAAAGTATGTTGAATACTTTGAACTAGAAGTTGAAGGTGTAGGTGGGTCATTTAGAGTTGAAAGTAGTGCAAACAACAGTAACAAGTCAACTTAGGATACTCTCATCAAGAAATATGATGGTTGACATGATTTTACCACTTATGTATCAGAGAAAATAAGTAAAAGATCCATCAAATCAGATTTGGATAACTACCTCGAAGATGGATTAGAGATATGTCTAGAAGATCATAATTTTGATATAATTGCTTGGTGAAAGAGCAATCATCTAACACATCATATATTATCAAATATGGCAATTGATATATTATATATTCTAATTAGCATAGTTGCTTCCGAGTCCACTTTGGTGAGAGAGAGTTGTTGACACATACAATTCAAAATTCAGAGTGGAAACTATTCGAGCTCTCTTATATGTGATTTTAATTGGGTTCGCTCTCATTATGGCTTGAAGGGAGAATCATGGTATAAATTTATCACCCTTTTACTTTTAAATTTATTTCATATATTTTTTTATTTTCAATGCTAATAATACTATATTACAATGCATATTTGTTAGAAAGAGAATGAAGATAAAGATTGAAATACACTACCAATAACCTAGTAGCTATTCAACTCAATGAAGAACAAAGTAAATTGTATTAATGTTTCCCCTCTTCTTACTAGTCTGCATAGACTTTATTGATATATTGTGATTTAATCATTTTTATCTTTGACAGTTAAAGAAGAAGCTTGATGAAGTCAATGGAGAAATGATGATGGCTAATATCCAACATGATAGACTTGAAAAACTTTATTAATTTAGTAGACTTTATATTTATTATTGATGACTTATGTAGTTTCATTTTCATGTTTAAGTTCTTTATGATTTTTATTTATTGTTTATTGGATTATATATTATATGTTTATATGCTATTTTTTCTTATATTCTCAGGCAAAAAGAAAGAAAGTTTCTCACCAATGCCATGAAAATTGATAGCTACTTATGATAATTGCCCATCTTTTGAATATGTGTTGGTAGCTATCTTTATAGAAGTGACAATTTTTTGGAATATTTGAGGGAGATTGATGGTGATGACTATGATAGAAAAATTAGTAAAAAAAATTATTACAATTGCTCATGATTTTAGATAGTTGTACATCTATCTTTTTGGTAGCTAATTTATGATAGTTGTCCATCTTTTGGATGTATGCTAATAGCTAATTAGCTAATTTTACTCTCTTAGTGCTCATTCAACCCAATCAATTTTTCTAAGCTAAAGTCAATGTCCTCTCAATTGCTTGGTAGCCTTTTGGATGTGTGCTGGTAGTCTCTTTATATTTCAACCAGTTGGCTAATAGTTAGTGGAAATGGAACTAATTAATATGATCCTCTTACAATATTTTGTACGATACTCTTATGTCTAACTCAAACTGAAAAATTATCCACTAATACTTTACAATGATCCTTTGTAATGTTGAATAATTGTATATTTTATTTATGATTTATTGAATATGGGAGGCTTGTGATTTATGTTTCTTCATGTGAGCCTTGTATATTTAAAAAGATGATGGTGAGTTTGCACAGTTGAGCAGTTTCCAGTAAATGCTTCAAGTATGCATGGTGTTAGGCTAATTTTCTCTATTGGTTGTTTCTAATATGCTTGTTGTTAGGTTGCATGATGTTGTCAGCCTTAAGATCTTCATAACTGAAGTACTTTTTTGACAAAAATAATATTATGGTATCGATAATTACAGGCTAACAACTGATTGTTGGAGTTGGATGCATTTTTCAAACATTCAACTAAATCTTCTTATTACACAAATTAATAATTTTTTTTAAATATAATGTCTCTTTCTCTTATATTCTATGGGTTTTCATGATTTTTTGCCTTACCTTGCAAGTTCTTGCAAGCAAATGCTAAGGGATGATCTACATGTGAATGCTTGGATAAGAGATGTGGCATTGGTGATGTTGAATGGTATATAGAGCATAAACATAATTTTGAAACTTATAAACTACACTAAGAAATATTTTTGTCTCTTTCAGATGACCAAAATTTGTATCTTTTGTCATATTCACATTAAGTCATTTCTGTATCTCTAGAGTTGTGTATAAGTGTATGTATTATTCATATGATAACATTAGATCTTTTATTTAATATAATTTTGTTATTTATTTAATATAATTTGGATATCTTTGTAAATAATGCCTTCATTTATTTAAATAAATATTTTTCTATTTCAATTTAAAAATATTTCAAATATAGTTTGCTAAATGTTTGAATCGAGTCAAACTTGGCTCTAAATCGAGCCTATACATGAGCCGAGCTCGAGCTTTTCAATTGAGTCCGATCTAACGAGTCGTGCTCAAGCCTAATCTACTATTCTCAGCCGAGTTCAAGCCCACTCTATGAGCTCGAGTTCAAGCCAATTGTCTACAATATGAGTCGAGAGAAAATGGTGTAGCTCGAGCTTGAGTCACCTCGTCTACATCCCTATGCGGGTTACACTGAAGTTATCAAAAAGAGTTGCATCAAGTTGAGCTAGTAATTGGAGAGCCATAAACAAATTTTGTAGAACCATCTCTTCATGGACATGAACAATATAGCACGCATTGTTTCATTTTTTAACAATCATTCAAAAAAATGAAGTTTAAAATTTTGTAAATATAAGGGAATTAATTTTAAATGGCAACAAAAAGTTTTGATCCATTAATGTGTTTCTTATATACTTTTTTTCTTTATTTCATTAATTATTCATATAAAATTATATGATTTTTGGCGAGTATTTTTATTTTTTAGCCACAGCAATGTTTTGGTTGCATGATTATGTATGTTAATTTGTTAATGCAATGTAGATATTTTTGTACTAATATAATCATTCTTCCACTCAAAAACATGTTACAATCAAACTAATAAGAATAATTTTTGTTAGAAATAGCAGCTCGATTGTTGGTCTACCAAACAAATAAGTAGCTTTTCAACAACTTTTTATCACATTTTTAGTAATTGCTTTTCATCTAACTATTCAAAAATCAATAGTCATACCAAACAAAATCCTATCACAAATTCTTCATTAGAGGTGTCAATTTGAGTTCACAGGTCGGGTTCAAATCCTCCGAAAATATCCCACCTAAAATTGCTTGACTCAAATCTAACCCAAATATTATACAAGTTGAAATCTCTTACCCAAACCAAACTAACCAAACTCAATTGACCCGTTTAGACATGTAATTCGGGTCAAGTTCAAATCAAAATCGAGTCAAATTTGAGTTTGCGATCAAAATCAGGTCAGAATCAAGTCAATTACAATTTAGTGGATCAGCTCGAGCCCACAACAACAACAACAACAAACCTTAATCCCACTAAGTGGGGTTGCTATATCGCCTCCATTGTGTTATTATGTGCCAAATTCTCATTTAATTCAAGTATACTAAGGTCATTTTAATACATCTTAACCAAGTCTTTTTTAGTCTACCTCTCTTTTTCTTAAATAAATAAAATCTACTCTCCTAATCTCATCGACGATCGGCTTTATGTTGGCCAAACCATCTAAGGCGACTCTCTCTAATCCACTTTGCTACTCCAACTTTTTTCCGAACATACTCATTTTGCATTTTATCTCTAAGTAAAGCCCATCCACCTAAGCATCTCTCAGAACTTAACTTCCTTCTCTTTATATTGGCCAACATTCGCACATAAGTCATTGCAGGTCTTACCACCATCTTATAAACTTTTCCCGTTTAAGTGGAACTTTTCTATCACACAATAGGCGGATGCATTCCTCCACTTCAATCATCCAACTTGAATTCTACTAATAACATCTCCATCTATTTCACCATCATTTTGAACAATTGAGCCTAAATATCTAAATCGCTCTTATTAATGACTTGTTCACCTAATGTCACAACACTACCACTGAACTTCTACAACTAAAATTACACTCCATATATTGCTTTAGATCTACTTAAACCTTTAGACTCTAAAGTTGACCTCCATAATTCAAGTTTCTCTTGGACTCCCTCTCTGTCTTATCAACAAGAAGAATTTCATCAAGAAAACATACACCAAGGTACATCTTCTAAATGCCTAGTAAGAACATCCATAACTAAAGTAAAAGATAAGGGCTTAAAGCTAATCCTTGATGTAATCCAACCAAATAGGAAAATATTTTGTCAATCCTCCTTGTGTTTGAACACAAGTAAAAACTCTAGTATACATATCCTTCATGACTTAAATATAACCAATATTAACTCATTTCTGTTCTAAAACTCTCCAAAGAACATCTCTTGAAACTTTATCATAAGCTTTCTCTAAATCAATAAATATCATATATAGATCCTCCTTACTTTCTCTAAATCTATTCTTTGAAGCTTTCTCGAGCCCATTCTCAAAAATTAAACAGGCTAGATGCTTTGACTGGAACCCAACCTAAAAATTATTCAGGTCAACCTGAACCCGATTTTTTCGAGTCTAATTCGTGTCGGATTGCCAAGTCAAATCAATTATTGATACCCTTAGTCTTCGTCAAATTTATCGCAATAAAAAGTATGAAAATGAGATTTCCTTTTATGATAATATGTATTCAATCAAATAACATATATTCCCATTAAAAGTGTCTTTGATGAGATAGGTACATCAAATAAATGTCGTATTTGACTATTCTAACATTGGTTCCAAGTTATCTTTTTTAAGCTCAATAATCACAACAATATGAATCAAGCTACAAGTTAGACATGATAAGCCGATATGAGAGAGATCCAAACATGCAACTAACCAAAATTCAATCAAAATGGAAAATATAAACAACTATAGTAATAAATACAATAAAATTTGAGAAATGATATATATCCCGCTAGTTGAATGAGAAGGTTGTTTCTCCAAGGACATAGAGAAGCTACATACTTCATGATTTATAGCTCATCATTTCAAAAAAATGAATACATTAAATTTAAAGTTCATATCAATCGAGTCAGTTTGTGCAATTGATATAACAATACTAAAATTAAACTAAGTTTAGGTTCCTATTACACACTTGGTAGCAATAGCACAAAATCACTCTCTCAATAATACTAGCACTATAAAGAAATCAAAACAAGTAAATGCATTTGATAAGAACCAATGTATTTTAGTTGAAACTTCAAAGAATAGAATTATGCAAAACTCAACATAGAACTACACATTTCGGAACTACATGTAAAACTCAAAAAAGGGCCCCTTCAAGGAGTTAACCTAATGTGAATGCAATTATAAGGAATTCAGTGTAAATCAATTTCTCATTGATGATTGCACGTTACAATCAGCATTGAGTTGCTTGCCCATTGATTCAGCATAAAGAAGGTTCACCAACAATAAGACTAGTAGCCTAAGAAGATTTGATTCACATCTCTCAAGAAGTGAATATCTGTCTTGGATCTATATAGATTTATGATGAGTTATAGAAAATGATTGAATATATCAATGTGAATAAAAAATTGTAGAGGAAAAATTGGGAGGAGGTTTAGAATTTGCATTTTCAAAATTCAAACTTGATTTTCAAATTTGAATTCAATTTTCAATTTGAGGAAAAGATTAGAGATTTTGGAAGAGAAACAATTAAGAGAATTGTGAAGGATAAATAGAGAACATTATGAAGTTAGTCTTCAGAAGGATTTTGATTTTCCCATCTAATGAGAAAAGGTATGATCTTTTTTGGGGGGGAGGGTGGGGTAGGGTGAGGAGGGGTGGGGCTGGAAATGGGATGAGTCAGGAAGGAAGTTAACACATAGTAAACATTATGCAGGAAACAAAATGAAGGCATAAGGAGGAAAGGCTTACAAGAGGACTAATCTTAGAAGTTTAAGCTAGCTGTGATAACAAAGCTGACGGAGAGGAGAATCAGTTGGCTTTGCTATGTAGTAATATTGGTACAATTTTTTTTCGCTTTTTAGGGTTTGAGAGACTGAATACAACTATTGAAAGAGAGTATAGGCTTAGATTTCTATAAGAATGTCGGACAAAGAATCAGAAAAGGGTAATAAATTTAGTAGTATGGGTGTTGGGAAGGGACACGAGGTAAGGAATCAAAAGAGAAGAAAATTCAGAGAAAAAAGATAGGGAAAAAGACAGAAGTGAGTAGAAAAAACAGGGAAAAAGTTAGATTTTCGACAAAGAGAAAGGAGAAAGTAAGAAAACCAATCTGGCACTGTCAAGTAGAGGGCAGCCATTTCCTAGCCAAAACCAAATTTATTATCACAAGCATAAAGCACCATATTTGTAGAATAGGATCCATAAACCATGAGTATATTATAATCATAAGAACTATGACAAAACAATAGTGCCAAAACAAAAAAGAATGACAAGTAAAGATAAAAAGATAAAACAGCGACACATTTATGTTTAACACAAGAAAACAAATAAAAAGAACATTTCACTTTTCAATCTGAAAGACTTGAGAAAGTCAACAAACACTACTAACAACCAGCCATCAATGAACTAACTCCAACTGACCATTAATACTCTATTCCTCTGATAAAATTACCCCAGGGCAGTGTTTCCCGTTAATAGGGCTTGGCTCCACCTGAGATGCTTACGCTTATCTTTATCTTGAGTCGTGAATGTAATAGAGAATAGGATATTCGATTGGGTTGATTAATGCGTTCCACTTCTTGTGGAGCGAAGCAAGTGAAAGGTGTATTCAATCATCACTAAACTATTTCTCATTATCTACTTCTTATTTATCAAATCCAAAGTGAAATCTTTAAATTTGTAAATAAATCTGTGAGAATTAAAGACGTTTAATTTGTGCGTCTTTAAGCTTCCCAAAACTATCTGATTCAACAGACTACCCATTTCGTCTTTTCCGAAATTTTCAACTAGCATTAAAATAAAAGCTTTTTGAGACAAAAATCTAAAAGCTCGGTCTGAGCCGTAGATATCGTATACATTATAAATTTAAGATAAAAGCTCAGGTAAAGCTCTGATAATGTAACATTATCGAACAAATATCTTTAGGTCTTTGTAGAAATGTATGATAATAATAATATCAGTAAGTTATCTTGTACAATCAATCAGGAACTGATTTTCATTTTAAATTTCAGGTTATCAAATCATTTTAAATGTTTATAATTACATAGGTTTTGACTTTCATTCTTAAGGTTGTCACCAAAAGCAGTTAAAGGTAAAGCGGTAGAACAGTTATAAAATTGCCAAGTTGGACGACGATTGTTCAAATGCGATGATCATCCCAAATCATCCATACTTTTTACTTTTATCTGCATTAAACGTAAACTTCCCTTGATTTTCGCGACATTTCACTTTCACATTCTTCCTTTGTGTATTAAAACATTTATATCTTCTGAAATCATATTTGAAATAAATAATCGTTAAATCGATGTCATCTAAAGAAATAATAAAGCGTTGTATTTCATTCGATATGGATACATTCATATGGTAAATTTATTAATTCATACATTTATAAAATGAAATTAATCATAGTGAATTTACATTGAATTATGTCTCACAGAAATACAGGTCGATGTCATTGATGTACCCTCGATTCCTCCCAGAACTGGCTATAATGAAATAACTCTTAAGACTCATAACATACAACTCATAAATGAAACATAACATCAATCTTACCAAATTGATCTCTCCTCGTAAGCTTTAGAAACCTGAGCAGTAATCTCCAAAGAAATCTCAAGCACATTAATTCACATTAAATTAAAAACTAAAATTAGCAAAATGCAATTCTAAACTCCGTTTCACCTGATAATTACAACTCCAACGGTAAGCGGTTCAAAACTCACGATCCGCATTTCAGTCCATTTGAAAGAAAAGGGATAGAGCGAAATTAGCAACTACAAAACTTCCAAGTTTCCGTCATGAAAGAATTCACTCGGTTCACGGGCCCGATATCCTCCCGACCCTACGGATTTTCCAACCGTGGTTCTGATTTCCCAATCAGCGGGACTTAGCGGCGCTTCATGACCGGTCGTTCAAGCACTACGAAGCGATGAAGAGAAGCGGCGGTTCGGTGAAGCCGGCGACGGATCGTCGCGTTTGCATTCGTCGTTATGTCCGCGAGAGCAATCGGCCGAAGAGCGAACGGTCTCGATCTGAGCCGAGAGGAAGGAAAGGAAATAATTTACCTTCGATCGATCCAGCGTCGAAGGCTTTAATCCTGTTACATCACAGTAAAGTGGATTTGCTACAGTAAGTGCTACAGTAACAACGGTTTAATTAGCTTAAATAATAATTAATTAGGAAATAATGGATATTACACTCCCACAGGTAATGATGCATTGACCGGTCCAATTAGGCCCCTAGACCGACCAGTCCAGGCTTCTATTGCAGAGAGTTCAGTTTTTCCTTAGATCATCATTTGTTTAAGTAAATATACTTAATTTCTATTGTTGTATTAGGTTTTATTTTTGTTGTTTGTAGGTTTTGAATATTGTATTCTCTGTTTTCCACTTGTGGGAGCCGAAATCTCATTTCAATCAAGTGATAAGTCTATATCTTCATTGGAACAAGATTGTGAATCCAATTTCTACCACAGGAATTGCTCCACAATGCTACCCAACATTCTCCCTGACGTCCAACTGTAATTCATGCATCCGCAAACCAGTTTTCCTCCATTCCAATCACCCAGCCAGCCACCCAACTGCCTCTCCTGCTTCAGCCAGACACTGTCTTGCATTAATTCTTCTTTCGAATCTTTCCTGCTGATATTTGGGTCCATCCAGTCACCAATCAAGCTACATCCAGCCCCTTTTCCAGCCGTCCAGGCTTCATAACTCTCAATTCAACCTTCTACAGCAGCCAGCCAGAGAAATTCGCCACCAATTTCAAGTTTCTTTTCATCCCAAGCTCTTGTTATCACCTTGTACAACTCATTTACTCAGGAACAGTGTCACCCATCTTAACTTTCTACTAAATAGCCTCACTAATAGTCTCTACAAAACATTTATGAGGTCACAACACAAATTTTCAAAGCACAATCACCAAAAGAGAAGTCTATAAATACAAAAAGAGAAGAAACAGTTATAAAAGGATCTATGGCCAAGTGGTTCGAGGAGAATATTGTTTCTCGATGATCACAAGTTCAAATCACATACTTTATAATTTATTACTTAGCATTAAAAAACAACTTAGATTTAATAAACATCACATTTCAAAATACCTTGGTGATGTCAAATTAAAATGCAAATTGACCATAAATTTTCTAAGGCAATGTCAAATCTAGTAAAAAAAATAGTCCAAAAGCCATTGCCAAAGAAAAAATAAACCTTAGATGATGAAGGTAAGAGAAATCATATTAAGCACTAAAAAATTACCTTAATCATAGTCCCCAATATTGCTTCTATATAATCAATACAGACATCTGAATACAAATTAAGACCCTCCCTCCTGATTCCTGGTTTCTCATTGACGTGAATGAAAAGATAAAGATCACCAACAATACCCCTGCATAAGATATAAAATTATAGTTTTAGTTCTATTCAGCTGAACAAAATTAGCTACAAAACCGTAATATAGATATCACATTTGCATTGATGCGCTTAATCATCTTGTAACTGAAATAAATTCAAAAAGCAACAGATTCACAGCAGAAAAAAAAAAGCTATACCTTAGAAAGGTCATCATTCATATGACTATCCAGTGAACATATGAAGCAACGATGATTCAGCCCACAAAGAAATTTACACTCGAAAGACTAATAAATTTTAAATTAGCTAAAAAAGTAATAAATTTACACTCATGAAAAATTCACTGATTTCCTACGTGATGCCCTACTATATATCCCTATAACCTGTAATGAACGCCGCCAATATAATATACTATAATGGAGGAGGTTCTATAACAACTAAAAGGATTTATCTCAACTCTGAACTTTGCTATAGGCATACCTTTTTTTATCTGAGCTTCCTTCACCCTTAAATAGAATGGTGGATCCATCACTGACACCGGCAGGAACATCAATTTTCACACTCTGCTTGATTTGTAATTTGCCCTCGCCATTGCACATTTTGCAATGATCAATTACAATCTTGCCACTGCCACCACAATTTGGGCAACTAGATACCTACAAATAATATGACAAGGTATGAACAGTATTTGAAGAATAGTTAAAAAAAAAACCCAAAGTGACGAGTTAGACAGAGCAATGATTGTAGTACAAATAAAATTGAGTAACTTAAGATATTCAGACTTTATTTCTTTTTACTTTGTTTTTTTCTTTTTTGGCTATTAAGACATTATAGGCCAACCAAAAAGCGTGAAAACGCATACCTATAGCATGCCCAAAAGCGCATCAGTCTCAAATGGAAACCTACAATCATGACAAGATGGATGTCTACTAATTGATAACAAGGAGAAAAGATCTGTTTCTTTCTTTTTTTTTGGAGTTCTATTTTAAAGTCCCTATGCATCCTTTCGATCATACCAAATCATCTCTAATTTTAATTCCATTTTACTGTACTAAAATATAAAAGCATCACCACTTCATTGACCCACTAGAATGCTCTCATTCAGTCATTAAGTAAATCATTGACCACAAAAATATCAAAGGATAAAAAATTAACCAAACCAATACTGCTATGCTTTATGATCCATACTTTGGACCAAAAACAAATCACTTATTGCTAAATTGAGAGTTGAAAAGTTGAAAATGCCAAAAATGGATGACATAAAACTAGGAAGGACGGTGAGATATTATTAGATTAAATAGACATGATAGTAGCAGCTATTAAATATAAAATAATTAAAAATAGACTTCATTAAGTGATTTAGACATGTAAAAAGTAGGAAGAAAATGTTTCATACCAAATAAAAGAAGTAGACAAATAATGGAAATTATAAAAAGAAGTATTCCACAAACTAGAAATAAAAAAATCATACATCACTTTATAGGAATGAATGAAAGAGAATTCATAGTCTACCGAAGGTTGGGTTGAGGTAGATCATATGAACTCATCATCTTCACTTTTTAAAACTTCCATCATCTTATCTAGCCATCGAGTTTGACCTGATCACGCCTTCCATAGGAACAGCAGACTAGCACTACTTGGTTAATTCTATAATCAGTATATTTTGCAAACATCTTGTTCCACGAAATAAGAAACTTTACTAACTGCTCTAAACTAAAGCAGTCATTAAGAAGAAAAAATGACAAAAAAAGGTTCATGTAGCCAATCCAAAAGTTGAAATAAGAATAAGAACTGCTACAATATCTCCAGACAAAAATATTCTGGGTATGTGGTTATAAAGGTGATGAATACCTCCATAAATGAACACATTCACAAGAATAGAAAAAATTTTTTAGGAAGATTTTTTATGTTATCTTTTAACACAAACAACTGGATAGGGTTGATGAGATCAATCATGAAACTTCAGATTGGATGAATCCCTGAACTCCACAAAATTTAATGTAAACCAATGTAGAATCTTCAGTTTCCACAATCCTATGTTTTCAGTTTTACCTTTGCCTAGTTAAAATTTCAGATGTGTCAGTTAAATAAATTGCAAAGTAAAATAAAACTCTTTATTATAGGATTGGCTTGGAATACTGAGAATGCAATTAAGAACATAATCAGCAAAGTTTGATTATAACCAATATCCTGAAAAGGAAAGTTTATAACATAAAAATTAAGGCTTCCTTCGGCAACTTGAACTTCACTAATTCAACAGAATAACAGCAGCAACAACCGCACAGTCTCAGCAGTAACTAGGGCAGGTGATTCAAACGAGTGTTGATGATGACTCATCAAAACGTGCAAGAGACATGATATGGAGACAAGTAAATATTTATTTTAAAGTAATAGACATGGGTTGTGTTAATTCCAGGGCATGATACCTACATATGCACATTTCATTATTTCAACTGATTCAAGAGAGCACCAATTATAAATCATCATAACAATCTAGTCAGTTTCTACGAGATTGTTACAACATTGTTGAACGCCTATACCTGCTACACCAATTTTATTTTATTTATGCAAGGTTTATGCAATATTTGACAAAGATTTGTTATTCATATACCATGCATATACTGACTATCATTGCATCGTTGGTAAAGTGCCTTTCAGATTCAATCCATGCAAAAGTGTAAGGAGCAACATGAATTATCTTACTAATGTGATGGATACAAACAAGTACAACATCAACTTAAAGGGTGTGTGTGCCCATAAGTTAATATGTTATCAAGAATTTCCTCAAAATTTACTTGGCCTGCAACCCAATGAGTGGATAGAATTCACCAAACGATTTGGTTTCAATTCTGCTCAAATATCAAAGTGGTAAATCAAATAGCAACTGCCAAGCTTAAAGAACTAAAGATTCAACTGCAAATCAACTCGATAATCAATTCACCAAACTTAGCTAATCGCATTATGGAGCAAAAAATCTCTTGGCTTTATTTGGATTGAAGAAAAGTAAAGAAATTTAAATGAAATAAAGAACTTCTTGGATTAGTTTAAATATATAATAATATGCATTCTTCTAGTGAGGTGGAGCATATTGTGCTTCACTGAATTGTGTTGTTAATTCAAAAAAGCAACAAGCTTAATATAAAGTTAAGTATAAATTTTGACTGAGGGGGGTAGCTTTTCTTGGGCATATTATCAATTAGTTGGGTTTGCACAAATTTTCCAGAAGTCAAGGCAAATGATGGACTCGCTGAGATTGACTAATGCCATATATGTCCATAATTTTTTTTTAATTTGATAAGTTATATATAATGATTTATTGAGGGTTTTTCAGTATTACTAACCTTTAACTAAACTGACCCAAAATTCTATCAAATATGAATCTTCTAATTCAAGTGACTAGAGCTTTAAGAACATAGATCACTTGGTGTCAGATATTACTCTCATGATTCCTTGAACAAAAATGAGTTTAGATTTATAATGATGATTTATATATAAGTTTGGATTGTATTTTATAGCAGGGTTGAGCTGTAGCATATTCCCCCAGGAAGCTCACGATGTATGAGAAGAATTAATCTACCACTATTTTCTAGTCAATTGCAATTATCTTTACTTCAAAGCTCTAAAGACACTATCATTATAGGTCTCAGTGTAAGATTTGCACAAATCACAAGGATTTGATGTATATGCATGCAAAAGGAGTTGAACCTAAAACCAGAATGCTGTTTTAAGTTGATGATGGACTATAACAAACAAATTAAGTACCACCCAAGTAAGCCAAATGGTTCAGAAGATGTTCTAAGCAAGAATCTTTCAAAAGGTGTGCCTTAGATGATTATTTGATAGCAACATATATTGCTTAAGAACGTGTAATTTTAGCTGAGGTAATATCTTGTATGCATGTCTTTCTAGTAGTCCAAGGGGAAATTAAATTATTTCATTTTATATAGAAACCCCTTTAAACTACTCACATCTACCTTTCTTGACATGATAAAAGTGAAATCCCTCGTCCAAGTACTTGGAGCAACGCCCACATGTCATTTATGACATAGCCAAAGAATTAAAAGAGTCTGAGATGTCTAGCATATAAATGTCTTTTTTGTCATGGTGAAAAGCCCCAACACATTTCCAGTGCTCCTTCCACAACATGGGATAAAAGATATGCTAAAAGCTCCACAATTCATCCTAAAATGTGGAAAAAAATTAATGTAATATAAATAAAAATTGCAGACTATACAAAAAAGAGTTACAAAAAATGATTGAATTGGATAGTAAGTTGCATGAAAGAGCAAAATATAGAACAACATGAACTTGCATGACCTATAACAATTCATCAATCCATGCAAGCAAAAACAACTCAAAAACTCCTTGCATCTCTGAACACAATCAAGAACCCTTCAACAAACTTTCATCTCAAGTCTATGAGATTCTCTTAGACCATGCGACCAATAATTGTTAAGAAGAATCATTAAATTATGTTAGGTTGACTACCTCTACAAATGAAATTGACTAGGGTTCAAGAAAAGTTGAAACAACTACACTGTAAAATCTTAATTTGTTATGTCATCATGCCACCCACTATTTTTTTTTTTGTGTAGGGGGGAGGGGGGCCGGCACAATGATTCATCTTTGCTTCAATACAAATGATGTTAATAAGAACAAAACATCAAAGAGCCTACAAACCAGCCTTAATTGAAAGTTCTCCTATGCAATCTGAAGGAGTAATTAATCATATAGGCTTATGCTAAAACAACTCAAATCGAATCATAAAGTCCTTATTAGGGAAAAAAATCTCTTTATAGTGGCATATTTATTATCAAATTTTTCATCTAAAAATAGGTTGAGAATAACTAAAATATCAGCAAAGCCAGTGATGTAGGACAAATGTAATCTACTATGCTATGAATTTAATTACATCAATAATTCTTAAATTCTTACAAGTAATGATAAATATGCACTATTATTAAACACAAATATAATAACAATAACACAATGAGGATAAAATGACTCAAGCTACTATTATGTTAACCACACTAAAGGTATAATTCTTATAAGTGCAAAGGAAGAATTGTAAAGCTACGAATGATCTAATTATGGAAGATTTAAAATAATCAATGAGAAAGCAGGTAAATTTGAAGTTGACCTCTATAAATAGTTCATCGATGTAGAGATCAAATTCCTTCATCAAAAATCCTTATCTAAAGGCTATAGATTCACACACTCAACAAGTCATTTACTTGAAAAGAAAGCACATAAAAGAGTAAAAGAATACAAAAAAATTTATTACAAAGCCAAGTATTTAGCATTATAAGAGCTTCTCTATTTACAGGGTAGGTGAGAGAGTTTAAAATCTACAAATCTATCTTCATATTCAATCATACCACCAAACTTCTAAGTACTATCATTAATAGTATACCCACCATCACAACCACACAAACCACATTATCAAACCTATCTCTATTATCATACTTAGTAACAAGAAATCGCTATAGACTTTGGCATAAGAATATCCCAACAAACATAAGACACAAATAAAATATTGTGATACAAAAAGATATCAAAGTGTAATAAACCCAACAAAAACTACAACATGAAGGCCTAATATATCTTGACTACATAAATTTAAATTTTATAACGATGATGATGATGATGATAATTATGTATTGAATCAGCACTCCCCAATTTTGAAGCAGTCTCCTTTAAAGAATGAAATATAAATAATCTTGTAGTAATTGTTAGTTCAATTGATGTAACTTATTTAAAATAGCCCATAAATCAACAAGTGGTGAAAGGCCTCAATAATAAACTAGAAATATTTAAATACCTCCACCAGATGTAGTGAAGATATGATACTCCAAAATTTTGATCTGGATGATGAGAAAGCTAAGAAATAATAAAGAGGTCAACAAAAGAGTATCAACTTACGCATTAATACTATTTGTAAGGGAGTAATGAGATCCAAGAATTTCCCATTGTATAATGTTAAATCTAACACATTGAATACAACAGAAATTCTAACATTTATTAGAAGATCTATTTCATAAGTATTATCATTTATCTTTCTCATAACTTTTATAAGAACTAGAGTTCCAAAGGGTTAACATCTTAAAAGTTTCACTTTGAAATCTCTCAGTCTAACTTAATTAGAATCAAATTTCCTTCATTAAATTCTACATAGCATCTATGTACATTAACATTAGCTTTAAATTTAGCATAACTCAAAATAAGTTCTCATTCAATTTCTAAATGCAAATTTTGTGCAAATGATGATTCAAATACACTAGACTTATATGACATAAATTAATAACATCAATTGATAATTTTTTAGCATATTTCGTTATAATATGAAAAAGATTCATACTAGTTGGCTTGTTAATTGAAAATATTATCATCAAACTCAACAATAGAAAGAACTAAGTCCTAACTAATAATATGAACGATCACAGGGCACCTAAGTATATTTCTTATACTTCCATTAACAACTTCAATCTAATCATATGTTATGATAAGCTATAAAAAAATAAGTATGCAAAAAAATTTCTATAAAATTTTTCAAAAATAGCTATTAAATCTCACGTCACAATCAAAAACAATTATCTTAAGAAGTCCATGCAAATGAACTAGCTATCTCACAAAAGAAAATAAATGTTATATATGATGCATCTGATATCTTAAAACATAGAATAACATGTGTCATTTAAAAAAAAACCATCAACAACTACAATGAAGTAGAGCAATCTGAAAAAAAAAAATCATATTAAAATCTTCCAAAGGTTTGTGGGGGATTGAAAATGGCATGTATAGGCCAAAATTATGTTTGTCACACTTTCCTAATTTATAGGTACGACATTAAATAATAATACGACTTATAACTCACGTAACATTTAGGTAAAAAAATCTACCTCCATCATGACTACTATCTCATCACGACTAAAGTGACCAAACACGCCTTCATATTTCCCAAATAAAAAAAAATTCTAAGTGAAAAATCTAAAATACAAAGTTGTATTATCTCAAAAGAGATAGTCATCACATATCTAGCAATAAGATATAATAATAAGAGCATCAAAATTAAAAATCTCAAGAATTTGATAAAAGCCTTTATAATTAGGATAATCAATTTAGCATTTATAAATCCAACAACATCAAACTCATGGTATTTCAAAAGATACACATACTTAGAACATCCAAAATTTTATTCTTGACACCAAACTTCTTAAATTTGAGAATAAATGTATACTCTTTAAACTCATTTTACATGATATGAGTTAAGTTTCTTTTAGATGTTTTTTTGGATGTTGAGATATTTTAAAAAAATTCATAGTAATGTAGAATACAATTCTCATGTGAGGAGATAATGTCATCAAAAATGTAAACTTTGGACAATATAAAACTCAACATCATATGTGGAATAATGTTAACGCTTCATTTAATATTTCATTGAAAAAAATAATATGATGGCCCTTTTACTTAAGAATACCTCAGATGCCAACTCTAGAAGTATCACATGACAAACACTTAACTAAAAATCAATTTTAACACCAATGGGCTTCTTACAAACTCATTAATTAAAAAAGGCATTAGTAGCTACAAAGTCCAACAAAGTTCACATTTCTTAAGACATTGGATGATCAAATATATAATAGTGTTAAATCCATGAATAAAACTCTAATAAAAGATGGCTAACCAAGGAAAACTATATACAACATAAATTATGGTCAAAGTAAAGCCAATTTTACATAGATCTAATTTTCTTATGATCACTAGAGATGTCATCCTAAGAAATAATGAATCTTAAAAAGATCACAGAATTAATCATGAATGAGCATTTTTTTCAAAACAATATAGACTTTCCCAACAAAGCACTTCAAAAATTTATCATGAATGAACATTTTTTTATAAAGGCTTTTTCATTTGTCATTTTCTCACAAGCAAATTTCATAATATTCATTTTTAATATCAATCTTAGAGATGTTAACTACTTCAGACATGATATCAAACATACCATCAAGTCTAAATATGAAGAATCTATAATTAATAGCACTATGGTATGACTATCTATGCATATATGTCAACTGTCATCTTCCTTTGGCGATAAGAATTGCACATGAATAAGCTCTCTTAGATAGCCCTCAATAATAAATCATCAAATTGTTGCTTGAGTTTTGCATGTTCATTTTGATTCATACAATAATAGAACAAATTAAGAAGAAACAATGCAGGAATCAACTCTATAACATATTGGATGCTCCTTAATGGAAAAATCTCACCAAAGGTGTTTTTCAGAACAAATATCTAATTATTCAAATAGAAGGTCACTCACGACAGATTGAAAAGACTTAACAAGCGGTTGGTTTGTAAAAGTCAAGACAACTAAGGTGAAAAATGATGTTCCAATCAATCTCATATTGAAATTGACATTAATTAATCAAATGAAGGAACTTCATTTCCAAAGGAAGAGAAAGCTTGAGGCTATTATGGAGTGTCATCCTTAGGCTTAAATAGAATTAATACAATTCACTTGTTCTAAAGCTTAAGACATGTGTTTGAACGTTCATAATTTATGACATTCATGTCAAAACACCAAGACCTACCTAGGAATATTGGCAAAAAGGCATCACACCAAATTTTATCAATATATTAGATAGAACACATCATTAAAAGAAGGAGATAGAGATCTTATCTACACAAGTGACCTTATAAGATTGTGGTTGAGGCTCTAAGGAGAGTATCTTCCTAGCAAAAGTAAAGATAGCAATAATATTAATGTAGCTACTATCATCAATAATCACTTTACACATTTCTCATCACTCTTTAAATAAGTATGAAAAATTAATGGGTACCTCCACTCAGTATTAGTAACGAGGTAGCTAATACAAAACACAATAGTAAGGTGAGACTAATCTAAGGCTTGCTTTACATCGCTGGCCTCTTCTCAAAGGTCCATAGCAATTTGGTCAACAATATTTTCATTTTGTGAACCACATCCTCAAATTTATATATAACTTTTGTTGAGGACAAGAATTTAGATGATGTGCCACACATAAAAAAATATTAGATGCCCCTTAAAACTAGAGGTTTCAACTATAATTTTTTTTTTGAGATGATTAGGTCCTTTGGGAGCTAACGAGGCAAATGGATCAACATGCGATTTAGAAGCTACAAATTACTCATGAGGCTAAGATCTAACAAATTGTTCAATCTAAGTAGCCACTCAAAATGCGCCTTCAAATGATAAAATCCTCTAGGGTTAACATTTCATTACGAATGTAAATTCATAAAACAAGTCAAAATCTCGAGAAAGTGGTACGACGATTCTCTCTCACATGGCAATGTGATTAGCTTATCAAAATGTATCACATACTCAAACAATGATCAAAGATACTTATCTAAAGTAGTCATATCATTTTGTTAAAGATTCGCTTATTTCATCCAAATAAGGAATATGTGATTTTCTTGATCATTGAATTTTTTGCAAAAGATTAATCAAATATGTCTTAAGAGTAACTACTTAATTTTAAACAAGCAAAATAAACTTGTCTCTTTTGGCATCTACATCTAGTCAAAATATTGGTCCATGACAAATAACCAACCTAAGAAGACTTTTAGATCAAGTCAACCATCAAAAGTAGGTGGTTTAATTTAACCCTTCAAACGATATCATCCTCGGGTTCTCAATATACACTTTATGAGGTAGCATAATATTGATCCATATTACTAAATTATGGCTCCTCATATTGTCGAGGATAATGCTCCTAAAGAACTTATAGAGCATAGTCATAATCTTTTCTAAACTTTCATTCTATTCGAAGAGGTGGACAAAAAAATATCATACAACACAGAATACTCATTGAATTTGTCCCTACGATATGGACAAATAAAGTAATAGTGAGATCTAATAAGGGGATGTGGATGAAAGGAGAAAAAAAGATTGGGGATGACAAGATGACCTTCTCACCTCTAGTTGGTGTTTAAGAATTAGATTTGATTCTAATAAGGGTCATGCAAGCCTACCAACACTTTTTAAATGCCTCAATTCTATTTTGAAATGCATTATAGGCTTGTTGGTGCATAAAGGTCAACCTTTCTATTTTCTCTAATAAAAATACATAAGAATCATCATAAATTTGATTTAAATTTTGGTCTTGATACATATGCCCACTACAAGTTAATATAATGATATGTACTTTTTTATAGCTAATTATATTGGGTTTTGCCCTTTTTTTAATCTAGATGGTTCTTCCTTCTACAAAGTTGTAGATATCCCCAAATTGACGAAAATCAAGCACTCACACATAAAATTTACATTAGAATGATAGAGATATAGCCAATACAGTGGGAGCTATTTCCAAAAAAAAAATTAAAAAAAAAATTGATGCAGGTAAATATTTTATTTTGCAATGATTTACAAATTCAACAAAATTGAAGACAATTATATGACTGAATAAATGATCCAATTAAATAGCGACATGGAGTTTCTCATTTAGTTTTAATAATGGATTACCAATTTAATTCAAAGAGAAAATGCAACTCAACATCTAACAAAATATTACCAAGAAACATACTCTAATACAAAATATGATGTAAGACAAATGTAATCTACTATGACATGAATTTGACTACACTGCCATTAAGCAATAATATATATGCACTATCATTAAGCACGATATTATAATAAAGATATTATTGTAATAACCGGAAGTCAGAGGAAAATAATAATAATAATAATAATAATGTAAAATCCAAACGCAGCGACTGTTGGCCGCGGATTGGAAAAGTCAAAAAGGGGGAGCTCGGTTTTTGTCACTTCCCAAAGCAACGAGAGAGAAAGAGAGAAGAAGGAAATTTCATGTGTGAACCTTCCGTGCGTCGACGACCCAGGGAGGAGAAGGAGATTGCGTGCTTCGTGTGTCAACGTGAGTCGATGACTGAGGGAGAAGAAGGAGAAGCGGCAACTGCCCATCCTGAGGAGTGCCCACCGCCGACATCAAGTCAGACTCGGGGCCGACCGAGAGAGAGGGAACCTTATGCGTCTGGAGGAAAGGAAGAGACGCGGCATGCGTGCTTCCATCAGGATCCTAAAAAAACCAAGAAAGGGATAGAAAGGTAAGTATATATATATATATATATATATTATTTAAATTGAAATCTATTATTTCAAATTTAACTTAGGGTTTATAGATTTCAGCAAGAAATTTAATTTGGTAATGTGTATGATGAATCAAAGTCAAGTAATTAAGTATTAAACCCTTACATATGAAAAATAATTGCAAATTTAATAAAACCTTAAACCTATGCTAAGTTATATAATTAATTAAGAATCATTTTAAGGGAAATGATAAATATTAAATGAAAATAAAATTTATCTATATTAAGTCACTTTAACACTTAATATTTTATATTAAAAAAAATAATTGGATTTAGAAATATTATATGGAAAATTAGATATGTATAAATATCATTATATTAAATAAATTAAACGTTAATTTAACTTAATTTAAAAAATACATAATAAAATATTGATGAATGTGAGCATCAAATAATAAAAGATATATACAAAGATATAAACAAATGAATAAATAAATTACTTTCTAATATCGATCCAATCAATATTTTATGAACTTTAATTAAGAAAGAAGATTAAAGAGATTGATAAAACTACAAATTAAAGTAATTATGTTCATACATTTATGATAAAAATATCTTTAATTTCTGTGAAACGATTTTATACGACATGATCACTGAATGCAAATGTGATGTATTTTTCGTTTCCACGTCAATAATAACTGAATGCTACCATATTATTACTTCATTTTTATAAAGTTAACGATTTCGTTATTAATTAATACGTGATAAGAAATCATATGAATGCCAGATGTAAAAATGAGCCACTCTTACAGTGGTACGCTACGATCTGCACGAAAAAAGGCAAAACGGTAACGCTATGTCCTTAGAAAAGAGAGAAAGGTGATGCTCTAAAATGATTGATAAATGTAGAAGTAAAGTTAAATACGAAATGTTCGTTTATACATCCTCCATATGTTTGATTGTTTGAGCAATTTCTTTATGCGTGTTATATAGCCAACGTCGCGTCTTAGTTCTACTGTTCTTATATATAAAAGCGTAATTGATGGTGAATTTTATTGATTGTTAATTGTTTATTTTTTTAAGTATCCTTGATGGATGATAAAATGGAGGATTATGTTTATCGGTGTAGAGAGACTTCAGGAAATAGGTAATTATGTCAGTTATGTTGATTTATGTTTAAATTGTATTTAATATGAATTTTGTTAGTATATATGTGTGAACAAATTGTTAATAATTTGTGAATTGTAGTAGCTCTTATATGATTGAAGATTTTATTTAAGATTGAAAATGTTAGATAATGTTTTCTTTTACCTGTCCGATCGTCTATTCCCGCCTTAGTAATCCAAGCTCCCGAGCCGGGTTGTGATAATTATGGGAATGAAATGATTCACTCAAGTCATGTATTCGAGCATTTAGCACAGATCAGAGCGCATGCGAGTAATTCAACTTTACCTTACCTACATCATTCTTGGACCATATAATTAAGCATTTTTCTGTATTGGTCAGAGAACTTGTGCCATTCAATTTTGACGAAATGCATGCACCTCAAAACACCTATATGATGTACTTACATAATTTTTGGTGCAATTGTATAATGCAATTAATAACATAATTGCACAACGCAATTGCACACTTCTTGAGACATCATGAAAAAATTATTTTGTGATGTGTGCGCATTACAAAAAAGTATCCAAATTTTATTGTTTCAATAAGTGCTTTATCATTGAGTGCATGCAAACACTTCATTTGTGATTTTTGAAACATGGCTGCTTTTTGCTCATAGAAATATGTTGCGGATTATATAGCAAATAAGAATATTTTAAGCATTTTATGAAGAATCATTTTCTTCTTTATATGCTTGAATCTTAGTGTGATAGGTCCCGTGAAAGATTCTCTTTTCATCTATGAATTAAGAAAAAACTTTAATACAATTCACATTGCCTTTAAGCTCTTCCACCAACTTTGGAAAATTTTAGTAGTTCTGAGTGTTTTAGAAACAATGGGAAGTTCCACTCGCATTCAAAGCGAGTTTTCAAGTTCTTCATAAGTTCCCTATATGTTTCACTTCAATCTCATTTTTTGCTCATCCTCATTTTCATTATGTGAATTGCTTTAACTATATAAATTTTTTTAGTTTCACAATTTATTCACTTTTTATCTTTTATTGGTATAAATGTGCCCACTTTTTTTTTTTCTATTAAAGGCTTATATCAACCCAAAATTCAATAGCACCCCTACATGTTCCACACGCATGGGGATGTTTTAAGAGTGCGCTAAGCTAACTGATCATGCTCTTCTGAGTGCAATGGCCAGTGTCTCATAGCACCACAGCATGCGGTATTCAAACCAAACACAGTTTTGAAAACATAGTGAAGTCTTTAAACCTACCATGCTTGCATGAGTGTAACGGGGAATTAGAGTGCCCACACAAAAGAAAATAAAAAATTCCTCAAGCATCAAGACAGATGCATACGAGTACGTAAATTTATATTTATCATTTTTATCATTTACATTCGTCCACATATTTATTTTGATTAATTGTTCAAGTTTAGTCAATTTGAATTTCAACAACCTTTCAACATCTTCACCGCATGAAAGGGCTGCTAAGAGGGGGTGTTAAGCCTATCAGCCGTACTATTTTGAGCATAACAGTCAGAGTTTTGTGACATCATGTCTTATAGCTTTAAACCAACCATGCTCTTATGAGCGTGGTGGGGTCTTGGGGTGCTTGCATTAAGAGAAAACACATATTTCCTCTCCACTCCAAGTAAACACATACAAGCACTTAACTTTGTCAATTTGGCATCATACCTTCATGGCGAGGCCAACGAGGCAAAAGGCTAAGAATTCTGACAAGATTAAGTACAAATTTTTTATTTTTTATTTATATATAGAAAAATATAATCATTATCTCTTTCTATAGAGAGAAAGACATGATCCACTCAAATTAGAGTGAGAAAAAAAGAAACCTCTCTCTATTTTAGAGAGAGAAAGGACAGTAAAGGTAAAGCTATTGGGAAAAAAGAGTGGGGTTGTTGCATGCGAAACAAGTGAAAATAAGAGAAAGATGTGAAAATGAGTCACTGGATATTTGCATGAAAAAGTTAAGAGACAAGCCTATGAGAGCTAATTTAGTATTTGATTTCCCCCTTTTTTATCTTTTTCAAGGTTTAATAGAGGATGACACAAGAATAGTAAGTGGACTAGCAATTGAGAACATGGATATGGCAAGGTTCAACAAGGATAGAAGATTTGGTGGAATTCAATTTATTTTAATAAAAATAAAATTAAATAATAACATAGAATATAATATATATCACAAAAAATAATTTAAGTTTAATCAAATTTTAGTTATGATTTTTTTATTTAAATTTCTAATTGATTATGAAATCTCATTAAAAAGTTTAATTGTGATTTGATTCAATCAAACTATTAATAGTATTATAATACTATCACTATTATTTTTATAAAATTTATAATCATAGAATTTCGCATTACACATCATCATTCTTGTGCATAGGTGATTTTTGCATCTCGTATTCGTGCGAAGACCCATGTGATATTGAGTGTTTTCTTTAGGCAATGTTGACATCTTGAACACGTTAACACAATTCATTTTGAAAGCAGATATCATTTGTGTGATTTCAACAATAATTTAAACAATTTCAGCTGATCAAATGATGTTTATTGTTGTCATGTTTGAGGCTCCATATGGCAAGAAGAATAAAATTCCTTCATCTTAGTTTGAGGTCAACAAGAGAGCTAAGTTGGTGGCGAAGACACGAGAAAATTCATATGAACCAAATGTGTCTACAATCAATCTAAGGAGTGCAAAAGATATGTTTTCAATATGAACACTTCTAGGATTAAAGATCATGTCCTCATCAAAGTAACACTGAGAGGAATTATTAGATATAGCCCATTAGAAAAGATTCAGAGAGCATACAAAACTTCTGAAGGTTAGCTCCTCAAACTTTGAATGACTACAAGAATATATATTACAAAGAACTTAACTAAGCTTAGGTTAAGTTTAAACCACAACCAAATAGCCCCAATGTGTGTAGTACACTTATTTATTTGAATCTATTATTCAAGTGGTAAAATAAACTACCTGGCCAGAAGTTTGTGGATTTTGAAAGAGTGTTAAATTCAATCATTATACCTAGAACAAAATGATTTTTATTTATTAGGTGCAACCTTCTCTTCCCCATTAGGGTCTTCTACCTCAATATTTATAATAGATTTGATCTACATTATATATTTTACTTTACTTCATGCCAAAGTAAAATAATTTCATTACATTAATTACAAATGAATATCACTTTATGCATATTGATGATTTTGTACATTAGGCATTATATTGTTTAGCATCATTTCATTTATGTTGATGCATAAATTAGCCATACATATATTAATGTTTTATATTGGGATACCTTCAACATCTTTTGCAGATAACTTTTTATGTAATGTATGGGTCCTTATCAAGTATGATTCCATTTTATGCATGCTCATGTCATCTTATCAATGTAAATTAATTTATGGGTCTTACTAGGAATAAACTTCAGAAGTACCCAATTGATTGGCAGACGTCTAAAAAAACTGATAAAAAGGATGATGAACTCCACCAGGATGGTGATGGATGGCATCTATTTAGATACAAGATACCTGGCAAGAACAATATATTATAAATGATGGGCACTCCTAGTCTGTTAATATATATATATATATATATATATATATATATATATGTATGTATGTATGTATGTATGTATATATAGGTGTGAGTGCTCGTTAGTAATAAGATTTCTATGCATTGATATTATGGTTAGCCAGTCAATTATGAATGTTGTTGTGTCTCATTTTTAGTTCTTTAAAGTATTTGACAGCAATCAGTACCAAACATTAATCAATTTAGTTGATTAAATGATTATGCAATTGCAATATATTTATACCTTTGATATCTGACAGTTCATTGAGCATTTGTCGACCCCATGCCTCATCATTAATGTTATAATGAGTAGAGATTACTTAACTAAGTTTGTCTTGCTATTATGATGATCCAGCTCAGTTGATTGGTGGACCACCTCACTCCTTGCCATTATCATTGCTCAAGTTCACTTGATCGGTAGGCCACCTCCACAAAAAGAACATCATTGATGGTATATCCTTCTGGGACAGAAACAAGTTCTATCTTTAGTAGACTATGCACTCAATTTTCAGTGTTAAGAACTTGTTTCAGTTTCTGAATTGCAACTTGCTACTTTTCTCTTCAACTAGTACATCTCCATTTCATTTCATATCATTATCTATTATAAATTCTCGCTTGTAAAACAAAACTTCATTACTTGTCTAGGCTTCTAGGCTATGAACGCAGTTTCAGATTAAGAGATCATATCATTTCAGTATATTCCAGGTTCAGATGTAAGCCTTCCAAACCTGGGGTTTGATTACCATTAAAACCAAACTCAACTTTCATAGTAGTTTAGCTTGTTCAGTTAAACTTCAAAAGGAAGCTTTGTGTGAAGAGTGGGGATTGATAATCATATCCCGAGTCTGTTTTGGAGGCAAGCGGATGTGTGATGAGTGGGAGCTAAAAGTAAAAACCCAACCGAGATTTTTTTAACTACAAAAGGAAGTTTTGTTAAATTTCTAGTCAACCTCAATAAGCCTTGACTCACGCTCAATTACCGATCACCCAAAACAAATACAGGTAAATCTAGGTCAGACAACTGGTAGATCTTTGCTATAATTAAATCAACATAAGAGTGAGAATTCCAGCTGAAAAATGAAGCACAATCCAGATTGCAATAGAGAAATCATGCTCAAATTTTAAATCATTGAACGAACATCAGCCATGCACAACTAAATTAACTTCAAGAAGTGCAAGTATGATAATCATGTGGATGTTGTATGTAAAGTAATTTCATTCTGAAAATTCACACGCACCTGTGATACTACTCCAAATGGTGTTCTTTGTGTTTTCATCATCCTACCCCTGCCATCACATTCTGAACAAGTCTTTATGGATTTGCTGGATTTCGCACCACTTCCATTACAACTGTCACAGGTCTCATAACATGGTATGTTTATTTCTCTCTGTCCGCCAGAAATTGACTCCTCCAAGCTCAAAGAAAGATCATACCTAAAACAAAATAAAAGGCTCAATTAAAAACCAATCAAGTAAAAGCCTTCATTATTAAGCAGTACACAACCAAACATGTCTCTCATGTAAGGGCTTATAGTTGGTATCATACACTATAAATTTGCAAAATCTGAAAATTTGCTCAACACTATGCAGTATTGGTATCTTTGAAAGAAAGAAAAAATCCAAGCAACTAACTAGGTTGACATATAAGTAATTGTTGGAAAAGCATGTTAAACGTCACAATTGCCTCAAAAAGAAAGTTTAAAAGGTCCCCATACAGTATCCAAATGCATTGAAAAACTTAATTAGACTAATTTGAATAGTCCAAGATGTTATGGGTGTATATAGCACATTAGGAAAGCTATTAGGCTGAATGTAATTTTGGACAAGAGATGTAATAATGAATATATTTTCCTGTTTTGGATTACGTTAGTTTCCTTTTCTTTGCCTAGAATAGTTAGCATACATTGGCATGTATTTCTTACCTTGAATCAACAAAAAAAAATTATATTTTAGTCTATATTTTCACAAGTATTAGAACCATAGTTCTTTCGGCTTTTCATGTCTCAACCTTCACCGCTTGACATGGGTCTCGGCCCTTCAACACTTTATGTGAGCCCTAGCAGTAATGGCGGCCTCATTATTGTAGACCACCTCTAATAAAATCCTTCATCACTACTAGTATTCTCTATGCTTTCATTTTTGTACTACAACCTTCATTAATTTGAACACTCATGCAACCTTAGTCACCATTGTTGTGAAAACTCAAGCACCTGACATTCCTTCATTCTAGACGAAGCCTTAAGCAACCGCAACCAACAATAAAAAAAGACAAACATCAAAGCAATATTGGCTACTCCACAGGCATAAAATTGATCAATTCAGAACTTTACTAAAGGATCTTCAGAAATCTTCATATACTAATTCATTAGAGAATTTGGTCTACGTTAGAATAAATGTCTAGGACGAAACATCTATCAACTCTTGAATCATGAACTCAAGAACTATTGATCATATAAATTGCTCATGATAAAAATTTAGCACATATAAACCACATCCGAGCAATAAAAAATATCATAGAAAATAGCACGTTAACAATTATAAATGGTCTATAAGATGTTAAGATTACTTCCTCACTTGGGCTAAAGATATCATGTATGTTCAAAAACTGCCTGAAACAATATAGAAAAAATTACTTTAAAATGTATTGCAATGTCATCATTTATCCCTCTTATTGTGTTACAACCAAAATTCAAAAAAGCCAATAGAAATGCAAAAGAATAAAACGAACTTTATTATCTCAAGACACAACGCAATGTGAGTGCAACAAGGGTAAAATACCACTATCAATTCTTTCTAAGTATTATTTATGCAAAAAAGATAAAATATAGATTTATTATTGTCAAGTAGAACATCCATCATTTAAGACAAAAGAGTATGTTTCCTTCTATGTAAAGAACTTGATATAGAAATCTTCTAGTGTAATTTATGTGGTTTTGTAAAATACAAAATACAACTTTTCATAACAACAATGGCATAAGTCCCATTCTATTTTCTCAAATCCAAAGTGAAATTCTAGGTCCACACATTAATAATTTTTTGAGCTATATTGATCTGTATGATTCATTGATAATTGCATTAGAGATTCATATTTTTTCCTAGTAAAAAAAATCCCATGTGAGTTTTGTTCAAACAAGATGCAATGCCATTAATGTCAAAATCAAGAAGTTCATGTTCGAATAATGCAAGAAATTATTTCAATCTAATCTTGACTCATACTTCTAAAAAGAAGGCATTATTCATGAGTCATCATGTGCAAACACTACACAATATAATGAAATTGTTAAAGAATATAAATAGTCATCTCCTTAATATAACTGAGCATTTTTATTTCAAAATAAAGTACCAAATCTCACAAAGGCAAGCAGATATGATGGTCATAAACCCTATAAAGAGTATTGGATTACAAGGGTCCTATGAAAATGATATCCAAATTTTACCCCAACAAAATAACTTCAAATCATATGATTTTAAAACTGTTGGATGTGTCTTTTATTCACATGTATAGTCCAAAACAACTAAACTCGATCCAAGGGAAAATGTGCATCTTTTTTATTCTACAATTACAAGGGAGATAAATACTTCTATCAGCTTCCAAGAGATTTAATATTCGGCTTCTGTCACCTTTCAAGAAACAAAAACTTATTTCTCTACTACTTATCTTCAGGTGAAAACTCTAATCAAGAAAGAAAGATTGTCTCACTAATCTACCTTCATCATCAAAATTCATGCCACACAATTTTGAAGCTCAAGACTCCTTTTCTCATCCAATACAAGTGCCTCCTATGAAGCAGCATAAACCTATCTCGATGTATCTTCTGCCCCATGTTGAAAGATTACCATGATTTGACAAAACTCAAGAAAAAATTTTGGTTCCTAAACTTGCACCACTCCGAAGACCTAAGCTTAGTCATTGAAAAGAGCAATAATTTTTAATTATATTTAAAAGAATAAAGAATAATTTGGATAACAATCCATATTAAAATGTTAGCATTGCAATTTGCATCTACTTTCGCATGTAATATCATTTAAAAGACTTTCAACATCTCATAAAAATAAATTGCATTCCCATTCCTACAATGTTATTTGATGTCTTATCTGACAAAAATAGAAAACAAACTATGAATTTAGAAATAAAAAGTCAATATTTGTAAGAGCATTGCATTCTATTTCCATCCATACTAGGTTTTTATGTTTCCTTTGAAGCAAAAGAAATACAAAGTAAAATATTGAGCAATATGAAAATCTTAAGCCTTTATTTTCCCTACATTTAAAAATTGTCACCAAATTGAGCAATTTTCAATGTTGTGCCCGCTCATGACTTCCCAGCCACCACCACCCATCCTCATTGTCATCACTCATCATCACAGCTCTCCGCCTATCCATGTTCGTATTTCAATATAATTGAAATGCAGACACAAAATATTTCAATGCATTTGAATCACATCCAATCAAACAACCCTGCATTTCTAAAATATGCATTCAAGTTATCCTAAAATTCTAAAATGCATGTATTTTGAAAACATCTAACCAAACAACACGTTAAAAGAAATAAAACATGGGCATTGATGAGTTTCTCTATAAGAAAAAGAGCTATTGGATGTAAATGGGTCTATATTGTGAAATATCAAGCATATGGATCACTAGTGAGTTACAAACTAGGTTAATAATTAAAAGGCATACTCAAACATATGGTGTAGATAATCAAGCGATGCTAAATCGGGCTTCCAAGATGAATATTGTGAGAGTTCTAATGTCTTTGGCAGATACATCAAAACCTTCGAGGAGAGATTTGTATGAAAATCTCACAAAGGTTTGAAAGATATTTTTTCTACAAATCAAGTATTTAAGCTTAAAAAAACCTTATATGATTTAAAGTAATCTTCAAGGGAATGATTTAGAAGGTTTGTAGTGGCTATGCTAGCCATGGAATACAAACAAAATCAAAATCATACATCCAGCATAAAAGAATCAAACTCAAGAGAGTCGCACTCTTTGTGTATATTGGCAATATAAATGAACCCTAGAACAACAAAGATGAAAATTAAGTTTTAAGGCAATGTTCGGCCAAAGAATTTGATGCTAAGAAGTTTGGATGGTCAAAGTATTTCCTAAGGATTGCATTTGCACACTCCAAAAAAAATCTCCATCATTAAACAAAATATAACACCAATTTCTTGAAAGAAACGTCAAAATCGGCATGTAATAAGCAAGTACACCAACATAAAAGAATTTTACTCAGAAGAAACATGTATTCAATACTTTAGGCACGTACAAATGTGAATTATATCAAAAATATTCTCAAAAGAAGATCAACTTCAAAAGATTACACTTGGTGGAATCATTGAAATATGAAGTAAAAAAGCAAAAAAGTGGCGACAATATCAACCATTGAAGAAGAGTTTCAAGCAAAGGCTTGGGGTATTTGCAAATTATTTGTTAAAAATAATTCTAAACGATTTGAATATTCAATGAGATAGCCCAGTGAGACTATTGTGATAATAAGTTAACATCAATATAGCTTATCCAATGCAGCATGAACAAACAAAGCATGTAGGAGTTGATCAAAAATCAATCAAAGAAAATCTAAACAGTGGCTTGATTTGCACATCCTATATATCTGATGATCAAAAACTGGTGATGTGCTTACCACGGGATTAAGAAGTGGAGTGTTTCAAACAATTGTATCTGAATTGAAAATGAAAAACATATATTCACTAGATTGAGGGGGATTGTTGGAAATGATTTATGTCTCAATGTCTCAAAAAAAAAAAAAGTCCTAGGGGTCCCCTAACAGTATCCATGTGCAATGGACTTGGAAGACAAATTTGAATAACTTCAAATATCTTGATACATATATAGTATATAAACGAGTTGATATTTTTAAATGTAACTGTCAACAAAATATGTAATGTTATGTATCTTCATCATGTATTTAAGTTAGTTTCCTTTCTTGTTTTCATAAAACTGTGCATATATTAACTTGTATCTAATACCTTGAATCAATTAGAAAAAAAATTTAAGTTTTCCTAAACTTCTTTTTCCATAGTAAGGAAAAAAAGTATAGGCCAACAAAAGTACATATACTACTAAGAAATGGGCACAAAAAATATAATTTACTAAGCCTGGAAACATCAACAAAACTTCAGCGAAAGAAAGAGTCCATTTAACTTAAGCACAATATGACAAAGAAATGACCTTCCACTACAAAAAACTTAGTAGCTCATTAAAGAGGTTCTAAAAATTTCACTTTCTGAATATAACAAATAATTTGCACCAAAAATTTAGTAGTTACCGAATATCAAGTCCCACACTTTGCTTAAACCTTGAATTGAAGTTGATTCCCATAGGGTCTTCTTCATCTCCAAAAAATCCATTTGATTGGCCGAAGAAAGCATTGAAGACTTCAAAAGGATCAACCTAATATTTTGAAAGATGACAGCAACAAGAGGTGGAAAAAGTAAATATTACAGAAAATTAAAGAAAATATATGAAATAAGTATCAAATGTTTTTACCCCATGTGGACCAGCATTTGCTCCTGCATACTCTCCCTGTGGACCAGCCTCACCATACTGATCATAAAAAGATCTTTTCTCTTCATCCGATAGCACCTATACAAGGAATCTATCTTTATCTGGCCAAGAACAAAATGCAAATCAAAGAACTGTAACAATCAGTGCGTTTAGTGACCAGGATGAAGCTCCCAATCCACCAAAGCACTAATCAAATTTCTAATTAATAGAAAAAACAACACTCAGATTGTCCTTAATTCCGTTAATTGATGGTGCAATCTCTTCTTAATGTTTTAAAAGTTTGCTTCTAAGCTCAATGCTTCAAAGTGGAAGGCTTGAATAACTCGCTCAAACCTAAGGGCTGTAGAATCAACCTTCTCATGCTCTCTATTATTTTGTTTTTAAACAGAATTTGTTCTTGCAAAATCTAAGAGTCATGACAAATAGATTTGCCTCGCTAGTAAAAAATATTTCATTGGAATTCACTATCAACAATGGACAAAATCTCAGCATCCATAATATCCTTAGCAAACAGTTATTTAGAAGTATGTAGCAAATGATTGGATGTGGATTCACAAAAAGTAGCTACAAAGATAAAAATTCAAATAATTGAAATGATTTAATATGAGAATTCCTAAAACTTTCAATTTGTAGGCATTAGTTTCAAAGTGTTACAAAATTATAAATGATTTATTGCATTTACTTTCCTAAAGTGTTGAAGGAAGCCTCTCTGAATTTAAACACACCACAAAATCATCAACAAGAGTAAACTCTATATACCTCTTGTTCACATCAACAAAACTTTATAATTAATATAGTAGCCAAAATTCTACAAATATCCTCATCAAGTTAAGCATATGTCGTGTAAATAATTGTGCAAATACATTAGATTTAGACTCTATAAGGTCAACAAGATCTATAAGCTATCGATGTTAAATTCAATGATAATCTCAAATGAACTAATGCTAATAGACTCAATCATATGTAATATAAAATCCCACCCAGATATGTGATCTTTTATCAAACAATTTTAAAATATATATATCCCAATATCCTATTTAAACCTTCAGTTTTCTCATTAGTTTAATAAACGATAAAAATTGACAATTTTATTCTCATTTTCTTCCAAAAAATTTTCATAAAAAAATGAATTTTAAGTCTCACATCTAAAACAATCATTTCAGGCAACCTATGAAATTTAACCACCTCATTAATATATAAATTGGTAATATAAGATGCATCAGTAATTTTATGACGTGATATAAAATGAATCATTTCAAAAGTGATCTGCTACTGCAAAAAAATAAATCATACTTTCCAAATATTCACATTAAACATAATCCAAAGTCCATTCAAATGTCCTCCCACAATTAATATGAAATTGTTTTTTTAAAAAAATACAACCATGTGTTATGTCTCCTACATCAAGTTCACTCACAAGTACTATATTGTGAAACAATACATGCCATCTAATTTTAAACTTGGTAAGAAAAATCCATGCACAATTACTGTAATGATCCCCTGCCAAAATATCTAACAATAACCCAAACATATAGCTCTAAAATCAAAAGCTTCTCAAAGATGAATCAAGAATACAAAGGCAAGTACACTTAAATAAATAATCATCCTTAAGCAATGAGGATTTTATATAAGTGGAATCACAAATCACTTTTTAAGTAATAGTGTATATATAATGATTTATGATTCTTATTGAAAATTTCTTATTATTTATTTCAATGTTTTTTTAATTTATAACAATACATGAGGTAATCATTTTGTGCATCCAGAGCATTTGAGATTTTGCAAGCATAAAAATTATATTACAAATTAAAGAAATGCAATTTTATGGCTTTATTTGTGATTTTCTTAGGATTTATTGTGTGGAGATAGATTATTTGTTTATTTTAGTAAGGTCAAAGCGATTAATGGTTGTCGTAACCTACTAATATTTATATGATATTTTGAGTCATCATGATTTAATTTTTTTATGGATGATTAATTAATGGTTTAACGTTTCTATAACTCTAATTACTAATTAATAATTAGATGTGTTAATTATTGCTAATCGTGCTTTTATTTGGATCTAAGAACTTGTGCTTAAATTAATGGAATTAATAGATATTATAGTTCATAGAAAGATAAATATTTTATGTGTTCAAGAAACTAAATGGGTTGAGGAGAAGGCCAAGGAGATTGATAGTTTAAGTTTAAAACTTTGATATTCAGGTAGAAGTTGAACTAGAAATGGTGTATGTGTAATTATAGATAATAGTTTAAAGGATAATATTATAAATATTAAAAAATGTGGAGATAGAATTATAGCTTTAAAGATTATTGTTGATACTAAGATTATCAATGTTATAAGTGTTTATGCTCCTTAAGTAGGATTTGGATGTAAGCTCAAAAGAAAAATTTTGGAATGAATTAGAGGGATTAATACAAAAGTATCTCTTTAAGAAAAAGTATTTATTAGAGGAGATTTAAATGAGCATGTTGATAGAGTAATAGAAGATTTTAAAAGTATTCATGATTGTTATGGATTTAGAGTGACTAATGAAGAATGTAGGGTATATTAAATTTTGACATGATTTTGAAGTTCTTAATTTTATTTAAGAAAAGAGATGACATATTATTACTTATAAAATGGATCTAGTAAAACAAATTGATTATTTTCGATAAGAAAAATAGATAGTTTAGATTGTAAAGATAGAGGTCATTCCAAGTAAAAGTTTAAGATCCACATCGATTGTTAGTTTTAGATTTTAAGATGAAAGATTGTAAGAGGAAAAATAAATCAATTATTGTCACAGATTAGATGGGAACTTAAAGAATACAAATAAAATTATTTTTAAAAGCAGTAAGAAAGAATTTGGGATGTTAAGGAAGAAAATGTTATGTGAAAAAAAAGAAGTGAAATTAAGCAGTTCTTAAAATGTCTTGGAGAATCGAAAAAAACTTTTAATAAAAATAGTTGGTGGTGAAGTCGAGTGTCGAAAAAAATAAAAATAAGAAGCGTTATTACAAAACTTGGTTTAGATGTAAAATTGGAGAATTGGGAAAGATATAAAATTGCTGGAGATTAAGAAAGCGATATATGATGTAAAATTTAACTTTAGTGATTTATACTGATAGATTAGATATCAAAGAAGGTGAAAGATGTATGTATAAGTTAGCAACCAAAGAGATAGGAGAAGTAAAGAAGTTGAGTAGGTGTATTAAGGATGAAAATAATAAAATCTTTTCTTAGAAAAGGATATTGAAAATAAGTGGATGAGGTATTTTGATAAACTTTTAGAAAGGATCCGAGTCGATTGATTTTAGAACGAATCTAAACAAAATAGAATTTTATTTTTCGTCATTAAATAAGTTAGAGAATCTTTAAAGAAAATGAAATGTGCAAAAACAGTAGGATTTGATGATATCCCAATAGAAGTGTGAAAATGTTTAGGAGATCAAGGAATTTCTTGGCTTACAAATTTTTTTAATGCTATTTTAAAAACTAAAAAGATGTCAGATGAGTGGAAAAAAAGTTTGTTGGTTTCTATTTTTAAGAATAAAGGTGATGCACAAGAGTTTGCAAATTATAGAGGAATTAAGTTAATGTGACATAAATTAAAATTATGAGAGAGAGTAATTGAGCATAGGTTACGATGTGATACAAAAGTTTCTCACAATCAGTTTGGTTTCATGCCAGGAGATCTATTATGGATGTTATACATTTGTTAAGAGGTTTGATGGAAAAGTATAGAGAAAGTAATGAGGATCTACATATGATATTTATTGATTTAGAGAAAGCTTATGATAAAGTTTCAAGAGATGTTCTTTGGAGAATTCTAGAACCAAAAGGAGTTAATATTAGTTATATTCAAGTCATTAAGGATATGTATACTAGAAACATTACATCCAAACAAGGAGGATTGACAAAATATTTTCCTATTTCATTGGATTACATCAGGATCGACTTTAAGCCCTTATCTTTTTTTGCTTTAGTTATGGATGTTCTTACTTGACATTTACGGAAGATGTACCTTGGTGTATGCTTTTCTTGTGATGACATTCTTCTTGTTCATAAGACTAGAGAGGGAGTCCAAGAGAAACTTGAATTATGGAGGTCAACATTAAAGTCTAAAGATTTTCGTTTAAGTACATCTAAAATTGAATATATGGAGTATAATTTTAGTTGTAGAAGTTCTAGTAATGGTGTTGTGATATTAGATAAACAAGTCATTAAAAGAGTGAGTGATTCGAGATATTTAAGCTCATTGTTCAAAATGATGGTGAAATTGATGGAGATGTTATTAATAGAATTCAAGTTGGATGTTAAAGTGGGAGGAATGCATCCCTTTGTTGTGTGATAGAAAAGTTCCACTTAAAGAGAAAATTTTATAAGATAGTGGTAAGACGATGACTTATGGTGTAATATTGGCCAATAAAGAGAAGCATAAGACTAAGTTAAGTATTATAGAGATGAGGATGCTGTGGATGAGTGGCTTTACTCTTAGAGATAAAATGCAAAATGAGTATGTTGGAAAAAGTTGGGTAGTCAGGTGAGATAAGATTAGAGAGAATTACGCCAAATGGTTTGGCCACATAGCGTCGGCCGATGACGATTAGGAGAGTAGATCATTAGATTTATGTTAAGAGAAAGGTAGAACTAAAAGACTTGGTTAAGATGTATACAAAATGACCATAGTATACTTGAATTAAATGAGAATTTGACACATAATAAGACCTGATGACGAAGGATTCATCCAAGTGGGATAAAGGCTTGTTGTTGTTGTTGTATTGTTTATTTTTAAAATTTGTAGGTAACAATAATAAGAAAAAACAAATTATGAACACACTGAAGGCTGAGAATACTGATGACTTCAATAAAATGGAGAATAAATCTAGACCTCGTGAAGAACATAAATGTGATTTTTTAACACATTTATTGGAGATGAAGATGATTTTGAGGATGAACTTGAATAGCGACTAATATTTGAGGATTAAGATTGAGAATGCATGATAGTTTTTTTTTTTAATCTCAAGTTGTCTACTTATTTGTTTATATGTTTATGACTTTGTGGTAGCTATGTGTTAAAGATTTAAATTTTGGAAGCCTATAAGTGAAATTAAATTATTACAAATTTTAGTTTATATTTTTTATTAATTTATGCTTATATTTATTTTAAGTCATATTTATTAATTACATCGTAGGGCTTCCATCCCGCTTAATGGCAGCTAAAACACACGCCCAACTCCCTCACCTTTTAAAATATTGATAGAAATATATATGAATTATTGAGTTCAATAACAACTATTCACAAAAATGATTTTCCTAAAATTTTAACTAAATTTAATCTTCACAACTAATGCACTGTTCATCCAAATAAATTTTCCTCAATTAAAAGCATAATGTTATGATCAATTGGCAAATAAAAAATTTAGATTAATTAGAAAATGGTTTAATTAATTATTTATTTATAGGAATATTTTAAGAATAATCCCTAATTATCCTAATCCCATCACTATACTAGAGTGGATACAATAAAGGTGGTAAGGTGGGTAAAGCTAGGAAGAAAAGAAAATAGAGAAAGAAAAAATGGGATGGTGAAGAATAAGAAGAAGAGGAGAAGGAGAAAGGAAGAAAAAGACAAAGAAATGAAAAAAATTTAAATTAAAGTAAAGAATATAATTAATGCAATTTTTCAAAAATTAAGTTAGATTTGAATAAAGAAATCCAATTATTCACATTTCCTCAATCAAAGTAGATTTTGAATAAATAAGCATTGAGGTTTGTATAAAGAGAAATTATTTTGGAGTAAAAGATTATTTTCAAGTTAAATTGAATTGTGTTAGATATAAAAAAATAGTTTAAAATAAAATTTTTATTTATTTTATATTATTTACAAAAGAAAGAAATTTTGGGGTGACTAATAAAGGAGGTCGATCATTAGTTGGGTAAGATATAAAATATTTAATTCAAAAAGTAAATGTTTTCTAATCCTTTTGCATGTGCATTTAACTGTAAAATATATTTTAAGTGTAAAAAGCATTAAAATTTATTCAAATTACAGAATGCAGATTACAACTTACTATTCATATGTAAATGATGACACATTTTGATAATACAAGCGTACAATTAAATGTGTTATAATTATACAAATATTTTATTAGTTAGTAACACTTTAAAAAAATGCATCTGATATATATAAATTGGCCATTTATATATCCAATTGATCAACATATTTTAAAAATACAGCACATATTTATTTAAATGTTCAATCATAAAAATATGTTAAACTTAAAAAATATTATGTTATGAGTAGATAGGTTGGCAATGATATGTTCATAATGCCTATATAAGTTGGACAAAAAGGTCCACTAAGGAGGCGAAAGAGTCATCAACATTATTGAATAATGATAATGTTGACTTTCACTTGAGCCTATTTAACTTTATAATGTAACATTTGGGCTAAGTTTATACTCTAATGTTATGTGGTGTGAGTCTACAACTCACTACATATGATAATCAACAAACCTAAAAAATCACACATGACACATTCTAAAGCTAAGGTAAAAGAAAATAATGTGATGAAAGAAAGGAATGAATTGGCGTAATTAACTAAAGGTGTAAGTATTTAAATCTTTGACTAACATAATACTCTGAGAAAATTTACGGCTAACATTCATTACTATTTCTTTTATATAAGCATATGAATATAAATTCTTATATAATCAAATTTAATATTAAAAGCTAAAGCAATATGCTAGTTAAAATATGATCAATTTTATGATTATGTATAATTATGATTAGCATACATATTATTTACTATTCATGATTATTTTAATTAGGCAATACAGTTATTTATCATGCTGAGCTTTATAGATCACAAGATTATTACTTTAACCTTTTCATGCAAAGAAAAAATAAGATTAGAACTAAGTAAGATTCATATTAAATTTTATTATCATATTTGATGGGTAATTAATGTAACATATGAATGGTAATGAAATATGTATTAAATGAAATTATTATTTTGTATATGAATCCTGAAGTTAGTTCTCTGTAGATAAATGATTGAAATGTATAGACTAATTTCGCTCACTTGCGTTGATTAAATTTTATTGAATTTATGTAGATAGTAAGAAATTGTATATAGCTTCAAGTACATTCTAGTGATAAACCTATATTCTGATGAGTAGAATTTAGAATAGTAGAATGAGTAATGGAGGGGATTCAATTAGTTAAATCATACCAACCTCTGTTACATCCCACATTGATTTTAATAAGAGGATCATCAAGGGGCATGACAACTGCGGTGGCACCAATTGATACACGGGAGGGAGAAAGAGGAAAATCAAGGGATAGAGAGGAAGAGGGACCGAAGGAGAGGAGGGCATGTGTGAGAGGGGTTTTCCGGCGATGATCAATTTGATCAAGAGGTCATAAGTGCTGTTTCTTGCCTACATTAGCGAGATTCATATGCATTGAAACTGGCCAAACTTTCTTGGCTCTCCATATTTTCATCATACTTTTTATATGAATGAATGATTTCGTGTAGTATTTAATTTCTCAATATCTAAAGAGTGGAAAACAGTAACCCTTTCTCAATAAGTGATGTATCTTGCAGCACTATGGATTTATAAACTCCAGTATATCATGCTCTTTCCAATAGGTTGCGACACAGAAATAAAATATTCTGTGTTTATGTGTCTCTTTTATGTGCTTCTTTATGTTATCTATGTCAAAGCCTTCATTAATGTGACTGCTTATATCCATGCAACAAACACAATGCACGAATATTATTGGATAAAAAATACACAGCATTGATTATATCCAAGCAAAATTATACAATAGAAATTTTTAATTGACGTTTTTCTTGTACTTTTGGAGTTTCACCTTTGCAGGAAGGATTTTGGTGGATAGTGGGAACATTTCAGAAACGATTTTTGCCCATCAAACCGAAAGAGTTCACCCATTGGATGATTTAAAAGAAATACAAATGTACCTTTGACATAAAAAATAAGCATTATTGGAATATAAAAATTCAGTTATTTTTAATTTTTATAAAACCAATTCAAAGTTAGCTTATGTTCATATTACAACCAATATTTAAAATTGGGCAATTGAGTATTGAGGTGTTTTTCATCCATGAGATGAGGCATAAACCACAAAGCGTATAAGCCTCATAACTAGAAAATTGCGTAAACTAAAAATGAAAAAATAAATTAGTATATTAACATATTGATCAATAAATATATTAAATATAGGCATTTTAACTTCTTGACACAATAATAAGTAATAAATTGCATGTATATCAAGTAACAAATTGCAAAAGCCACAAAACATTATGTAACCAAAAACACTAAGTACAATTGAATGCAAATATCATTTAATTAAAGTAACACAAAACATCAAATGGAAATGGCATACTATATCAAAACAAAATAAGATATCAAATAAATTTTTCTCTCACTCCTATTATTCGTTATAGTAATATACATAGGTCTATAATAAATAATCAAAATTCTTCAGCACTCTCATCACTCAAGGGAGAATAGTGGCAGCAGTAGCCCAAGGAAATGTTTGCAAATGCACGAAAAAAAGAGTTTCGTGCATGAAGGGGGATACATGGGTGAAAGGGATAGCATGTAGGAAAAGGGCGACTGCTCGGTTATAACTTATGACATTAATTAAAACAAAAAATCCTAAAACGAAGAGGTGCACACCTCAATGGAATTGAAGCAAGGTGCGCCTCACCAAATGTCAAGCGTAATTTCACATAAATAGCATGAGCCGTGAACCTCAATACAGTTTGGGCTCAAATTATGCTGAGGTGGTAAATTATCGAAGCAACATGGCTCATATGTGGCCTCATTTATAATGTAATTTTGATAATATGATGATATTATCACTTTGCATCAATAGATGAAGAAGATATGGTAGAAAGAGATTCAACTCTTTCAAGAATGATTATAGTTAGACTCATCTCATTGCACAACTAGAGAATAGGCACATAACACCAATTAAGTGTTTGATTGACTCCATTACAAAATTTGTAACTTTTGTACCACACTAGTGGCATGAGACGTATTATTGCCTGCAACGCTCACATATAATACTTAAATTTTTAATATCGCATCAAAATTATCACTATCATCTACTTTTAAAAAGTAAAATATGTCTTTACATACAAGATAGTGTTATATGTGTAAATATTGAGATTATATATTTATTTTTAAAAAGTGAAGTATGCCTTTACATTCATAAGATAGTGTTATATGTGTAAATATTGAAAATACATAAGAATTGTGTGGTATGTATGTAAATGCTCCTTTTTATAGTTTTGCGTTATGACTATAAATAGGTCGATGTTGCCCATCAAACTACTAGAGATGACCAAAGAAGTTCACTTGCATCTGATCAATTGTAACCAAAATAAGCCATAAATCATGTCAAAACAATCTCTGAGACTCAAGAAATATGATCAAAGATGACTTAAATTTCACCACTTTTACACATTTAAAATATTTTTACATAGTTTTTTAATATTATGGGTACTTTAACTAGTTATTAAAATTGGGGATTTAGATTTAACACTTAAACTCAATTGGAGTAGCTTGAATAAATTTTGACACATCTACAATTTTTCATATTTTTTATATTTTAAGAAATTCTAGGTTAAAAATGATGCCTTCGGACAATACTTGTAAACATTATATTTTGTGAATCCAAAAAACTATTAAGACACTTTTGCATATTTTCAAACATATCACGTGACATCATCTAATAAACTAAAGGATTGCATTAATCACCTGAATATTATATAACTTTTTTTGATCATCTGAACAATTAGGGCAATCATCCAAACAAATATATTAAGCATTCATTTGGACAATGCCCTTGTATTTTAACTAGTGGTATGAATTACCATGTCTATGATTTGAACAAAGAACTTAATCAAATTACCATGTCTATGTTTTGAACAATGAACAAAAAACTTTATCTCCCATTCATTGTCTTCTATTGGCCCCTACGAATAAGTAGCAGTGCAGAGAGGTGCATACTTGACCCTAGTCAACTCAATTTTAGTAAGGTTCAGCAAAAGTATAATTCATTCTCAACATTGATGAGGTGTTTTTAAAGTTTGTAGAGTCCATTTCAATTATTTTTTCAATTTAGTCCAAATACAATCAAAAATAATCTAGCAATACTTCCACATAGCCCTTTGGTGTGGAGTACTATTTTCTACAATTTTTGAAATATCATAAAAAATTGTGGCAATGCTTCGACACCATCACCACAAAAAAGTAACAGAAGCGACTTAGGCCAATCGAACATGTAGCAAAGGTCATGTAATGATGAGGGGTGAAACTCTACTCAAATGAACTACCAATTGCATCTCCAAAATTTGTATGGTTTGTGTATAAAGTATCTAAGTCAAACAATACTAACAATTCACAAAATCACTAATGGGTGGTGAAGCCAGATTCAATTGTATGGGGCATGTTCATGCTCCCACAAGCAATCAAGCAATTGCACCAAGACAACAATGATAAATAAAAAATAAAGAGGAGATTAAACTAAAGTTAGGACCACCCATATACCTAGAAAATCATGACAAAACTTTGACAAGTCTTCATCATCTCCTTGTTCATATCATTCCTATCCCATGAATTAATAATCAAAGGGGAGAATGAAAGGAAAAAGATACACGAAACATACAAGAAGGGGGGAAGGGGTGAAAGAGGTTATGTGAAATTGGAAAACATGGCTACCCATTTAAAGAGATTGGTTCCCTTCTAAAGAAGGCCATACCTATTTTTCTAACTTTAATATATTCTCATTCTTTCTTTCTTCTTTTCATTCATGCACATTAAAATATTTCTCTAACATTTTTGTTCTCTTATTATTTGGGTGACACAAAGAAGCCTTGGCAACATGGATCTCCTCCTAGAACTACAAGCAGGACTGAACAAGCAAAAATTAGGCTTACACTAATGTTGAATTGTGGAGTTATTATATAAGACAACATTGACAAGTAATTATTTCAGTCTCTATACTTTTAATTTTCAATTTTATGTTACACCTAATAAAATTGTATAATGAACTTCTTTTAAAATTAGTATTTGAATTAAAACTATAAAATAATTTTACAAAGAAATATTCTCATTCTTTCCTTAGACTCAAGTGAATTGCATGTAACTCCCCTCATGTTAAATGTGGAGCTTGTGTTTACCAAATGTCATTTGTAATTTAGTCAAATAGTAAGCATATACACACAGGTTATATTATTATGCATATATATAGACATGCCCTACATTTAAGAAATATTCTTTAATTATTTCACTTTTACATATTGTTCTAATTTCATTAATAGAAAACCTTGCAGAAACCATACTCACTTTTTGTGTTTATTAGACATTTGAGGATTACTTGCATCTTTCAATAAAATGATGGGAACAAAATTGCATTAATTAGAAATAAAGCCAATGAAGTAAGAGGTGAAATATGTACCTCATAAGCCGCGCTTATCTCTTTAAATTTCTCTTCCGCTCCAGGGCTCTTATTCATATCTGGATGATACTATTATTAAAAAAAATAAATCATATTAACAAGTGCTCTGTATGACTCACTTTTTACCTACCAATATCATTCAAGTTTAACAAGTATGTGACTTTGGAACTAAAACACAATATCTAGCACTCAAAACAAATAAAAAGTAATGAATGACTATAGGCCAGGAGAAAAGTAAACAAATTTCTATCAGCACAAAGAGTGATAAAGTGTAAGAAAAAAACTTATTATTGGTGGTCCGGTGGATAGCTACAAGAAACTGACTGTAAAATGAAATATTTCAAATCAAAATTGAAACTAATGGTCAGATGGCAATGAGCTATGAAAGTAACTGTTAAAAAACAGGCCTTTAAAAACCATGCTGATGTTGGGATTGCTGATGTCATCTTGTTCTGTGTGAAACCTGCTTTCAGTCCAATATTATCTCATTCTCCTAGACAAGCTAAAGTTACCATACTCGAGAACAATAGCATTGGTTAAAAGTCCGAGGAATGCCATGTTTTATTATTTATTAAACTTGATTACAGACCTAATCAAAAGACATGCAAAATCAAGTTTCTATCCAAGTATAACCTTAGGTAATCACATGATACAACTATCTCAGCAGCAGGTTAAAAGGACCCTTGAGTAATCCTCCAGTCCAAGAGAGAAGATTAAAATTTCTTTGAGAATAGACATGCTTTATTTAACAAAATAACAAGAACAATATTGATTACCGCTATAATGGTTCTTATAGTTGGCACATTGAATGTAGACGGAAAATATTTCACCCAGGTAAAAATAATATGGAAAATCAAGTTTATGGAAGGATATCATGGTGCTCAAATTTGAAACATGAAGTTTTAAAGAGAAACAATTCAGAATATAGTGGAATTGCATAATGTAGAAAGAAAAAAATAGGGCCACATATGAAAAAAAGGCTAAAAGACAAACATATAATGTAAAACTTGCAATTTTTTCAATTCAAATACAACTGATGTCTAACAAAAAGTCATCAAACTACTGAAGAAGATAAAAGTGGAGAGCCCTAAAATCTCAGTAAAATGATGCTACAAGAATCCCAACTTAAAGAACCACAAAGTTATTGATATTTTTTAGAATATATAAATGACATCTTCAGGCCATGTATAGAATATAGAGTGATCAATAATTGATAATCATTTAAATAATAATATCCAGCCATATATGTTTGAGGTGTAGTATCACTTTACAATAATTGAAGAGTAGACTATATGTCGTTTCTTAACAACAAAGCAAAACCTCAATTTGAAATTTTACCATACAATTCCTGCACCCAGTTAAACTGCCTTTTAATTTAACTCTACATCAAGGGACAACTTGACAGAAAATCAAAAAAGATTAAATTTAACAATCAACGGCAGGTGCTAAAGAGAGCAGCTATTTTTCTCTCAAAAACTATGATACATATAAATAAGCATAAGTCAGTATCAATTAACCTTTCAAAGCCACATCCACTAAAAGCATCATATTTATAACCATCATCACAAGCCTTACCACAACTATTTCTACCACAAGATTACAAATGTGTGCTTGGTAAAACTATTTAATGACATTTAGAACTCTTATCATAAAGTTTAACAGTATAATGCCAAGCGGAAATGCAAATATGAAATTATTTGTAAAACAAAACATTTGTGATTATATACAAAAACTAGACTTTTTTTAGATCAATACAGATGTATGCATATCTGTGATCCTTCTCAACTTGTGGAATGGTGGAACTTGGTTCAACATTTGCAAATCAAAAAGCAAGAAGCAACAACCGATGCCTTAGTATATTAGTGGTTGTCAGATATGCTACAATACGGACACATAAAGGGAGCAAATGCAGTGGCAAAAGTTTTGCCATGGTTCTCCCATAGCAGGAAGGTATGGCGACACTTCTGAATTAGTTACAAAGAAGAAAGTAGTAGTGTGGAGACCCCTACAATAGAGCACTTCCAGGAACTGTTATTAGTGTACTTTATGGAGGCTCATTATAGGATTGCTAGAAGCACATCCTGGTTCTCTATACATCCCTGGATTTGTGCTAATGCTTCTTCTACTCTGCTGTGCTTGTTTCTAACCTTTTATGCATATTACCCTATCCCCACATTTTCTTTTCAATGTTTTGGTAATATCCAAATAAAAACATTCAATAAGATCCAGCCTCCTCAAACAAGCTGCCTGGAAAAAATTTAAATGGGTAAATGTATGCGCGTATTGAGAGAAAATTTTCTGTTTGAAGAGAGGCAGTGCCTTTAAATATGATGGCTTATTCTAAAAAATCGGACTAGTAAAAGATTGATACGATGCTCTCCATCGAATGTAAAAAATAACTAATGGGCCTAAATTCAGAAAGAAACCTTGCGGGCGAGGTTTCTGTAGGAGCTCTTGATCTCCTTGATAGTAGCATCCCTGTTGAGATTGAGAGCTTCGTAGAAATCTTTCGCCCTGGCCTTGAAAACGCCGCTTTTGCGCCAGTTACACCTCCAACCAGGGCGAAGTAGCTGTGAACTAGGGTTCTTACAGAAGTTGAACTCTCCCAGTAGGAAACTAGAAGAAATCGAGTAACACTTGGGTCTTGGCCTCGCCGGAGAATAAACGAACAGTAAACTACATTGCAACGATGTATGGTTTGAACGGTTTAAGACATGGCCTGGGAAAGTTCCGCTGGTGAAGCCACCGTCGCACAAGCAGAACGCCGTCATAAGCCTTCGATTCCAAATGCAACGATTAGCCTGTATGGCCAATGGCTGAAGTAGAATTTAACTATGATTTAATAAATCCTGTAAATAAAAAATTAATAACTTTTTATGATGCACCAACACTTATTTATATATATATATATATATATATATATATATATATATATATATATATATATATATATATATATATATATATATATATATATATATATATATATATATATATTTATTTATTTATTTATTTATTTATTGTATCTTATTCTTATCGAGCAAGACAGGTATGTGAGATATATTTTAAAATTATCTAATTTTAAAAATATAAAAAATACAGACACAAGTGTTTGAAATAATCAAATTTAAATTTTATAGTTATTAATTAAATATTTTATTTTAATAATTATATTATATTAAATAACTTATAAATATATTTATATAATACTCTAAAAATCATTGATATTCATTGTCTATTATTTTTTAATATGTTTTATTTTCAATATTTTTTAACTTTCATTAACCATTATCATGATTTATAAATAATAATAATTTTTTTACCTTCCTAACATCACAATAACAACAAGCTTTATCCCACTACACAAGATCAGTTAAATAAATCATTTTTTTCCAATATGTCATATTAAGTATAATATTCTCATTTAATCCTAATAAATATAGGTCGCTTTTTTATACTTACTAATCAAATCTTTTTAGATCTTACTCAATCTTTCTTAACATAAGTCAAATATGATATATATATACTCTTTTAGATGACCAAACTATTTAAAGTGACTCTCTCTAATCTTATAGCTGCTCTAACCTTATCAGTTACATACTTGCTTTTGATTTATAAGTGTAAAGTCACTCATCCACGAAATGTGACACTTAATTTTATACTTTTTTTTATTGGCCAACACTCTTAGTCATAAAGATGGAAGGTCTGACCTTCATCTTATAAAATTTCTACTTGTGGAAGCACTACTTTCCTATCACAAAATAAGCTCGATGCATTCTTTTACTTCAACCATCTAACTTGAATTCTATTAATAACATATATATCTATATCACCATCACTTTGAACAATAGTTCCAATATATTTGAAATAATAGTCGAGTTGAACAATATATATTTAATATTTATATAATTTATGTGATTATTATATATTATTTTAAAATTTATAAAATTACATAAATTATAAATTTACAATGATGTGTCAGATGTGTGTCTTTATCTTAAAAATAGACATATATCTCATATTTGTATCTTATCATCTTTGTGTCTCTATGTTCTTGTCCATGATTAAATTTTAGAAGTGGCATATACAGACATAACAGATAATTTTTTATATTTATATCTAAAATCTAAATTTTAATATTTCTATGAACCTCTCTATGTATAAAAAAAATATTATATTTATAAATATTAAATTTTAATTGCTAAATATATAAATGCATAATTAAATGCTCTCACAACGATTACAAATGCAACAATTAAGGGCTATATGGCTGCAATAGGATTTAAGTATGGTTTAATAAATCAAGCAAATCAAAATTTAATAAATTACTAAATTTTGATGTGATTAAATTTTAAAGTGTCATATACATACATAGACGATAATTTATATATATTTATATCTATAAATCTAAATTTTAATATTTGCATGCATCTTTTCATGGATGATAAAATATTATATCTAAAAATATCAAAATTTAGATGTAAAATATATAAATGCATAAAAAATTTTATGCTATGTATGTAAATTTCTTATTTTAAAAGTTAATTTGATATGCGAGATATTAAATTTGATTAATTTCATGAAATTATTGGAAAACTTATTTTAATATTTAAGCATGCTAATTTAGATATGAATTTATTATAATATATAATTATTAAGATTACTTAATTTATGTTATTTTTAATCATTAGTTAATTATTTACTTAACCAATTAGTCATTGATAGATATTTTGATAAACTAAGTAAACAATAATCAATAATTAAATATTCATTAATAATTAATTAATTAATTTTTTAAATAAATTAAATATTAATTATTGTGTACTTTTATTTATTATATCAATTATAATCAATTTTCTTAAATTATAATTAATTTAAGATAATATATGAATTAAGGGGATTTACATACACACTCACAATTCTTATGTATTTACATATATAATCACATAATTTTAATATCGAGATAAATAACACATAGATCTTTAACATCACATCAAAAATATCTCTACCACTAATTTCATACCTATGAAACTCGAACCACCCTAGATTAAATTAAACTTTAAATCTAAACTCTTGAAATTAAAATGAAAGGCAAAACCTAATAGGAAGGCAATGCAAGACCTAAACACTATATGTAGATAAGACTTGAGCCTTAGACCCTTATGTTAGGTATCTTTGTTTTATTTAAATAATTTATTATGATGCTATATTGTGATGATGATGAGATGGGATAAGACTTATAATAGTTTATAGAAAATTAATAGGATTAATACTAATATTATTTTTTTATAGGTGATCATGCTTAAAAAAAAGTTAAATTGTAATTATGCAATGTTATTAAAATTAATAAATTGCTTGTAGGTGTTTGGTTAAAATATTAAAAGCATGATTAATAGAATAGGTTTCATGATATTTGAAAATACAAGGCATTTTATGTGATGAATGAATGAATAGATGTGTGTTTGAATATTCAGTCGCTCTTCTAACATCTTTTTTCTATCTAAATGATGTAATTTTTGTTTTATAAATATATATTTTTAAAAATAAAATGTTCTATTATGTAAGCTTGTGTGAGTACAAAGGAGAAAATATGAGGAAATGATGAACCATCCAAGGATGAAATCTTGTGACCTTTGGAGCAAAGAGAAAAAAAAATGAAGTTTGAAGACCCATTTGCTCAATTAGAGTTAGTAGGTCTAGGTTTGGCCTATAAATGTTAGATGCTTACCTACTATTTACATTTTTCTTTTTCTAGTATTGTCTTTTATGGACCCAATAACATTGACCTTTTTTATTATTTTATAAAATTATTTAAATGTTTGATGTGTTCTTACTTTCTGATGCACATTAAAACTACACTTTTTGTTAAATTTCTTAAAATTGCTTATTTATGGGTATGTCCTAAGTGTTACTTTGTGATAAGCTCTTAAGAGAAAATGTTTTCTATTCAAACAAGACAAGAGAAAGCATAAGAATAAGATGAAGTAGGAACTCTTATGATGTATCACCATATGCATTCACATTGCACCTATCATTTCTTTTTATATATTATCCACACCATAAGCACATGTATCTATCTCCTTGCCTATAAGAGAAAGGGCCTCTTCTCATGGATGAGTAACTTTGATATATGCCAAAACTATTTTAAAATTATAAAATGTGTATTGTACAATAACCCTACCTTAAAAACAAACAATTTGAAAATATAAAATATTATTTAGAGTATTGCAAACAATTGATGCTTTAGATTTAGTGATTAGGCTTAAGTTCTTTTTAATAAATAATATACATACATATATTGCTTTATGTCAAATTGGACTTCATGATTTTAATGCACATAAGCGGGTTAGTTTATTGTCCTTTTCAAACATAATTATAAGTCCAATTGAGTGGGACCTTTTTCAACTTCAAGTTAAAATTATAAGTTCACTGCATGTCATAAAAATTAGGATTGAGTGATGACTTATCGGTGGTTCTAACATTAGCTTAGAATCCTATGATAACTATTTTTTGTGGATATATCATAGGTCACTATATCCTCTGCATTCTCATAGTCACAAATCTCTAATAAAATGAATAATTCAAATAAAACATTTTTAAGTTATCAAAAGTTAAAGCCCAAGTATGAATTAAATATAGCACTTATGAGCTTATCAGTATTTAGTGCTCCATGCTTTTCTTCTTTCAACCTCCACAATAAATTATCCCAAATTTTAGCTAACATCTTTTTAATTTAAAACCATCAAAGCCATGAATCTAAACTTTGTAAATAAATTGATTATTACTTCTATTTTTATTGAGAATTTCTTAAGAATTATTGCTCTTAGAATGTAATTAATTATAAAACTTATAAGGACCCCTAAAATCAAATATAATTTATTTAAATGCAAAATTTTTTAAAACAAAGACCAAATGAACTTCAAAAAAAATTTATTATTATATTTCAATCCATAATTTAACGATATATTTGTCTCTTGAGATAGCATGTCATTTTCTTTGTAATACTTAAATACAATAATAAGAAAAATATCTTCATTTTAGTTTATTAAGGATGATAGGAGAAGTATGTAATACTTGAAAGATGTATGTATAAGCTAGCTAACCAAAGAGATAGGAGAAGTAAAGATCTAGGTCAAGTGAGGTGTATTAAGGATGAAAATTATAAAGTGCTTTTCTTAGAAAAGATATTGAAAACAGGTGGATGAGGTATTTTAATAAACTTTTCAATGAAGGATTTGAAAATACGATTGATTTTAGCAAACTTAATACCCTAAACAAAAATAAAGAATTTTTTTTTATCATAGTATTAGTAAATCTGAAGTTAGAGAATCTTTAAAGAAAATGAAAAGTGAAAAAAAAAATAGTATGACCTAATGATATTCCAATAGAAGTATGGAAATGTTTAGGAGATCAAGAAATTTCTTGGCTTACAAATCTTTTTAATGTTATTTTAAAGACTAAAAAGATGTTAGATGAGTAGAGAAAGAGTTTGTTAATTCATATATTTAAGAATAAATGTGATGCACAAGAGTGTGCAAATTATAGAGCAATTAAGTTAATGTGTCATTGACCTCATTTTTGGAGTGAGCTTTCAATTTCTTCATCTTAGACATAGGACTTCTCTTAGACACTAAGAGTTCTTTAGTCTTAAGACATTTTTTATGATTAGGTGAACACTTAACCTAACCCTAGAGACTTAGAAGAGTTAGCCATAGGAAGAGGTTATGCCTTAGGGGTGTTAGGAAAACTTGTCTATCCTATAGCTTGAACCAAATCCTTACTTCCCTCTCTCAAGTCAAACTTCAAATTCAAACCAATCTCAAATTCAAATCAATGTCAAATTCAAACCAACCTCACATTTAAATCAACATCAACATCAAATCAACTTCCAATTCAAATCAACCTCAAATTCAAACCAACTTCAAATTCAAATCAACCTCAAATTCAAATCAACCTCAAATTCAAATCAACTTCAAATTCAAATCAACCTCAAATTCAAATCAAATTTTAAATCAAAATCTCACTAATTTTCAAATCAACTCAACTAATTGATTTTCAAATCTTAACTCAAATTCAAAATCTTTTCCTAAGTTTTTTGATTTCATCTTATGGACTTAGCCAAATTCAAATCAATCAAAATTCAAATAAATTTCAAGTCAAATTCTTGAACTTAACCAAATCAAATTTAAATCACTTCAAATTCAAAAGATTTCTCATAACCCATTTATATTCTCATTTATAATCACAAATATAAATGAAATATAAATCCAAATAGCCTAAACCAAATTCAAAACTCAAATCCAAACTCAACCTGAACCCAACTTAAACTCTTTCAAGTCAAATTCTTGAACTTAGCCAAATCAAACTCAAACCAATCCAAACCTTTGGATTTTCTTCAAACAATCAATCCTTCAATCATAAAACCAAATATAAACATAAACATCAATCATCAAACTAAACTCAAACCAACCCAAATCAAACTCATGTTCATCCTTTGAACTTGAAATTGTCAAATGAATCAAAACTCATCTGACTCCAAATCACTTGCAAATGGATTTATATTTCAATCATAAGTCCATATGTGAGTTCAACCAAACTTGAATCAAGCCTTGATCAAGCTAATTGACTCATTAGGCTCACTTGACCCAAAGTGACCTAAAACACCCTTTTGAGCCAAATTTTAATCCAACCAAAATTGGATTGAACTGAGCTCATCTAAGCCTCACATTATGAGCAACAATCATCATAGGATGATCAATCACTCAAATTGGGTCAAACCAAGTCAAACATAGCCTTTGACCAACTCAACACTTAACTTAAACTAGCCAAAATCCACCATAGGCCAAATTGATTGAAACCATTGATCTAAACCATATCATCATTAATGATTGAACTTAACCAAGCCATCAATTGAGTCAAACCTTGCCCAATTGGCCACTTGACCCAAGTTGACCTAAGTTGACCTAAAAAAGTTAAAATGTGATAAATCTTGATCTAAGCCAAATTGATTGAAACCAATGGGTCAAATTCATTCTAAATGACTTGTTGAACCTGACCAAAGCCTCAATTGGCTAACTAGACCCAACCTAGCCCAATTGACCATGAACCCAACTTGACCTAAAAGGTCAAATCAACTTGAAATAAAACCAAACCAAAATTGATTGAAACCAAAGCTTGCAAAACATTTCAAATGATCAACCAAGCCTAAACCAACCCATGACCCAATTGTCAAATGGGTCAAATTGGTCAACTTGACCCATTTGACCTAAATGAACTAAAACTAAATATAAACCAAATTGAACCAAACCAATGATACCAAATCACTCCAAATGATCAATTAAACTTGAGCTAACCCATGGTTTGACCAATTAGTCAACTTGACCCAAGTTGACCCATTTTGACCTAAATGGGTCAACTTGAGCCAAATCATATCAAATAAACTCCAAATTTATTGAAAATTTGGCCCAACCTATTTTTGAAACATCTCAAATCCGCCCAAATCAAAATTAAGACTAAATGACCATTTTACCCTTAGGTCAAAGGGTAACCTATGGCCAAATTCACTTGGAATTTAATCAAATCCTTCTCATGGCCACTTGACATCCTCCTAATGGACCACATGGACACTAAGGAGGGTGGTGAACATGACCCAACCCAAGACCAATCTGACCCCTCCAATCAAAATTCTCCACTTGGATCACCTCCCACACTCATTTAACACTTGTGCACCTCCTCCATTCCACTCCTCTGCCAAAACCAAGCACATGGAGCTCCTAACAACTTAAACAACCCATTCAATCTCATCAATTGATCCAAAATGGAAGAGCAAGCCTCAAGTCCGATCCAAGTAGCCCCTCATTTTCACTCAAATGACCTTCCTTGCATTCGATTGAACTCAAAGGATCAAAGGCAAGCTTCTCCCCAAGCTCATTTGAATTTCCCTCCCTCAGTTTTGCTTAAGCCGAAAATAGAGGAGGTGGGAGAAATTTCCACTTCACTCAATCCTCAATTAAGCCTCAATCAAACCTCAATTGCTCTTGCAAGCACCATCAAGGCACCAAGTCGAGCTTACCCAAAGCTTTTCCCAAGTTTCCAAGCCACGGGAAGGGGGAGTTCGATCGAAGCCGTAAGCCATTGAATGGGAGCTTGGCCAATTGGGAGAACTACTTCAAAGCTTGAAACCTTCAAGAGTTTGTCTCCACTAGACAAAGCTACCTCCTCTATGGAAGTGTCAGTGATAGCTTCCGACGAGGTATGACTCAAAACTGAGCTTAAGTTGAAAATTATTTGGTCTTTTGTGAAGGGAATTGTCACCCCAATAGAATTCAACCATTGGATGTTCTTCCCTATGCTTCTAGATGGTGTGGGTTGAATCTCAGCCTAATTTGAACTCAAGTGAGCTTGATTGGTGGAAGGATGACGCCTCCATCTCCACAGCTTAAGAGGATGAATCATGGGCCGACCATCCCGTGTGTTTTGGATGGACGACCTTGATTAAAACACGTTAGATCCACTGATTTAATCCTTTATAACCATGGGTTTGATCCTAATCCCATCCTTGATCCCGGAAAGTGCGCCAACCGCGTGATGATAACTTAAATAACCAATCTCCCATGTGGAAAGCCGCGTCAACAACTGGCAGATGTTAATTAATTAGGTTATTTAATCACCCATTAATCACAAAACTTCATAAATTCATAATTAAATGTATAAAAATCTAAAAAAATACAAACTCAAGTTTATTTTAAAGATAATTCAGAGGGGAATTCCAATAAAATTATTTTTAATTGATTTTGAATAGTGGCCTTTCCTTAATTAGGATTTAATTAAAAATCTAATTACCCTAATTACTCTCTGATTACTTAATTAATTAATTCCAAACTTCCTAGACATGTTTAGGAGGATGACTTCTGCCTCTCCCAATTTTCTTTGAATTTATTAATAAGTTAATTAGGAAAATCAATCAATGAATCTCTAATTATTCCCTTAATGTAATTAAGAGTAATTAAGCATGTGAATAGTAGTTTAATCACTTAATTGATATAATTAAACTTTGTTTAAGTAAGTACGAGGTTTATGGAATGGGTTTGGGGTATTTTTCCTAAGTTATTCCCTAAACCCTATTTCTTCCTCAATCCAAACATAATTAAGGATTAAACCACTAATGATATACTTAATTAGCTTAATCAAAATTTCAAAACTAATATGAACTTGATCAATATCTTGCTGGATAGATCCTTAGGTATTCAAAAGCCTAAGGTAAGTTTAAGAAAATCATTTCCAACCCACATGTGTGGAAGGCTATGAAAGTGCTTAATTAAACCCTTTAGCTTAATTAATCAATAATTAGTCAATTGTGTTAGACCCCTTTCTTTCTGCATTCTGATTAAGTTTCCATGTGGTTGCATATCATATGTTGGCTCATAATTATTTTATTAATTATGTTAAAGTGGTATAGGTAAGGGGTAATTAATGATTTTAATTTACACCTTAACCTAAGCAAAACATATAAAATCAATCTAATTATTTAAAATTAAATTAAATCAATTCATACATGGGGGAAATGGGTTAAGACCAGCAAACTCTTTCTTTTCAAATCATTTTCAAATCAAATCCAAAAATAAAATAAAAATCTCTTTAAAGAATTTTGATTCACTTTAAATGATCTTATTTTATAAGATTGTCTTTATGAATTAATTAGGGTGAATGAAGTTACATGCTTACATCACTTTATTTCTTTCAAGCATGCTAAATGTTGTATGCCATATGAAATCATGCATTCATATCTTTTAAAAATCAATTAAAATGAAATATTTTCTTTATGTCAAATTGCATGCTTTGGCTAAAGTAAAAATATGAGTGGCTATTATCACTATTAAATCAAAAATTATTTTAAAATCTATAAATCAAATATCATAAATGGAAGTATGCTACTTATAAATACTTATAAGCTTGCATATGATTATAGCATAAAATGTGTTATGTGATTTTCTTCTCTGATCTTAATATGAGTTTTTATAGGATTTGCAAAGTGTATAGTTCATTTGAAAAGAACATAACACTTGCTTAAATCTATTCCTATGCACTTCTATGTTATGATTTAAGAAGGATCCTCACATTGCACATATAAATAATACAACCAAAATCAAATAAACAAATAAAAATCTTTTTCATGATTCTTCATCCATTTATTTTCTTTTTATACATGCACATGTATTTAAGAAAAGTAGTATATTAGTCTGGACATCCCAGGTTGCGAGGCTTTAAGTATCCCCAAGAAGTTATCGTGCCTTATACCCCTGGTGTAGAAGATAATGGCGTCGTCCTCACTTATGTCTTTCATACATGTGAATGTGCATTTGATTAATGGATAAAATAATCCCTCTCTTTTCTACATAACAAAATCATGCATTCATAGAATATCCAAATTTTCCTAAATAATGTCTCTTTGCATTCATCATTAAGTTATGCTAAAATTTGCATTTACATGCATAGCTATGCTTAGGATCATTTCATATGCATTTTATACATGTTGGAAAGAAATAAATGGTTGTGTTTTGTGATAGTAATTCACCTTAATTAATCTTAAGATGTATTTCTTATTGAATAGGTTTATTTAGAGCAAATCTAAACTTAGGATTAATTAAAACACATAATAAAATATTCACTAAAGAAAAGTTATTAATGAATCTATCTTAGAATTATTTAAGGTAGGGATGAAAGAGAAGTTCTCTTCTCTTTTTTTTCTCTTTACAACACTTAGTAATTAAGTGTAGGTTCATTCAAACTAAATCAAATCATCAAAATAAAATTAATAAATCAACTAAATCACTTAAATGAAACCACCCTCTAAGTTGAATCCTTCACATTTAAAAAAATTTAACCTTAAATCCTAGCTAAGACATGTCATAAAAGCCTTAAATGACACACACATTAGGCTAAGTCACCATTTATAGCTCTATGTTAAGGCGATGCATGATTTGATACCTGATTTTATTTTATGATATAATATTTTAGACTGAATGTTAGGGTGTATGTGCGTAGACTGGATGATAGAATGATCTTAGTCTAATCATTATCTTCTGTAGGGGATTGTGCTTAAGGGGCGCTATAATAAAAATATAAATACTTTTGCTGTGCAGGTTGCTTATTCCCCTAAGCATGATCCAAATTAGGACAAATGGACTTGATTACCCATGTGTGGGGTGCTAAGTCCAATTTATTCCTATAACTGCTTGGGATTGTGTGGTATGTTTAGCTAATATCTATTTTACAGGTTTTAGTTAGATTTATCTTTCACTTTTTCATGTGATTTTATAATTAAGATTTGAAATGAATATTATGAGGAATTAAGGTGAACATTGGTCATAAGACTATGTATTATGCATAATGTGAAGCCTTGGAGCAACCACATCCTAAGTCCAAAATGAAGAAAGAAGAACGAAAGAAAGAAAGAAAGAAATGAAGAAAAGAAAGAAATGAAGAAAAGAAGAAAAGAATAAATGAAGAATGAAGACCCCCATAACATGAATTCTTTCTAAATTGTAATTATTCATTTGTAATCCGGGTTGTATAACGATAGAGCTCAGCAACCCATTTCTTTTTAGGTTTATGCGGTGGAGCCCGACCACATCAGCCACTTATTCTTTTGCGCTAGCTTTATAAAATTATTTGATGTTTGTTTAGCTTATGTATTAAGATGACATGTTTTTCCTAATTTCTTCATTGATTGATGAATGGCCTGGATGCGATCAGGCTCTTAGGGAAAAATAAATTTTCTATCCAATTAATCAACTCAAAATTAAAATTAATAACTCATAACCTCGCTAAAGCCTAGGACATAAATCAAGAAATAAAATATTTAGCGACCCTTTAGCTGGATGTTGTATGTCTCACATCATGCATAAAAGCATCTTGCTTCACTCTTGCTAATGGAGGGCTTCCACCTTTGCCAGAGAAAATGGCTTGACCTTTGAGAGCCATGGTGGAAACACATCTCCTTCTTGCTAATTTTGGCCCATAACCAATTTCTCATGCATTAGGCATATGAATCCATAGCTTGTGTCAAATGAATTATTCAAAAATAAAAATAAAAACTTAACAAAATTTGCATTAGATTTAAGTCATTATTCATGCCCTACATGATCTAGTCTCTTAGGGAATGTGTTTAAGAACTTAGTCTCTTTATAAATAAATAACAACCTAGTTATCTTACAAAGCATATGATTTACTTACATGTATTTAAAATCATAGGAGGAGTTAGTTGGCAGCCACCTCCAAACTGTTATAAGTCCAACAATCGGGTGGTTTATCCTCTATTGTGGAGGTAAACCATATACCCATTTTCACCTTAGATTTAGGTCATGCTCTGGCCCTCACCAAAGCTCCCTAGATTTAGGTTATGAGGTTACTATTTTTCTTTGCGGGCTACAAGCATAAATCCTCATCTCTTAAGCATTTCCATGATCTCGTGTTATGGAACTGTAAACCCTAGATTTCTAATAAAAATTCAACTCAAACAATTAACTCTCTTCAAATTTTAAAAATATAAAGCCCAACCATAAGATAGTTTGGAATGCTTACTAGGCTTCCTAGTATCATAAGTATCCCTTACTCATCTCCCTTTGGTTTAGATAATAACTCTCTCTTTTTGATCAATCCCATTTGATCTTCTAAAAATAACCAATTTATTGAAAGTTCTACCTTCAAAATCTTTGGAGACAACAATCATTTACCTTAATCGAGAGTATTCTTAAGGAATCTCATTCCTTAAGATGTAATTAACTATGAAAGCTTGCCTCCATAAGGAACTTAATGAATTCAATTTAAAATAAACCCTGCTTTACTTTTCCATGTAAAGTAGGGAAAGAATCTATGGTACATTCAAAGACCCATTGTCCTTAGGAGTCCTTATTAGGTGATTAGGTCCATTAAAGGATGGTGACTTCTATCTCTCAAGATAGTACATCATTCCTCAATATCATACCTGATCACCCTAATAAGAATATTTATGGATTTATGTGGTGTCCAACAAGCATGCATTTTTATTTTCATTTATTTTCAAGATAGATGAAGAAAAAATTTCAGATTTTTCTGGCAACTCTACTGGGGAAGGTTCCTTTCTCAATCTTTGGTAATTGATCGTTGTCTCCAAGTATCGATAGTGAATTTATATTTCATATGAGTCCGAGACTATCCTTCTTTTTCGTTGGCACTTAATTCATTTCATTCTTAAGCTAAGCTAGCCAACATCCTTTAAGTTTTAGGGCCTCACTTTATGTAGGTCTTAAAACTCATGTTGGGTCCCCCAATAAGTGAAAATAAAAATTTAATAAAAAGAGATTATTAAAGACCTTCTTCCTTACCATTTCTATAGTAAGAAAATGTTCATTCCAAAAATAAAGAAAAATAAATCCTTTATAAAAATAACAGTTTTCCAAAAAAACACTTTTCCAAAAAGTTCACATAATAAATATTTCAACCTCATTTAACAATCTTTAAGATTGTTACATGTAGATCTTTTCAAAAAAAAAATCCAAAATCATCTTTTGAAAAAGCACAAATAAAACATCCTCATTCAATATACCCAAATTTATTAAATGAAGATTTCTTTTTAAAAACAAAATCAGCAATCATCTTTTCAAAAATAAAATCAACAATCATCTTTTCAAAAAGCACAAATGTACATCCTCATTCAATATACCCAAATTTATTAAATGAAGATTTTATTTTAAAAACAAAATCAATAATCATCTTTTCGAAAATAAAATCTACAATCATCTTTTCAAAAATAAAATCAATAATCATATTTTCAAAAAGCACAAAGGAACATCTTATTCAATTTATTGAATGAAGATTTCATTTCAAAAATAAAATCAACAATCATCTTTTCAAAAAGCACAAATGAACATCCTCATTCAATTTATTGAATGAAGATTTTATTTCAAAAATAAAATCAACAATCATCTTTTCAAAAATAAAATCAAAAATCATCTTTTCAAAAAGCACATATTTGAAAATGAACATCCTCTTTCAATATACCAAAATTTATTGAAAGGAGATTTCATTTCAAAAAAAAAAAAATCTTATCATAACATTGAAATTTCATTTCAACATATCTCATATATGTTGAAGTTAAAATTTATTTCTTTTCAAAAAGTACAAATTTGAAAATAAGCCTCTCCATTCAATATATCTAAATATGTTTGATGGAGGTTTTATTTTCAAATAAAAATTACACCATTTGAAATTCTACTCAACACATCCAACATGTGTTGCTAGAATTTCTTTCTTTTGAAAAAGCAATAATCACACACAAAAATCTCATCTTTGAAAAATAAAACATAATTGACTCCCCTTTGACATACCCAAATTTGTCAAATGAGAGTTCCATTTTTCAAAATAATTTGGATCTTTTATTTAGCATACTCAAATTTGCTAAATAAAGATCCCTCTTTTCAAAAAAAAAAAAAAAAAATCAAAACATCAAAACTAAAAATACATTTGGATCTTTTATTTAGCATACCCAAATTTGCTAAGTAAAGATCCCCCTTTTCAAAAATCAAAACATCAAAACCAAAAACACATTTGAATCTTTATTTAGCATACCCAAATTTGCTAAGTGAAGATCCTCTTTTCAAAATCAAAATCATAAAAATCAAATACATTTGAATCCTTTATTTAGCATACCCAAATTTTCTGAGTAAATGTTTCATTTTTCAAAATAAAAAATCAAACACATTTAAATCCTTTATTTAGCATACCCAAATTTGCTAAGAAAAATTTCAATTTTCAAAAATCAAAAATTAAATACATTTGGATTCTTTATTTAACATATCCAAATTTGCTAAGTAAAATCCTCTTTTCAAACAAAAAAAAAATCATAAATCAAAACACATTTGGATCCTTCATTTAGCATACCCAAATTTGCTTAAAGATCCTCTTTTCAAAAAATTCAAAATGCAAACACATTTAGATTCTTTATTTAGCATACTTAAATTTTCTAAGTAAATGTCCTCTTTTCAAAATCATAAAAAGCAAACACATTTGGATTCTTTACTTAGCATACCCAAAATTGCTAAGTAAATGTTTCATTTTTCAAAAATTTAAAATCAAACACATTTGAATCCTTTATTTAGCATACCCAAATTTGCTAAGTAAAAGTTTCAATTTTAAAATAAAAAATAAACATATTTGGATTCTGATTTAGCATACCCAAATTTGCTAAGTAAAGGTTTTATTTTTCAAAAATTAAAGATCAAACACAATTGGACTTTATTTTAGCATACCCAAATTTGCTAAGTAAATATCCTCTTTTGAAAAATCAAAACAAAAGAAAACATTTGGACTTTATTTAGCATGCACAAATTTGCTAAGTAAAGATTTGATTTTCAAACTCACACATAATTCACTCATGATTCACAAACAAGCAAAAGAAGAAGAAAATTATTTTCAAACAACTCATTTAGCATACCCAGATTTGCTAAATGAGCAATCCCAAGCAAAAAATCAATTGACCTTTATTTTTAACATACTCAAATTTGTTAAATAAAGGGTCCACAAACAATCAAAAATCAAATTCAAATATGAACCAATGGAAGCATCAATCTCTTCAAAATATTTGAACCCATTTTCAACATGCACAAATTTGTTGAAAATGGATTCTAAATTCAAAAATCTCTTCTTCAATTCAAAATTCAAAATCTCTCTCCTAAATCAAAGAACCCCACTTAACATATTCAAATTGTTGAGTGTGGGTTCAAATTATAAAAACAAATTAAATCAAAAAATATGATTTGAGTTTATTTTCAAAAATTGTAGAATTTCAACTCAGTTTCAGTCAGCTTTCAGTTCAGTTCAATTTAGTTTAAATGGAAGCTCAGAAGTTTTTCTTCACTTTTCCTTTTGGGATGGATTTGGCCTTGGATCGGGCCACCCTCTCACAGACTGACTTTTCCCATCTCATTCATTTTGACCAAGGATTCGAGGGGGCTAGTATCACTTGTTAGGGGACCACCCTCACAAATCATGAGCCAATTGCAATAGGCCCTTTCATTTTTTTTAGGATCATTGCAAATTTACTTTCATTCATGTGCATAACATGTTGGTTCATAATTATTTTGTTAATTACATTAAGGTAACATAGGTAAGAGTGATTAATTGAACAAATTGAGGATCCAACTTAGATAATTCATAAAACTCACTTAATTACTTTTTCATTAAACCAAATTAATTCACAAACTTGGGAATGGGTTGAGTAAAAATAACTCTCCTCTCTTTAAAATTAAACAAAATCCTAAATCATAAATTGATAAAGGAACTTTGGTTTTCCTTAAATAAGTTTATTTAATGTGATTATCCTTAGGAATTAGTTTAATTGAATGAATCATGTTGATATTTAATTATTCCTTTCCAAGCACATTAAATATTGTATGTCATTTGATTTCATACACTCATATTTTCAAATTTAAATAAAATCAAATGAATTTCCTTTATGTAAGCTTGCATGTGTTGGCTTAATTAAATATGTGTGGCTATTATCACTAATAAATCCAAAACTATTTTTCAAAGCTTATGAATTGATTATAATACTTAGAGTGTTGATAGTTATGAATATACATAGGACTTGCATGTGTTTATAGCTTAAGAGTATTAAATAAGGCTATCTTTCTTATAATTCATATATAGATTTATATGAGTTTGAATAATAATGGGTATATAGTCTAGACATCCTAAGAATACAAGGCTTTAGCTAGCCCTAATAAGGTTATTTAATTACCTCAATTTCTAGTTTAATAATGGCATGTACTCATTTAGTTTCATTTTTATGTATTTTGATATTAAAATTTAGATAGAGCTTTAATTCATATGTCTAAATGATTTAATCAAGAAAAATACAATCTTTGTATGATTCTCTTCCTATTAGTTGCATATATATTCATATGTATTTAAGATAGCAAGTATTTAGTTTGGACATCCCATGAATATGAGGCTTTAGTTAGCCCCAATGAGGTCATTTGATTACCTCACTTCCTTGATTTAAGGCATGTACTTGCTTACATCTTTTATACATGTATATGTATGCTTAATTAAAGGATGAAGATCCCCTTTTGTTACTAAAAATACATGCATTTACGTTCATCTAAGTGACTAGCACATGTGATATTTATAAATTAGTGTTCTCTTTTCCTTATTCATGTATAGATTTACATCAACTTGGAATAGTAATAAGTATATAGACATCCTGAGAATATGAGGCTTTAATTAGCCTCAAGGAGGTCATTTGATTACCTCATTTCCCTAGTTAACAATGACACATACTTATGTGATTCCATACCTATGTATTTTGGTATTAGAATTTGGATAGAGTTTTGATTTATATGTTCATATAATCTAACAAAAAAAATGAAAATATAAACTTCAAACATACACACACATTCAACATTCAAGTGTACTAAAAAATGTTATATGTATAGATTCACTTAGGACTAAATCATATGGATGCTACATGTGATGGAAAGGAATGATTCAATATATATCATGTGGTAGTAATTCAATCAGATTAATCCTAAGAAGCATTTCATATTAAATAAGGTCATTTAAAGTTAACTTAAACTTAGATTAACTAAAAAATTATTTAATAAGCTATTTACTAAAGATAACTAAATCAAATTAATATGCTTTAGAAATGGCTTAAAGTAGGGTTGAAAGAGGGTAATCCTCTTCCTTCTCTTTAAAACACTTAGTTGCTAAGTGTAAATTGCATGAAACAAAATAAATTATAAACTAAAATTTGCAAACCACTTAAATAATTTAAAGCGAAACCAATCTTCATGTTAACTTGAATGTTCTTCCAAACTTTAAAAAAAATAACTCTAATGCTTAATAAGACATACCACACAAGCCTTAACACACACATTAGAATTAAGTCACCACTTCTAGAAGAAGGTGTGATGTGATGTATATTTTATTTTATGATGTATTATTTTAGACTGAATGTCAGGGTGTATACTTCATAGACTATGTTAGGCTACTCTTAGCCAAATCATATCTGTAGGGAATGCTTAAAAATAAATGTAAATATTCTCTTTGTAGGTTGCTTAAACCCTTAAGCATAATCTAATTTAGGATAAGTGGGCTTGGTTTCCCATGTGCAAGGTGCTAAGTCCAAATTATATATATAACTACTTAGGATTATATGTGTTTAACAAACCTCTATTTTACAGGTATAGTTAGATTTACTTTTTCCTACATGAATGTAATTTTGCAATAGGAATTAGGATTAGTGCTATGGGGGATTATGATGAGCAGTGGCTAAAAGGCTTTGTCCTTGGGTGCCCTATGATGCCTTGGAAGTAAGAACATCTAAATCAAAGAAGGAGGAAGATGGAAGAGTGAAGAATAAAGACCCCATAGAATTTAATATATTTGTAATTATTCTTTCATATACCGGGTTTTCTAAGGGTAAAGCTCGGCTACATCTATCTTTTCTCTTTTCGGGTTGCACGACAGTACCTGACTGCACCAATCTCTTATTCTTTTGTGGTAGTTATAAAATTGTTTGATGATTTAATTTAAATTGTCTATTAGGATTGCATATTTTTCATAGTTTCTTATGATTGATGCTTTAATATGTGGCATGGATGCGGTAGGCTCTTAGGATAAAAATAAATTTTCTACCCAACTGACCACTCATAACTAAATTTTAAACAACTTATAACTTTATAATAAAGCCTAGAATATAGTTAAGATAATTAAAAAACTTAATAACCCCATAGCTATTTTGTTGTATGTCTCACATCAAGCACATCAACTTGAATCACTATTGCAAAAATGAGGGCCTTTGATGTTACACGCATAGGGACCGCTTGACCCATGAGAGCAACCCCTATTGATGGAGCTTCACCCTCTTTCTTTCTTTTGATTTGGCCAATAACTTATTTCATCATACATTTAGGCATATAAAAATTATATTGCCTTTTTCAAAATGATGTGTTCAAAAATGAAATAAAATTAAAAAGATTATGCATTTATAGATTAAGTCATATGCTCATACCACTCATGCTCTAGTCTCTTAGGGAGTAGGTTTAGGACTTTAGTCTCTTTCAAATTAAATAAATACCCTAACTATCTTATAAATAAGACCGGACTACATGATTTTAAAATCATAGGAAGAGTTAGCTGGCAGCTACTCCAAGTGATTATAAGTCCAGAAGTCAGATGGTTTATTCTCTCTTATGGAGATAAACCATTATATCCACATATAATTTAGATTTAGGGTGTGCTTTAGCTCTTACAAAAGATCCCTAGATTTAAGATCTGAGGTAGTTGTTTATTTTAGGCTACAAGCATAAATCGTCATCTCTTAGGCATTTTCACAATCTTGTGTTGGTGGATTATAAGCCTTAGCAATATAATAAAATTAAACTCTAACAAATAAATCTCTTCTTTTTGAAATATATAAAGCTCAATTATATGATAGATTAGAATGCTCACTAGGCTTCCTAATATCATGAGCATTTCCTACTTTCTCCTTTGGATCCCAAAATAAGTCTTCTATTTGGTCTCTCCCATTTGATTTTCCAAACACAACAAATCATTTGATAATCTAACCTTGAAATCTTTGGAGATGATAATTATATACTTTAATTGAGAATATTCTTAAAGAATTTTATTCCCTAAGATGTGATTAACTATGGAAGCTTGCCTCTATACGGAACTTAAGAACGTGGTTTAATATAAATCTTGCTTTATTCATCCATGTAAAGTAGAAGAAAAATATCTAGTATATTCGAAGACCCATCATGCCTTAGGAGTCCTTATTAGGTAATTAGGTCCATTGAAGGGTGATGTCTCTCTATCTCTCTAGATAGTATATCATACCTCAATGTCGTACCCAAAATGATTTGCATGGTGCCCCCCCCTCCCCACACACACATACACACATTATATATTATTCTTTAGTGAAAAGCTAAATGAAACTAAGCAATGGTATTCCACTGATGATAGCTAATTTTATGTTATAATTCAAATATTAAGATATTGATGACATTATCTTTATAAGAAATTATTCTCAACTCTAATCATTATTTCTTAACATTTATCAATACTTTGCAACAATCTAGTCACGGGCCTACCAAATTGGTCAAATTGTTACACTATGCTCTTAATTCTTAAACATAAGCTTAAAATGGAAAATAAACCTACTAATGTCTTAACAGTGAATTTAATGATTTCTTCATTGAAATTAAAAATCCAAGAATTTGATCAAATCAAAGATGGCTGCCAGTGTGTCATGGTTCACTTGATTTATCTGAAGCACTTTGACAAACCTTTAATTTTATAAGAAACAAACTCAATTATTAATGGATATTATATACAAAATAAATATATATTCCTGATCTTCTCTTTAAAAGTTTCTTATCATGGAATTGCATTTTGGAGAAATAACTTATCATTTTGTGAAAGACAAAACTATAAATTTAATAGCCTATATGAAAATGTTATAATCAAAAACTTATGGTTCAATGTTTAACATGAAAATGAGCTAAATATACCGAATAGAGGTCCAGACATTACACTACTTTAGAAGTTCCTAATAGGCCTTGAAAATATTATCATGTATTTTATTTTAGAATTACTATGGTGCTTTAATTTGAAATTGTAGGGACACTACACAGATCTTAAGGGTACTTATTGAAGTATCGAGTACGACATTAAAGTATGATGTGCCATCTCAAAAGATAGAAAAATCATAATATAATGGACCTAATCACGTAATAATGACTCCTAAGGCAGACGAGTCTACGCATAATATATCTTTCACCTACTTTACATGGAGAAGTAAAGCATGATTTATTTTTTATCGGGTTCTTTAGTTCCCTATGGAAGCATGCTTTTGTAGTTAATTACATCTTAAAAAATATGAATCTCCTAAAAACACTCTCGATTAAAGTAGTCAATAAGTATCTCAAAGAATTCAAAGTTAGACTATCAAAAGATTAGGTGTTCATGGATATCAAATGGGAGAGTTCAAATAGGAAGACTTATTTATGGATTACAAAGGAGGATAAGTAGGGAGCCCCCATGATACTTGGAAACCTAGTGAGTACTCCAATTTACCCTATAGTGAGGCTTTACATATTTAAAAGAGAGAATTTATTTTTTGTTTAAGTTGGAACCTTATTAGAATGTTAAAGTTTATAGTCCATCAACACAAGATTATGGAAATGCTTATGATGTGAGGACTTATACTTATAGCCCAAAGAAAATAAGTAGCCTCAAAACCTAGATCTAAGATGCTTTTGCATAAGCTAAAAGCATGACTTAAGTCTAATCGGAGAAATGAGATATAATGGTTTACCTCCATAAGAGAGGATAGATACATCCCGACTCTTCTGGGCTTACAAATCGTCGGGAGTGGCCGCCAGCTAACACCTCCTATGCTTTAAAACCAAGTATGCTGGTCTTATGTAGATGTAAGATAGCTAGACTATTATTTAATGAAAAGGAAGCTAGAGTCCTACACTCACTCCCTATGAGACTAGATCATGATTGGTTTGAAAACATGACTTAGACTAATGCAATGATTTATAATCTTTTTACACCATTTTACATATTCATTTTAGACTAAGGCTTGGAAAATTATGCCTATATATATGGTGAAATAGAGTTGTGGGCTAAATCAACAGAATGATGTGTTCTCCACTACAAGAGATTGCCCTCAAAGGTCAAGCATATCCCCTATCATGCAAGAATGGAGACCCTCCCTATCCAAGATTGATATAATATGACATACATGGTGTGACACCATCATCATCCAGCTATGAGATTACTAAATCTTTTATTTATCTTGATTATGAACTTAAGCTTTAAAATGAGGTTGTGAGTTGTATTAAAATTTAATTATGGGTTATTTAGTGATGACACAAAATTTAAATTCTATCCTAAAGAGTATACCGCATCCAGGTCACACATCAAATCATCACACTTTAAGAAACTTATGAAGAGCATGTCATTTCTTTTACATAAACTAAACATAATATTAAAATATTTAAATTTTGTAAAAGAATAAAAGGTTGGTGCAACCGGGTCATATACCCCTAAAAGGAAAAGAAATTTTGTAGCCAAGCTCTACCCTTATACAACTCGAATTACAAGAGAATATTACAATTATAATGAATATTATGGGGGTCTTCATTCTTTGTCTTTCTTTTCTTCTTTTTATAATGGTTTGCTCTAGGCTTCACAGGGCCTCCTAGGTATTTGCCTTCTAGCCACTGCTCATCCTAAACCCTTAGTACTAATCCTTATTGTAAAAATTACATATTTTTGAAAAATATAATCTAACTACACCTACAAAATAGATGTTAATTAAACAAACATACAAGTCAAGCAATTATATTTCATATGTTTAGACATAACACCCTACACATGGGTAACCAAGCCCACCTATCTTATTTAGATTATGCTTAGGGGTATAAGTAACCTGCAAGCAAGAATATTTATATTTACTTATTATTTTAGTGGCCCCTTTAGCACAATCCCCTAAACAACTTTCAATCTTTCATATTAAACTACTTTCTTATGTTATTTTATTAAATAATTGTTGTCCCATTAACCATCTTTCTTCATCCTAAAATTAACTTAACAAAGTTTTGTACTTCATGTCATACAATATATCCTAATAAGGTGGCATCTTAATGTTGAACATATAACTATTATTACAAGCAAATTCTACATTAAAATATAATTCACCTGGCAACCATAACAATTTAGAACACAAAATCATAATAGATTATCTAAAATTAAAATGATTATTTCTAATTTGGTACCAATTTGTGGATGAAATATTATATTTAGATGTAATTTAACATTGAAATTTATAAATATCTTTCCATAATAAGGAAGTAAAACTACTATCTCTATCTAATATAATTACCTTTAGAATGCCATATAATATAATAATCTTTTTTTTATCTACAATCTTTCTAATTTGTTAACTGAATATACTCACTTAATAGATAAAAAATGAACAAGCATAATTAATTATCAATTAATGCCTAAATATAATTATATCCTTACATATGACTAAGAAATCACATAATAATTTTTATTTTATTATCTTCGCACTTTCGCTCTAAAGTAGGTAACATTTATAACAAACCACTCAGTGCCCATTGAATAATAGTGTGACAAGTTTCACACTTATATGTATTTAGCTACTTTTTTCATATACAATTATCAAAATAATGTATATAAATTTCTATACATATTAAAACTATCAAAAGGAAAGTAAAACCCAACTTATAAGCTTCAAACAAAATATCTTATCTTAAATTAGAATCACTTGGTACCCCCAAATGTATCTTTTTTTAACTAAACTTTATTCACCCATAGTATTTTTCTTTCTCTTCATAACTAAATTTGCTCAACTAATTTATAATTTTCATCCTAAGTTTTCAGTGCCTCTGTAATTATGTTCTATGAGGTTGATTTTACAATCATCTATGACATTCTAACTTCTAGCAACAAAGTTTTTTATTCTCATAATTAATTAAGACTCTTGATTAAGAGTCCAACTTACATTTCCTACTTCAAACTCAATGCTTCAACCAAAAAATATTAGTTTTCAAAAATAATGTTACATATCAAAATCATAATATCTAATCAACTCATCTTCTATGTCTCAAGTTTAATTCCTAATATATGATGATGTATTTCAAACTTTATTGATCATGAATACTTAACATTTCACTTCATTCAAATAATTTCTCTAATTTCTTAATGCAAATGCTATAATTGGTAATTTTAGATTATGGGTTAAATAATTTTCCTTATGAAATTTTATTTATCTTAACACATAAATAATTGCATTTGTAATATATATTAAAATATTTGTCAATCTTTTCAATTATTCATTAGTGTAAATCTAATTTTTATATAAATTATCTTGATATTGTTAAAAAGTTTTTTCTAAATTTTTCTAGTAATTTAAAGTTAATATATTTCTTCAAACAATTGCATGGTTATCTATGAGAATCAATTGATAACTGACTGATAATATCCAACTACACCAACAAAATTACAACCTCTAAAGAATTTTTGATGTGGACCATTTTAGCATTACTTTTATCATTTAAGGATCCATTGATTCAATCACCACTTTAATTAGCTAAATGTTCTAATTCTTTAAATATTTTTTTTATACATGCACTATTTTTTTTTAAATGAGTCTTACCTACTTTGTTGTTACCCTTTAGAAACTTACTTTATTAAGTTTATCCATGATATTCTCGTGGCTAATTTTTTTTCTTCATTAAAAAATAATCCACCTTATGCTGCCTTACTTCCCTAAATCTAAACCATTTTTAGACAAAAAAGACAACCCAAAATATCACTTTTTATTTTACTTGTATGATAACATATAAAACTATAATTACTCTTATTTTTCATAAGATTAAAATTTTTATTCTCAAAGTTATCCCTTTTTTAAAGTTTTTTTCTTAGTAGATTAATACTATTGATTTTGCATAGAATAATTTAACATATGCATGACTCTATTAACTTTTTCTCCTAAAATGTAAAATTCATTGATATCAAGAGAAGCTAATGCAAGTCTTGACCAGTATATATTTAAAAAATTTATAACATTTTTCCTCATGTGTAATGATGTAATGAGTTATATATTCAATGTCAAATTAAAAAAATTTATTGTAGTGTTAATCTAGGTGTTGGTAAAATAATTTAATTTTTAAGTTGTTTTATAAACACCTCTTATTCAATCATTGTGATAAACAACATTTAATTTTTTTCATTATTGATTATTTGTGAATGCATAAATTTACTTTTAATATAAATATCATATGGTGATCATGTTATGCTTAGATCTCTTCTCAACTCAATTAGATCAGCTTACAATTTTTCAATAATCATATCTAATTTCATTCTCATTGCTAACTTATTTTTAAATTCATTTATACTTTCATCATAGTTTTTAAATCAAATTTCTTTGATATTATTTTTTATCGCACCTTAATTTGGCCTTCCTCGGTCATTTAAAAGACACGGTGAAGCCTTGCAATTTAATCAAATATATTTTTCCACTAACACCACCCATTTGAGATCTCATTAATTGTGTTTGAGAAGGTAAAAAAAATATTTGCTTAGATTATCATAAAAATATTAAAATCTTTTATAATCATCCATATATACATTATAATTCTTTACATGAAAGAGTACATAATAAAATTTCTCAAAATAAATTATAAAGATTTAGATAACTTCTATTGATAATTAACCAATATGAGATATCATTAATATAAACTATCAATATTTTCTTAATACAATGGAAAATGCACATTAAAATGTTAAAATAAAGGATAAAACATGATCATATCACAATAGCTCAGCATGTTCCATTCTCTTACCTAAAATAATAGTTAAACCTTTAAGGTAACATATAAAGTATGAACTTTAATGTTTAAAATAATTCTTTTGCATGATTGAAAAATACAAAGACAAAATAGACTGTCATACTAATGATTAAAACTAATGAAGAATTAATAATTATAAAAATAATTAGTTCAATACAATGAAATAATAATCAATAAATTATTTAAAAATTGCAAAGGTAAAGGGCATAATAATAAATAATAAATAATAAATATGAATGTCTCCAATGAATGAAATATAATTATCAAGTGTATAATTCTTTAAAACTCTATGTTAGCCAAAAGTTAGTATCATATACATCTTTTATTTTAATTTTATATCCTTCTTCTCATTAATTATGATCTTAGAAGTGTCATACGATATATAAACTTTGATATATGGATAATTCTTATGATCGCAACTACCTTTTAGTTTATAACAATAATTGATAAAGTTTAACACATGAATTATCAAATTGCCCTTCAACAAAAATGAACTACCATAATATAATAAATTTTGAGGATAAAGCTCATTAAGTGCAACTTTTGCCCTTCTATGTGAGTCATCACAATACAACAACAACAATAACAACAAGACTTTATCCCACTATGTGGGGTCAGCTACATCAATCCTTCATCTCCATTGGGTCATATTATGTGTCAAATTCTCATTTAATTCAAGTATACTAAGGTCATTTTTTATACATCTTAACCATGTCTTTTTTAGGTTTACCTCAACCTTTCTTAACATAAGGAAAATCTAATGCATCTACTCTCTTAACCGGGTCATTGGACGGTCGACGCTTTATGTGACCAAACCATCTAAGGTGACTCTCTCTAATCTTATATGCCACTGGAGCTACTCCAACTTTTTTCTGAACATACTCATTTCACATTTTATCTCTAAGAGTAAAGCCACTTATCCATAGGTCTTACCACCATCTTATAAAATTTTCTCTTAAATTTAAGTGATACTTTTCTATCACACAATAGGCCAGATGCATTCCTCCACTTCAACCGTCCAACTTGAATTCTACTAATAACATCTCCATCAATTTCACCATCATTTTGAATAATAGAGCCTAAATATTTGAATTGCTCACTCTTTTTAATGAATTGTCCACCTAATGTCACAACACTACCACTATAACATCTACAACTAAAATTACATTCCATATATTTAGTTTTAGATTTACTTTAATGAAAACCTTTAGACTCTAAGGTTGACCTCCATAATTCAAGTTTCTCTTAGTCTCCCTCTCTAGTCTTATCAATAAGAAGAATGTCATTAGTTAAAAACATACACCAAGGTACATCTTCTTGTAAATGCCTAGTAAGAACATCCATAACTAAAGCAAAAAAATGTGAGGGCTTAAAGCTGATCCTTGATGTAATCCAATTGAAATAGTAAAATATTTTCAATCCTCCTTGTGTTTGGACACAAGTAACAGCTCAAATATACATATTCTTAATGATTTGAATATAACCAATATTAACTACTTTCTTTTCTATAGCTATCCAAAGAACATCTCTTGAAATTTTATCATAAGCTTTCTCTAAATCAATAAATATCATATGTAGATTCTCTTTGCTTTGTCTATACTTCTCCATCAAACCTCTTAACAAGTGTATGGCATCCATAGTAGATCTACCTGACATGAAACCAAGCTACTTGTGAGAAACTTTTGTTTCACATCTTAGCCTATGCTCAATTACTCTATCCCATAATTTTAATATGTGAGAATGGTGAAATATTTTCACCTTCATTATCTTGAGAAAAAAATGAAAATAAAAATACACGCTTGTTGGACACCACATAGATCCATAGATGTTCTTATTAGGGTGATCGAGTACGACGTTGAGGAATGATGTACTATCCCGAGAGACAGAAGTTACCATCCTACAATAGACCCAATCACCTAATAAGAATTCCTAAGGATAATGGGTCTTTGAATGTATCAGAGATTATTCTCCTACTTAGCATGGAAAAAGTAAAGCAGGGTTTCTTCTAAACCAGGTTCATTAAGTTCCCTATGGAGGCAAGCCCCCATAGTTAATTACATCTTAAGGAATGAGATTCCTTATGAATGCTCTTGATTAAGGTAGATGATCATTATCTTCAAAGATTTTGAAGGTAGGACTATCAATAAATTGGTTATTTTTGAAAGATCAAATGAGATTGATTAAAAAGAGTGAGTTATTATCAAAACTAAAGGGAGATGAGTAGGAGATGCTTATGATACTAGGAAGCCTAGTAAACATCCCAAACTATCCTATGGTTGGGCTTTATATTTTTGAAATTTGAAGAGAGTTAATTATTTGAGTTGAATTTTTATTAGAAATCTTGGGCTTACAATTCCACAACATAAGATCATGGAAATGCCTAAGAGGTGAGGATTTATGATTGTAGCCTACAAAGGAAATAACAACATCAGAACCAAAATCTATGGAGCTTTGGCAAGGGCTAGAGCATGACCTAATTCTAAGGCAAAAATGGGTATATGGTTTACCTCCACACGAGAGGATAAATCACCCGAATATTGGACTTACAACCGCCTGGGGGTGGCTACCAACTAAATCCTCCTATGATTTTAAATACATGTAGGTAAGTCATATACTTTGCAAGATAGCTAGGTTGTTGTTTATTTAGAAAGAGACTAAGTCATTAAACACATTTCCTAAGAGACTATATAATGTAGGGCATGAATAATGACTTAAATCCAATGCAAATTTTATTATTTTTTTATTTTTATATTTTGACAATTCATTTGACACAGGCTATGAGATTCATATGCCTGATGTGTGAGAAATTGGTTATGAGCCCAAATAAGCAAGAAGGTGTGTTTCTACCATGACTCTCAAAGGTTAAGCCATTTTCTCTAGAAAAGGTGAAGTCCTCCATTAGCAAGAGTGAAGCAAGATGCCTTTATGCATGATGTAAGACATACAACATCCAGCTAAGGGGTTACTAAATCTTTTATTTCTTGATTTATGTCCTAGGCTTTATGTGAGGTTATGAGTTATTAATTTTAATTTTGAGTAATTAATTGGATAAAAAATTTATTTTTCTTTAAGAGCCTAATCGCATCTAGGCCATTCATCAATCAATAAAGAAATAAGGAAAAACATCCCATCTTAATACACAAGAAACATCAAATAATTTCATAAAGCTAGCACAAAAGAATTAGAGGCCGATGTGTTCGGGCTCCACTGCACAAACTGAAAAGAAATGGGTAGCTGAGCTCTACCCATATACAACCTAGATTATAAAAGAATAATTATAATTTATAAAGAATTCATGTTATTGGGGTCTTCATTCTTCATTTCTTCATTTCTTCTTTTCTTTATTTCTTTCTTTTCTTCATTTCTTTTTTTCTTTCTTTCTTTCTTCTTTCTTCATTTTGGACTTAGGATATGGTTGCTTGAAGGCTTCACATGGCGCATAAGACATGATCTTATGACCAATGTTCACTTTAATCCCCCATAACATTAATTCAAAATCTTAATTGCAAAATCACATGAAGAAGGGAAAGATAAATCTAACTTAAAATTATAAAACAAAGATTAGCTAAACATACCACTCAATCCAAAGATGTTATAGGATTAAATTAGACTTAACACCTCATACACGGGTAACCAAGTCCATTTATTCTAATTTGGATTATGCTTAAGGGTATAAGTAACCTGCACATCAAAAGTATTTATATTTTTATTACAATGCCCCTTAACCATAATCCTTTATAGAAGATAATGATTAGACTAAGATCATCCTATCATCCAGTCTATGCACATACACCCTAACATCCAATATAAAATATTATATCACAAAATAAAATCAAGCATCAAACCATGCACTGCCCTAACATAGAGCTAGAAATGGTGACTTAGCCTAATGTGTGTGAAATTTAAGGCTTGTGTGGCATGTCTTAGCTAGGCTTTAAGGTTAGAATTTTCTAAGTATGAAGCATTCAACTTAGAGGGTGGTTTTAATTAAGTGATTTAGTTGATTTGTTAATTTTATTTTGATGATTTGATTTGGTTTGAATGAACTTACACTTAATTACTAAGTGTTGTAAAAAGAAACAAAGAGAAGAGAACTTCTCTTTCATCCCCACCTTAAGTAATTTCTAAGATAGATTCATTAATGATTTTTCTTTAGTGAATATTTTATTATGTGTTTTAATTAATCTTAAGTTTAGATTTGCTCTAAATAAATATATTCAATAAGAAAGACATCTTAAGATTAATTAAGGTGAATTACTCACAAAACACATAACCATTTATTTCTTTTCAACATGTATACCATGCATATGAAATGATTCTAAGCATAGCTATACATGTAAATGCAAATCTTAGCACTCCTTACTTATGAATGCAAAGAAATATTGTTTAGGAAAATTTGGATATTCTATGAATGCATGATTTATTATGTAGAAAAGAGAGGGACTCTTTATCCATTAATTAAATGCACATTTACATGTATGAAAGACATAAGTGAGTACAATGCCATTATTTTTAACATAAGGGGTATAAGGCACAAGACCTTCTTGGGGCTACGTAAATTCTCGCAACCCCGAGATGTCCAGACTAATATAACACTTTTCTTAAATACATGTGCATGTACAAAAAGAAAATTAATGGATGAAGAATCATGCAAAAGATTTTTGTTTGTTTATTTGATTTTGGTTGTATCATTTACATGTGCAATGAGGATCCTTCTTAAGTCATAACATAGAAGTGCATAGGAATAGATTTAAGCAAGTGTTATGTTCTTTTCAAATGAACTATACACTTTGCAAATCCTATACAAACCCATGTTAAGAAAAGAGAAGAAAATCACATAACATTTTATGCTATAATCACATGCAAGCTTATACATATTTATAAGTAACATACTTTCATTTATGATCTTTGATTTATAGAATTTGAAAATAATTTTTGATTTAATAGTGATAATAGCCACTCATATTCTTACTTTAGCTCAAAGCATGCAATTTGACATAAAGGAAATATTTCATTTTAATTGATTTTTCAAAAAAGATATGAATGCATGATTTCATATGGCATGCAATATTTAGCATGCTTGGAAAGAAATAAAGAGATGTAAGCATGCAACTTCATTCACCCAAATTAATTCCTAAAGATAATCATATAAAATAAGATCATTTAAAGTGAATCAAAATTCTTTAAAGAGATTTTTATTTTATTTTTAGATTTGATTTGAAAATGATTTCAAAGAAAGAGTTAGTTGGTCCAATCCCATTTCCCCATGCGAATTGATTTAGTTTAATTTTAAAATATTAGATTGATTTTATGTTTTGCTTAGGTTAAGGTGTAAATTAAATCCATTAATTACCCCTTACCTATACTACTTTAACATAATTAATCAAACAATTATGAGCCAATATATGATATGAAACCACATAGAAATTAAATTAGCAATGCACCTAAGAAAGAAAGGTGCCTAATGCAATTAGCTCACTATTGATTAATTAAGCTAAAGGGTTTAATTAAGTACTTTCATAACCTTCCCACACATGTGGGTTGGAAATGATTTCCTTAAACTTACCTTAGGCTTTTGAATACCTAAGGATCTACCCAACAAGAGATTGATCAAGTTTAGATTAGTTTTGAAACTTTGATTAAGCTAATTAAGTAGATTATTAGTGGATTAATCCTTAATTATTTTTGGATTAAAGAAGAAAGGGGGTTTAGGGAATAACTTAGGGAAAATACCCCAAACCCATTCCATAAATGTCCTACTTACTAAAACAAAGTTTAATTATCTCAATTAAGTGATTAAACTATTGTTCACATGCTTAATTACTCTTGATTACATTAAGGGATAATTAGGATTCATTAATTGATTTCCCTAATTAACTCATTAATAAATTCCAAGAAAATTGGGGGCGGTAGAAGTCATCCCCCTAAATATGTCTGAGAAGTTTGAAATTAATTAATTAAGTAATCAGGGAGTAGTTAGGGTAATTAGATTTTCAATTAAACCTTAATTAGAGAAAATCCACTATTCAAAATCAATTAAAAATAATTTTATTGGATTCCCCTCTAAATTATCTTTAAAATGAACTTGAGTTTGTATTTTTTGGATTTTTCTACATTTAATTATGAATTTATGAAAGTTTTTGTGATTAATGGGTGATTAAATAACCTAAGTAATTAACTAATCCCATTGGCGCCACGTGGGCTGCTGATGCGGGGCATGCTTTTCACATGCAGTGATGAGATTTGTTATTTAAGTTATCACATCATGCACCACCTTAGGGGGTAACGACTTTCCTTGGTCGATCAAGGGGACCGATCAAACATGTGGTTATAAAGAATTAAATCAGTGGATTTAGCATGTTTTAATCAGGATCGTCCATCCAAAACACACGGGATGGACATCCCATGATTCATCCCTGCTTAAGCGTGCAAGAGACAGAGATTGTCTATCCTCCATGGCTTGATCCGAGCTCACTTGAGCTCGGATTAGGTGATATTCAACCCACACCATCTAGAAGCATGGAAGAACATCCAATGATTGAATTCTATTAGGGTGAGAATTCCCTTCACAAAAGACAAAGCAATTTTCAACTTAAAATCAGTTTTGAGTCATATCTCGTCGGAGGCTATCACCGATGCTTCCAACAGAGGAGGTAGTTTCATCTAGTGGAGACAAAGCTCTATTGAAGGTTTCAAGCCTCAATTTGAAGTAGATCTCCTAATTGGCCAAGCTCCCCTTCAATGGCTTGTGGCTTCGATCGAACTCCCCCTTCCCATGGCTTAAAGACTTGGGAAAATCTTTGGGAAAGCTTGACTTGGTGCCTTGATGGTGCTTGCAAGAGCAATTGTGGTTTGATTGAGGATTGGTGAAGTGGAAATTTCTCCTGCCTCCCCTATTTTTAGCTTAAGCAAAACCGAGAGAGGGAAATTCAAATGAGCTTGGAAACTTGGAGAAGCTTGCCTTTGATCCTCTGAGCTCAATCAAATGCAAGGATGGTCGTTTGAGTGGAAATGAGGGGGAGTTTATCTCCCTACTTGATCGGATGGTGCATTTTGGACCAATTGATGAGATTGAATGGGTTGTTTAGGTTGTTAGGAGCTCCATGTGCTTCAATTTTGGCAGAGAGTGGAATGGAGGAGGTGCTCATGTGTTAAATGAGTGTGGGAGATGATCCAAGTAAAGAATTTGATTGGAGGGGTCGATTTGGCCTTGGGTTGGGTCATGGCTGACCCAAACCCATTAGGTCATGTTCCCCACCCTCCTTGTGTCCATGTGGTCAATTAGGAGGATGTCAAGTGGCCACGAGAAAGATTTGGCAAAATCCCAAGTGAATTTGGCCATAGGTTACCCTTTGACTCAAGGGTAAAATGGTCATTTGGTCTTGATTTTGATTTGAGCATGTTTGAGATATTTCAAAAATAGGGTGGGCCAAATTTTCAATGAGTTTGAGTTTATTTGTTATGATTTGGCTCAAGTTGACCTATTTAGGTCAAGATGGGTCAACTTGGGTCAAGTTGACCAATTGGTCAAATTGGGTCAAACCATGAGTTAGGTCAAGTTCAAATGATCATTTGGAGTGATTTGGTATCATTGGTTTGGTTCAATTTGGTTTGTATTTAGTTTTGGTTCATTTAGGTCAAATGGGTCAAGTTGACCAATTTGACCCATTTGACCTAATTGGGTTAGGTCATGAGTTAGTTTAGACTTGGTTGATCATTTGAAATATTTTAAAAGCTTTGGTTTCAATCAATTTTGGTTTGGTTGGGTTTGATTTCAAATTGATTTGACCTTTTAGGTCAAGTTGGGTTCATGGTCAATTGGCTAGGTTGGGTTTACTTGGCCAATTGAGGCTTCGGTCAAGTTTAACAAGTGATTTAGAATGAATTTGACCCATTGGTTGCAATCAATTTAGCTTAGATCAAGATTTGATACATTTTAACTTTTTTAGGTGAACTTGGGTCAAGTGGTCAATTGGGCTAGGTTTGGCTCAATTGATAGCTTTGTCAAATCCAATCATTGATGATGAATTGGATTAGATCAATGGTTTCAATCAATTTGGCCTATGGTAGATTTTGGCTTGTTTAGGTTAAGTATTGAGTTAGTTAAAGGCTAGGTTTGACTTGGTTTGACCCAATTTGAGTGATTGATCATCCTATGATGATTGTTGCTCATAATGTGAGTCTTAGATGGGCTTCGTTCAATCCAATTTTGGTTGGATTAGAATTTGGCTCAAAAGAGTGGTTTAGGTCACTTTGGGTCAAGTGAGCCTAAATGCTCAATTGGCTTGATCATGGCTTGATTTAAGTTTAGTTGAACTTACATATGGGCTTATGACTGAAATATAAATCCATTTGCAAGTGATTTGGATCCAAATGGGTTTTGATTCATTTGACAACAATTTAAAAGAATGAACATGGGTTTGATTTGGGTTGGTTTGATTTTGGTTTGATAATTGAAGTTTATGTTTATATTTGGTTTTATGATTGAAGGATTGATTGTTTGAAGAGAAAATCCAAAGGTTTGGATTGATTTGAGTTTGATTTGGCTAAGTTCAAGAATTTGACTTGAAAGAGTTTAAGTTGAGTTTAAATTTGAATTTTGAATCTAGTTTTGGCTTTGAATTTATATTTCATTTATATTTTTGAATATAAATGAGAATATAATAGGTTATGAGAAAATCTTTTGAATTTGAAGTGATTTGAATTTGATTTGGTTAAGTTCAAGAATTTGACTTGAAAGAATTTAGGTTGGATTTTATTTGGATTTGGATTTTAGCTAAGTCCATAAGATGAAATCAAAAGGGCTTAGAAAGATTTTGGATTTGATTTAAGATTTAAGAAAATCAATTGGGTTGGAACTGATCTAAGATTTGAGAAAATCAATTGGGTTGGAATTGATTTAAGATTTGATTTGAATTGATTTGAATTTGATTTGAAGTTGAGGTTGATTTAAATTTGAAGTTGATTTGAATTTGAGGTTGATTTGAATTTGAAGTTGATTTGAATTTGACATTGATTTGAATTGAAGTTGATTTGAAGTTGATGTTGATTTGAATTTGAGGTTGGTTTGAATTTAAAGTTGATTTGAATTTGAGGTTGGTTTGAATTTGAAGTTTGACTTGAGAGAGGGAAGTAAGTATTTTGTTCAAGCTATAGGGTAGGCAAATTTTCCTAACACCCATAAGGCATAACCTATTCCTATGGCTAACTCTTCTAAGTCTCTAGGGTTAGGTTAAATTTTTACCTAATCAATAAAAGTGTCTTAAGACTAAGGAACTCTTAGTGTCTAAGAGGAGTCCTATATCTAAGATGAAGAAGTTGAAAGCACACTCCAAAAATGAGGTCAACAATGACACATTAACTTAATTCCTCTATAATTTGCACACTATTGTGCATCACCTTTATTCTTAAATATAGAAACCAACAAACTCTTTCTACTCATCTAACATCTTTTTAGTTTATAAAATAAATTAAAAAGATTTGTAAACCAAAAAATTCCTTGATCTCCTAAACATTTTCACACTTTTATTGGAATATCATTAGGTCCTACTATTTTTCATTTTTCATTTTCTTTAAAGCTTCTCTAACTTCAGATTTACTAATATGATGATAAAAATAAAATTCTCTATTTTTGTTTAGGGTATTTAAGGTTGCTAAAATCAATCATATTTTTAGATCCTTCATTGAAAAGTTTATTAAAATACCTCATCCACCTATTTTCAATATCCTTTTCTAAGAAAAGTACTTTATAATTTTCATCCTTAATATACCTCACTTGAACTAGATCTTTACTTCTCTTATCTCTTTGGTTAGCTAGCTTATACATACATCTTTCAAGTATTACATACTTCTCATCCTTAATAAACTAAAATGAAGATATTTTTCTTATTATTATATTTAAGTATTACATAGAAAATGACATGCTATCTCAAGAGAAAAATATATCGTTAAATTATGGATTCAAATATAATATCAAAAAAAGTTTGAAGTTCATTTGGTCTTTATTTTAAAATTTTTGCATTTAAATAAATTATATTTGATTTTAGGGGTCCTTATAAGTTATTATAATTAATTACATTCTAAGAGCAATAATTCTTAAGAAAATTCACAATATAAATAAAAATAATAATCATTTTATTTACAAAGTTTAGATTCATGCCTTTGATGGTTTTAAATTAAAAAGAGGTTAGCTAAAATTTTGGGATAATTTATTGTGGAGGCTGAAAGAAGAAAAGTACGGAGCACTAAATACAGATAAGCTCATAAGTGCTATAATTAATTCATACTTAGGCTCATAAGCTCATAAGTGAGGTCAACAAAGGGCGCCCAATAGGTATGGTGTGACTGGCATGGCATACCACACATATTGGTGTTGATCAAAATGATCAACAACGCCAAACGATCACAAGCACTAATAGAAATGATCTACTCCTAACCCAAGGTGCAAAAGGAATCAAAAGCTTAGTGCAATGTGACTCTACTCATGTCAAAGCATAAGAGAGTAAAGGAGGAATCCAGGGATTGAGTATGTGAACCCTTATACTAGGGAAAAGGTTCAAGTCATCCACTAAGAGATGAAAGGTTTGATTTGATTTGCATCTCACTGGGGAGAAATTTGATTTGATTTATTGATTTATGATTTGGTACTCCACCAAGGGTGAAAATGTGAACCCTCCACTAGGGGAGCAAGTTCAGTCATCCACCGGGGATGAGAGGTTGTGAAATCCGCTGAGGGATTAAAATTCAGGATCCACTGAGGATAGAAAATGTGAACTCTCCAGCAAGTTCGGATTGGATTGAGTTGGTTCCAGGGTAACTAGAAAGATTTGCATCTCACTGGGGAGAAAGCATTGATTTGATTGATTTTATTATTTTGATTGTTTATTTTGACTCCACTTAAGAGAATGATTGGATTTATTTTGTTTATTTAGTTTGACTCCACTAGGGCAAAAGGTTGAAATTATTTCAGATTTTAAGTTTTTTGAATTTTGAGATGGACCCTTATTGGTTTGTGATGGACTGCACTAAGTATGGCCATGCTGGCCTTGGCTTAGCTCAGATTTACCAATCTAAAGGAGTAGTCTACCAACCACATAGTAGGACTATCCAACCAAAGGGATTGCCTTTTGGTGTGCAACAACTGTACTAGGAAGAAAACATAGTAGACTTACATCCTCCAAAGTAGGGATCAGTTGCTGGGGTGATCTGTTGGCATGACAATGAATCAACCCAACCTTAGCGACTACTAAGTGAATGCCACTGGGGAAATTAAATCAGCTCAAAAATTATCAAAATTAATTTTATTTTTAATTATTTTTTATGGATCCCATCGATTTGTGATGGATTGCACTGAGTATGGGCCATGTAGGTCTTGGCCTAATTTAATTTCCAATCCAAAGGGGTACTCTACAAACTACATAGTAGGACTATCCAATCAAAGGGGTTGTCTTTCGCTGTGCAACAACTATACTAGGAAGAAAGCGTAGTAGCCTTACATCCTCCAAAGTAGAGATTAATTATTGGGGTGATTAGTTGGCGAGGAAATAGATTAAACCCAACCTTAGGCTGACTACTGAGTGAATGCTACTAGGGGACTTAAATCAGCTCAAAGATAGTCAAGATTAATTTTTTTAATTATCTTTTATGGATCCATCAGTTTGCGATGGACAATACTGAGTAGGGGTCATTTAGGCCTTGGTCTACTTCAGGTTTGCTATCCAAAAGGGTAGTCTACCAGCCACATAGTAGTACTATCCAACCAAAGGGATTACCTTTCGGTTTGCAATGGTCTAGTTAAGAAGAAAGCACGGGAACTCACATCTTCCAAAATAAGGAACCACTACGGTAATTGGTTACTTGTGCAATAAATCAAACCCTACTAGGGCTGACTATTGAGCGAATGCCTCTGGGGGACTTAAATCAGCTCAAAGTTAGTCAAAATTAATTTTATTTTTTAGTTATTTTTGATGGATCCCATTGGTTTATGATGGGTCGCGAAGGCTATGTAGGCCTTGATCTAACTTACCAATCTAAAGTAGCTTCCGGCGAGGGAGAACTATCCAATCAAAGGGGTACCTTTCAGTTTGCAATGGTTAATTCAGAGAAGAAAGCATGGGGACTCATATCTTTCCTGAATAAAAGATCACTAGGGAGAATCATTAGTGAGGTAACATGTCAACCACTGCGTCTTATAGTCATGCTAGAAAGAATGCATAGTAGACCTACATCTTCCAAAGTGGAATGACTATCGGGGTAACCTATTTGTGGAAAAATAGATTGAACCCACAAGGGCTAGGAGAGAGTCACCTAAGACTTATCTCAACTCAAGCATAGTCAGGCAATTCCTATAGGGAGTTCTGCTGACACTGCCCTAAAGATATGATGCCTGCTTGGGAAAGGGGCTATTGGGGGCTTTAATTCCTAATCCACAAGCTAATTAATTAATTAATTTTTTTATTTATTATGGACCCTGTTGGTTTACGAGAGATCATACTGAGAAGGAGCTTATATCAGTCTAGACCTATCTCAAATTTATTGAACCAAGGGAGAATCTGTGCATCCACTGAACAAATTCTCCAACCACAGGGGTGGCTACTAGGAAATGGGGAATGTCCAATCTAAGAGTAACTCAGGTAGTGCCTAAATAGGGTCGCAAAGGACATGATCCAAATAGAGTGCTCGCAGGGAGAGGGGCCGCTAAGGGCTTTATCGAAAAGCCTGGAGAAGATAATATCTATAGGTATGTAGTGAAAATTTTATTAGACATTTTATAAGAGTAATACTTCCATCTTCAATCTATGTGGATAAAAAGATAAAAATATACTATTTGTATTTGGAGACCATGTAGATCCACAGATGTCCTTATTAGGGTGGTCGGGTATCTCAAAAGATAGAAGTCACCACCCTACAATGGACCTAATCACCTAAATAGTCCTAAGGATAATGGGTCTGCATATGTACCAGAGATTTTTCCCCTACTTTACATGAAAAGGTAAAATAGGGTTTATTTTAAACCGGGTTCATTAAGTTCTCTACAGGCAAGCCCCCATAGTTAATTTCATCCTAAGGAATAAGATTTCTTAGGAATACTCTCGATTAAGGTAAATGATCATTGTCTCCAAAGATTTCAATATGTAGGACTATCAATCAATTAGCTTATTTTAGAAGATCAAATTAGATTGATCAAGAGAGAGAGAGAGAGAGAGAGAGAGAGAGAGTTATTACCGAAGCCAAAGAAAGATAAGTAGGAGATGCTCATGATACTAGGAAATCTAGCCAACATCTTAAACTATCATATGGTCAGTTAATCTATCCTATGGTTGGGCTTTACATTTTTAAAATTTATTTAATTTATTTGAGTTAGATTTTTCATTAGAAATTTAGGGATTCTGATTCCATAACACAAGATTATGGAAATGCATAGGAGGTGAGGATTTATACTTTTGGCCCACAAAGAGAGAAGCAACCTTAGAACTTAAATCTAGGGAGCTTTGGCGAGGGCCAAAATCACATCATAAATCTAAGGCAAAAATGGGTATATGGTTTACCTCCACAAGAGATGGTTAACCCCTTGGACTTGCACCCTGGGTGGCCACCAACTCCTCCTACAATTTTAAATTCATGTAGGCAAGTCATATGCTTTATGCAAGATAGCTAGGCTATTATCTATTTTAGAAAGAGACTATGTCCTTAAACTCATTCCCTAAGAGACTGGATCATGTATGGGCATGAAAAGGGACCTATATCTAAAGCAAATCATATTACATTTTATTTTTATTTCTGGACAATCATTTGACTCATGCTTATAGGATTCATATGTCTAATGTATGAGAAATAAGATTATGGGCCAAAATCAATGAGAAATGGGAGGTGTGTTTCCACCATGGCTCTCACAGGACAAGCCAAGTTCTATGGCAAAGGTGGAAGCTCTACAATCAAGGGTAAAATAATATACTTTTATGCATGATGTTATAAAAGAAACACTCATCAAGCTTTGGTTGCTAATTCTTTTATCTTATTTTTAACTTAGGCTTTAAATGAGGTTATGAGTTCTTTATTTTTAATTTTGAGTTATTTAATTTGGTAGAAGATTAATTTTTCCTAAGAGCCTAATTGTCATCCAGCCATACATCAAGCAAGGAAGAAACTAGGAAAACATGCCATCTTAATGCACAAGCTAAACAAAACATCAAACATTTTATAAAGCTAACACAAAAGAATAAAAGGCCATTTATGGTCTCGCACAAACCAAAAAAATAAATTAGTGTTTAGCTCTACCTTATACAACCTGAATTACAAATGAATTAATTTACAATCAAGCAAGAAAATTTATGTTATGGGGTCTTCATTCTTCTTTTCTTCTTTCTTCTTTTCTTATTTCTTCTTTTCTTCTTTCTTCTTTCTTCTTTCTTCTTTGGTTCTTTCTTTTGGATGGTTGGAATGTATATACTCCAAAGGCTTCACATGGTGCATAAGATGAAATCTTATGACCAATGTTTATCCTAATCCCCCATAACAATCATTCCAATATCCTAATTACAAAAATTACATGCAAAGGAAAAGTAAATCTAAGTTACACCAAAATAGAGATTAGCTAAACAAACCATACAAATGCCAAGCATGCATATTGAAATGAGCACCCTACACATAGGTAACTAAGTCCACCTGCCCTATTGGATTATGCTTGGGGTATAAACACCTGCACAATAAACTAGTTATATTTTTATTACAACGCCCCATAAGTACAATCCCCTACAGAAAATAATGATTAGATTAAATCATCCTACCATTCATTCTACACACATTCACCCTAACATTTAGACTAAAACAAAATATCACAAAATAAAAGAAAACATTAAACCATGCGCAACACTAACCTAAAGCTAGAAGTGGTGACTTAGTCTAATGTGTGTGCTTTAGAAGGTTTGTGTGGTATGCTTAGCTATGGCTTTAAGGCTTGGATTCTCTAAGTGTGAAGATGTTCAACTTATATGGGTGGTTTCATTTAAGTGTTTAGTTGATTTGGGTTGATTTTATTTTATGCATTGTTAGGTTTGAATGAATCCTATAATTTATTACTAAGTTATAAAGAGAAGGAAAAGAGAAGAGAACTCCTCTTTCCTTCTCTGCCATAAGTAATTTCTAAAGTAGATTTATATTTAAGTTTGTTTAGTGAATGTTTCATTATGTGTTTTAATTAACCCTAAGTTTAGATTTTCCTTAAACAAACCTATTCAAAAAGAAAGGCATTTTAAGATTAAGTAAATTGAATTAGTATCACAAAATAGACATCGCTTATTTCTTTCCCAACATGTATAACATGCATATGAATGCATCCTAAGAATATCTATAGATATAAATGAAAATGTTTAGCATACTTTATGATGAATTCTAAGAAATGTTACTTAAGAAAATTGGAATGCTTTATGTTGCATGATTTTTATTAAGTAGAAAAGAGGGGTTTCTTTTATCCATTATTCATATGCACAAGTGTATATATGAAAGGCATAAGTGAGTACGATGTCATTGTTAGCACCAGAGGTGTAAGGTACAAGACCTACTTAGAGCTACTTAAAGCCTTGCAACATTGGGGTTGTCCAGACTAATATACCACTTTCCTTAAATACAAACACATGTACAAAAGAAATGAATGGAAAAAGAAAAATGCAAAAAGTTTGTATTTGTTTATTTATTTTGTTTATGCAATTTATATGTACAAGTATGGATATCCTTCTTAAGTAATAGCATAGGAATGAATAGAAATGGGGTTAGGCAAGTGTTGTGTTCTTTTCAAATGAACTATACACTTTGCCAAAACCTATTCAAAACTATGCTAAAAGAAAAGGGAAGGAAGACCACACTATGCACATCTTCATATTTATATCCACATGCAAGCTTATAATTAATTATAAGTAGCACACTTTCAGTTTTAGGTGTTTGATTTATAGATTTTGGAAATAAGTTTTGGATTTAGTAGTGATAATAACCATTCATATTTTTACATTAGCCAAAACATGTAATTTGACATAAAGAAAATATTCATTTTTAATTAATTTTTGAAAAGCATGAATGCATGAAATTCATATGACATACACATTTAGCAATGTAAATTCATTCACCCTAATTAATTCCTAAAGATAATCTTATGAAATAAGAAAGTTTAAAGTGAACCAAAGTTTACTTAATGTGATTTTTTGTTTTGAATTTGCTTTAAGTTTGATTTTGGAAATGTGAAAGAATGTTTCTGGTCCTAACCCATTTCCCCCATGTGTGAGTTGATTTAATGTGTTCTTAGAGTTATAGGTGATTTTTATATTTTATTTAGGTTAAGGTATGAATTAAGTGTGTTAATTACCCCTCACCTATACCACCTTAGCATACTTAATCAAATAATTATGAGCTAATGAGATCACATAAAACCACACAAGGAATTTAAATCAGCAATGCACATAGGAAAGAAAAGGGCCTAATGCAATTGGCTCATGATTAATGATTAATTAAACTAAGGGTTTAATTAAAGTACTTTCATAACTCCTCACACATGTGAGTGGGATTTTGATTTCCTTAACATACTTAGGTTATTGAACACCTAAGCATCTACCCAAGATGGATTAGTTAAATTCTCAAAGTTTTAGAATTTTATGAAATTAATTAAGGCAATAATTAGTGAATTAATCATAATTAAGGTTGGATTAAGAAAGAAAGGGGGTTTAAGAAATATCTTAGGGAAAGTATCCCAAAATTATTCCCTAAAACTCATATTCACTTAATAAAAACTTAATTGACTCAATCAGAGGGTTAGACCACTAATTATGCTTAATTAAGCTTAATTACATTAAAGGAGTGATTAAGGAATGAACTAGCAATTCCTCTAATTAAACCATCAATAAATCCCAAGAAAATTAGGGGAGGTAGGAGTCATGACTAATTATGCACAATAAGTTTGGGATTAATGGTAGAGTAATTAGAGGGTAATTAGTAAAATAATATTCCCAATAAAACCAAATCCAGAGAAAAGCATTGTTTAGAATTCATTAAAATCATTTTTAGAATATTCTATGTTCAATTATCTATCCAATGCAATTTATTTCTTATTTTTCTAATTTTTTCAGGCTTAGATATGAATTTAGGAAGTTTCCATGATTAATTAGGTGATTTAATAGCCTAATTAAATGTTTAATCCGTCGCCATGGACCGTGATGCGATCTTTCCATGTGGCATGATGGGATTTGATATTTAAGTTATCACATCATGGCACCGCGTAAATGACGATGCTACGTTCTTTCTCCTCACCCGCCCGATCAAGGATCAGACAGCTGAGGTTAGACTTGTGGTTCTAAAGGGATAATCCATGGGATCTACATGTGTTTGATCATGGCCATCCATCCAAAATGCACAGATGGACGGCCCATGATCCTTCCTGATTCTTCTCTGTGAGAAATGAACATCATCCATCTTCTAGGAGAAGATCCAAGCTCGATTGAGCTCGAATTGGATCCAAACTCAACCCACACCATCAACATGCAAGGAGATCACATCTAATGGATAAAATCTCATGGGGTGATACTTTCTTTCATAAAGCTACAAATAATGGCTAAATTGAGCTCGATTTAAAGGTTTACCTCAATGGAGGTGATCACCGCACTCAATTTCCTTGTAGAAGCTTTAGTGGAGACGAAGCTTTGCTGAAGTTTTGAGGTGTTGAGATTGGGTAGATCCTTCTAGAGGCCAACTCCACCTTCACCTGAGCTCGATCTTGGTTGAAGTAGCACCTCCCTTACCTTTAGAGCTTAGGAAGAAGGTTGGGTGAGTTCGATTGAGCTCCCTGATGGAGCTTGCAAATGAAATTTGATTAGTATTGAGTGTGGAGTAAGTTTGAATTTCAATAGAGCTCTCTTATTTTCAACCTAGGAAAATTGAGAAGATGGGAATTCTAACTCACTCTAGGAAGCTTGGGAACACTATCTATGGCTTGCTCTGAGTTCCTATGCTTCAATTGAATAGGGTAGAATGAGATTCAAGTGAAAATAGGGGGAGTATATCTCCCCCTAGAGCGATTGGACTGATGAGCCTTCTCTTTCCATTTTGATCCAATTGACCCTATTCAATGGGTTGTTTGAGATATTTAGAGTGGCATGGAATTCAGTTTTGGCCAGAGGAGGAGTGGGTGAGGTGGCCATGTGCTCAAACAAGGTGGAGGGAGGATTCTGTGTGCTTAATTTCAAGTGAGGTGGTTGGTTTTGGGTTTGGGTTGGGTTTGGCTGACCCAAACCCATTGGGTCAGGTACACTACACTCACTAGTGCCGACTTGGTCCACTAAGAGAGTGCCAAGTAGTCATGGAGAGGATTTGGCCAAAATTTACCCTTTGACCTAGGGGTAAAATGATCATTTGGCTTGGGTTTCAATTTGAATATGTTGTATGTTTGAAAAATGGGTTAGGCTAGGTTTCATTGAATTTGGAGTTGGTTTGATGTGACTTGGCTCATGTTGACCCATTTAGGTCAAAATGGGTCAACTTGGGTCAAGTTGACCAATTGCTCAAATTGGGTCAAACTTAGGTTGGGTCAAGTTCATATGACCATTTGAAGTGTTTTGGTGGCTTTGGTTTGATTCAATTTGGTTTATATTTGGTTTTGATTCAATTGAGTTCATTTAGGTCAAAGGGGTCAAGTTGACATATTGACCCATTTGACCTATTTAGGTTAGGTCATGGGTTCATTTATGTTTAGTTGGTCATATAAAATGGATTGGTATCTTTATTTCCAATCAATTTTGATTTAGTTTGGATTTGGCTCAAAATGACCTTTTAGGTCAAGTTGGGTTCATGGTCAATTGGGCTAGGTTAGGTCTAGTTGGCCAATTGAGGCTTTGGTCAAGTTCAACAAGTGATTTGGAATGAACTTGACCCATTGGTTTTAATTAATTTAGCTTAGATCAAGTTTTGACACATTTTGTCTTTTTAGGTCAAGTTGGGTCAACTTGGGTCATGTGGCTAATTAGGATAGGTTAGGCTCAAATATTGACTTGGTCAAGTTCAAATATTGATCATGAATGAGTTTTAATCAATGATTTCAATCAATTTGGCCTATGGTGGATTTTGGCTAGTTTAGGTTTTATTTTGGCTAAGTGTTGACTTGGTTTGACCCAATTTGAGTGATTGATCATCTCATGATGATTGTTGATCATGATAAAAGGCTTAGGTGGGCTTAGTTCAATCCAATTTGGTTATTAGAATTTGGCTCATAAAGGGTACTTTAGGTCACTTTGGGTCAAGTGAGCCTAAGTGGATCAAATGACTTGGTCAAAGCTTGATTTGAGTTTGATTGAACTCACATATGGACTTATGATTGAAATATAAATCCATTTAAGAGAGATTTGAAGTCAAATGGGTTTTGATTCATTTGACAATTTCAAGTTTAAAGGGTGAACATGAGTTTGATTTGGGTTTGATTTTTGAATTGAGTTTTGGTTAAGTGATTGAATTTTATATTTATATTTGAATTCATGATTGTAAGATTGATTGAATCATAAAGAGAAATCAAGGGTTTGGCTTGATTTGAAATTGATTTGGCTAAGTTCAAGATTTTTACTTGAAAGGCTTAAGTTGACATTTGAATGAATTTGAGTTTGAATTTTGGATTTGGTTTTGGATATTTGAATTTATATTTCAATTATATATGTGAATATAAATGAGAATATAAGTAGGTTATGAGAAAATTTCATGAATTTGAAGTGATTTGAACTTGATTTGGGCTAAGTTCTTAAGAGGGAATCAAAGGGACTAAGGAAAGATTTTTGGAATTTGGATTTGATTTTTGGGTTTTGTTTGATTGATTTGAATTTATATTTCAATTATATATGAATATAAATGAGAATATAAATGGATGGTGAGAAAATTTCATGAATTTGAATTGATTTAGATTTGATTTAAGCTAAGCCCATGTGAAGGAATCAAAGGACTTAAGAAATATTTTTGACTTGGATTTTCTATCATAGGCTTCAGTCATAAGTTTCAATCATGGATTTCAATCATGGATTTTAATCATGTAGAATTAATTTGAGTTTGGAGGAAATCAATTTGGTTGGAATTGATTTAAGTTTGACTTGAATGGAGGAAGTGAGGAATGTGGTTCAAGCTATAAGGCAGACAAATTTTTCTAACACCCCTAAGGCATGACCTATTCCTATGGCTAACTCTTCTAAGTCTCTAGGGCTAGGTTGAGTGTCCACCTAATCACTAGATGTGTCTTAAGATTTAGGAAATCTTAAAGTCTAAGGGAAGTCCAATGTCTATGATGGAGGGGTTGAGGGCTCATTTTAAAAATGAGGTCAACAAAGGGTGCCCAATAGGTGTGGTGTGACTGACAAGGTACACCGCACATATTGATGTTGACCGAAATAATCAGCAATATCGAACGATCACAAGCACTAGCAGAGACGATCTACTCTTAACCCAAGGTGTAGAAGGAATCCAGAGCTTAGGGCAATGTGACTCTACTTATGTCAAAGTCATAAGAGAGAAGGAGGAATCCACTCGGGATAGAGTATGTGAACCTTCCACTAGGGAAGCATGTTCAAATCATCCACAAAGAGAATGAAAGGTTTGATTTGATTTGAGTCTCGATGGGGAGAAATTTGATTTGTTTAATTAAGTTTCGCTGGGGAAGAGGGTTGAATTTGTTTTAATTTATTATTTATTTAATTGTGTTTGTTTTGACTCTATCGGGGATAGACAAGTGAACTCTCCACTAGGGAGGCAAGTTCAAGTCATCCACAAGGGAGGGGTTATGAAATCTATTGAGGGATTAGAATTCTGGATCTGTTAGGGAGCTAGAAAGGTTTGCATATCACTGAGGATGAGCAAAAGATTTGATTTGGATTGATTGATTATTTTAGATTTTGGATTTTGAGATGGACCCAGTTGGTTTGCAATGGACCGCACTGAGTAGGAGCCAGGAAGGCCTAGACTTAACTCAGACTTACCAATCCAAAGGGGTAGTCTACTAAACACATAGTAGGACTAGCCAACTAAATGGATGCCTTTTGGTATGCAATAGCTGTACTAGGAAGAAAGCATAGTAGACTTACATCATCCAAAGTACATACCAGTTGCTGGGGTGATCTATTAGCAAAGCAACAAATCAAAACCAACCTAGGGCTGACTATTGGGTGAATACCTCTTGGGGACTTAAGTCAGCTCAAGGATAGTCAAGATTAATTTCTTTTTTTAAATTTGTTTTGATGGATCCCATTGGTTTGTGATGGACTATACTGAGTAGGGGCTATGGAGGATAGAACTAACTCAGACTTACCAATCTAAAGGGAGTAGTTTGCCAACCATAAGGTAGGATTATCCAACCAAAGAGGTGCCTTTCGGTGTGCAATGGCCAAGTTAGGAAGAAAGTGTGGGGACTCACATCTTCCAAAATAAGGAACCACTAGGGTGATCGGTTGCTTTAAGCAACAAATTGAACCTGACCTAGGCTAACTATTGAGTGAATGCCACTAGGGGACTTAGATCAGCTCAAAGATAGTCAAAGATTAATTTATTTTTTAATTTATTTTGATGTATTCTGTTGGTTTGCGATGGATCACACTAAGAAGGAGCTTATATCTGCCTAGGCCTGTCTTAGGTTTAATGAACTAAATGGAGTAGCTTCCCAGCTGATGGGAGAACTATCCAGCCAAAGGAGTGCCTTTCAATTTATAGTGATCAATTCAAGGGAAGAAAGCTCGATGACCCACATCTTCCACTATAAAAGAACACTTGGGTGATCGGTTGCTTTGGGCAATAAATTGAACCCGACCTAGGGCTGCCCATCGATTTTCGATAGTGATGCTAGAAAGAATGCGTCATAGTCTTATATCTTCCAAAGCAAAATGACTGTTGGGGAAACCTGCTTGTGGCAAAACAAATTGAACGACTAGGATGACTTGAAATGCAGGATTTATCTGTTTCAATCTATATGAAGTTCTCACGACATTGCCCTAAAGATAGGATGTCTATAGGGGCTTGAATTTCTAATCCAAAAGCAAATTAAATTTATTTATTTATTTAGTTTATTTTAACATGGACCCTGTTGGTTTCGAGGGATCAAACTGAGAAAGAGCTTATATCAGCCTAGGCTTATCTCAAATTTACTAAACCAAGGGAGAATCTACGCATCCGCTGAACAAATTCTCCAACCATAGGGGTAGATACTAAGGAAGGGGGACTGTCCAATCCAAGAGTAACCCAGGTAGTATCTAAATGGGATCGCAAAATATGTGATGTAAATAAAATGCTCGTAGGGAGAGGGGCCGCTAAGGGATTGATCCAAAACCTTGGAGAAGATTACATGACTAGTCATATATCAAATAGGTATTTGGTGGCCAACTCAAGGAGAAAGCACGGGGACTCACATCTGCTAAGAGTGGTGTATCCACCGGGTGAGTCACTGTCAGCATAGTGAACATCAACCAACCTAAGGTTTTCATCGGTTGGCAATAATCAGCCTAAGAAGAAAGCTCGGGGACTCACATCCTCTTATAGCGAAATTGATTGCTGGGATAGTCTATCTTCGACTTGATAGGTGTTATCTGACTTAGGGTGACTACTGAGCGAATGCCACTGGAGGACTTATATCAACTCAAACATAGTCAAGAGGAAAGGAGCCTCTAGGGGACTTATCATAAACTTCAAATATACTTAGCCTAGTTAGATCATGATGATTAGTTCAAGAAGAAAGATCGGGGACTCACATCTTATTAAACAAAATCAACATGAGGTAATTTACTGGCTAGGCAGTGAAATCTACCATGCTAACAAGGTGCTCATTGGTTTGTAATGGTCAAGTTAAGAAGAAAGCATGGGGACTCACATCTTTCAAACAAGTGACCACTAGGGTGAAATACTAGCGATGTAACATGTAAACTGACCTAGAGCAGCTAATGAGTGAGTGCCACAAGAGGCTTGCTCCCATATCAATATGTTTATTTTTGTGCATGTGTTAACAGGAATAGGACGCCTCTTGGGTTCTCTCAAACATATCCTAAATATGCTGGGGAGTTTTATGAAATGGTGTCATGGATGGAAAATGGGAATTCCCATTAAGAAAAGATGTCACTTGGGTTCTCTTACACCTAACTCAGTTGTGATAATTGAAAAAGGATGCCTCTTGGGTTCTCTCACACCTATTCTAATAGCACCGAGAGATTATATTTGTGTTTGTGTTATGAAAGAGGGATAGGATGCCACTGGGGGACTCTTACACCTACCCTAAATATGTCATGGTGGATTCACAAGATAAGCAAACAATGCTTCAAAAGAAGAGAAGATTTTGATGAAATAAAATCAAATTTTTGTTGATTAATGGAATTATTTTCAAACATGATTTTTATGGGTAATATTTCTTTAAATAAAGCCCATTAATTGGAAGCATCGGGGGTTCCCCTTTACAATCAATAAGCTGATAAGATCCTCCTTGGTAGGCCTTCTCTAAGACGAAGGGGCCTTCCCAAGTGAGTTCAAACTTGTCTCCCATATTTTGAAGGACAATAATTGGTCTCCTTAGGACTAACACAAGTTCTACTACTTGGAAAGACCTAGGGCAGACCTGCTTATTATGAGCTTAAATCATTTTGGTCTTGTATAGCTCGAGGTTTTGGCCCCCCCGTAGGCGACTCTCCTCCAAACCTTCGAGCTCTTCTAACTTCAACTTTGCATTCTTCTCTGTAGTGATCTTACTACCCAATGCTATCCTTAGTGGTGGGAGTTGAACCTATAAAGGTAGAACGGATTTAGACCTCATACATTAAGGAAAATGGGGTAGACTGAATTGGAGATTGATATGTGGTGTGATAGGCCCACAAGCTTCAACCAACTGCTCATTCCACTATCACTTATTGTCATCAAGTGTCTTCTTTAGTTTCTGGATGAGAGTTTTGTTGAATGCTTCTGCTAAGCCATTTGCCTTGGGATAGTAGATGGTGGAGTATCTCTAATTTATATCATATCTTCTAGCAAATTTGTTGATCTTTGTACTTTTGAATGCAGTACCATTATCGAATATAATTCATTGAGGCACCCCAAACTTATATACGATATGGTTCCTGAAAAATTAAACCACATGCTGAGCTGTGACCTCTCTGAGTGAAAAAGTAGTCAGTGGCAGCTAAGATGAACCGATGACTCTTGGAAGAAGGAAGATCGATCAGACCCACAATATTGGTACCCCAACACTCAAATGGCCATGAAGCCATGGTATGGTGTAGAATGTTGGGTGGTTGATGTAGGACCACACCGTATGACATTGATGGCATCTCCTATTTGCATCCATGCAGTCTATAATCATCGAAGGCCAGTAGTATCCTAATCTCTTGATCTTTATCTTTATTTTTGGACTGGATTGATGCGCTCTGCATAGACCTGAATGTAACTCAGTTATAATGCCATGGGCTTCATGTTTGTTTAAACAACATAACCACATATAGTCAAAGGATCACCGGTACAAGGTACCATCAACGAGCATTGGAGAGAGCTTTTTATTTTACCTTATGAGCTTGTGACTTTTCTTGAGGTAGTTTGCCGATGTTCAAATAGTCTATGAATGGTTGCCTCTAATCCAACTCCTCATCCTTTTTGGCAATGACAACCTCCCATTCAAGAGAAAGTCTCTCGATGAGTTTAACATTAATAAGGGATAAGAGTTGTCTATTTTGGACCCTTATTAGAATGGACTCATCTTCCGGACATGTCAATTCTTTGACAAATTTGGCCAAAGTATCTGCTACTGTGTTCTCTGCTCGAGGAACCTTGTAGACGGTGACCATGTAGGGTATTTTTCTTAACTGGTATAAGAATAAGAAATTCATCCTTAAGACATACCTTATTTAAGTCCCTGAAATCAACTAATATGCAAATTTGACCATTCTTTTTCTTAACAAGCATGATATTGGGTAACCAGGTAGGGTATTTTTCTTCCTTGATGAAACTAGCATCAATCATTTTCTTGACTTCAGAAATGACCTATTGTTCAATTTATAATCGCATGCATCTAGGAGCTTGCTTGATAGGGTTAGTGTTTAGGTTTATTGTTAGTTTGTGGACTATTATGTCAGGAGATAATCCGGGCATCTCTTCATAGCTCCATGCAAAGCAGTCCTTAAACTCAATCAATAGCCTAACTAAGTCATTAGTTTCTTCTTAGTTTAGTAAAAAACTGATGTATGTCGTGCATGGTTCTTCTTCTATCCTGAGGTTAATTTCTTTTAGCTTGTCGATAGTTGAATAGATTTTCTTTTCAAATTTTGGAGGTGTATATTTGATTTGGAGATCATCTGGATCATTTAAAGTTTCTAAATACACATCCTCAATAAGAGTTAGTGTGGTTTGATAAGAACCCATCAGATTATAGATGATTTGTAACATCTAAGTAGTAATCATTGTCATCAACTAGACCCACTGTACCGAATCCTAGTCCTGATCTTAATTGTGCATCTCTGCCTCTATTTTTCAATAGCTTTTCTAAATACTCTGACCTATGCTTGGACCATGTATAAAGGATCATACCTTTCTTTGAAAGATTAAAAAGCGAGTACCAATCAAAAGGTAATTCCATTAATTCTTTATATGAATTATTCTCAAGTTCTACATCAGGTCTTGAACTTGAGGATGATGATCTCAATAGGAATCTCTTTAGCTTGACATTTATGGAAGACTTTGGGGACTCTTTAACTACTAAACCTTCAACTTTTTGAGAGGAAAGTGAGGTTAGAGCTAAAGTTCCAACTACTGCCTGATAGTTTCACATAAACTTGATTTGAATACATTTGTGCTTTGCTTGGAGGCCTGGTCTTCATCACTGTCTAGCTCGAGTGTCACCTCCAATGAAACCCACTGAGAGGGGTTGATTGGTATGCTAATCACATGAGACTTGTCCTCCAAGTTGGATTCCAAGTCTATATTAATAGTAGGGGTACTCCTATGAACTGGAATATAACCCATGTTGGCTAGCTGCCAACCAGAGGGTCTTCCACCTCTGAAACTTCCTTTGTATCTGTCTCTGCCTCTGCCTGGTGGAGGTGGAGTCATCCTACCCATATGTATGTATGATGAAATGAACTGTGGGTGGAATGCAACATGTGGCTCTACTTCTTCCTTGAGGTCCTTTTCTCGTTCACTTGTATTTTCTTTTTCTTTTATTTCTTTTTCTTTTTTCTTCTTCTTTTTCTTTTATGTTTAAATTTTGACCAAGTTCATGAGAAAATGTGTTTTAAGAAAGATAGTAGGTTACATCTTCATATATCACAACCTTTTAATTGAAAATGACTTTTCATCTCCTTTGAAATATTATTTGATTCCATCCCTTCTGAACTTGATGCACTGAAAAAGGGAGGATGTAATCATCTTATTCTGGTGTATCCAAGGCCTATCGAGCAAAGCAGTGAATGATGTATTCGAATCAATTATATAGAACTCGGCTTCAGTCTTCCAATCACCTATTTCCAAGGGTAACACTATGGAACCTAAAGCCTTCCCTCATTGTTCATTGGATCCTCTCAACATCATCTGATCTCCTGAGTGTGGAGATGTCAATCCTCAAGTAGGTAAGGGTTTTTAGACTCATAATGTTCATCGATGCTCCTGAATAAACTAAAACTATGGAAAGTCTGAATCTGCCCATATCCACTCTGATGTAGAGGGGGCGGTTGTGCTCCATGTCCCCCAGTATAAGGTCTTCATCTATGAATGTGACTCTCAGGATTATTTTGCATAATGTGCCTCCTCTCCAATAGCGGTCAGCTAAGCTAAGCATATCTTTGGGTTAAGAAGAGCCTTGATTAATGATTCTCTCATCTCTTTAGATAAGATAAGGGCATCATATATGCTTAGCTTTGATGAAACTTTCTTAGGTGAGAGAGAACATTATAATCAACTATGGGCTAATCCTACATAAGCATATCCATGGGTGGAGCATCTTGTGTATGGGATTCTTGCTCATTAGTACAAATGACTTGTCCCCTTATCTTGAGGCACTGCCTTGGGAGGTAGAACCTTGCCACTATGGAGGTTAACTTTGGTGATCTCTTATGACAATTTAATAGAAGATTCTACCTGCTCATCAGGCTCACCTATAGCTTCTCCTATAGGACCCTCAGAATCAGAAGATTTCAAGTCTATCTCAAGAGGTGAACGAGTGTTCAAAAAAGGAAAGTTCATTTCTAAATCATAAAGAGAAAGATCAGAGTTATTATAATTATTATTTAGACTTGAAGAGTTTTCTAAAATAGAAGAGTTAGATAACCCATCAGAAGTGACACAGATGTAATTCAAACTAGCTTTATTCCTTGATTTCTTTGATTTAGAAGGAGGTACATAGTAGAAATCTAGTAAAGTAAGTGGGGTGAGAGATTTGATGCCCTCATCCATCGATACAAGATATCTACTAGAAGAAGAGCTAGCTGAAATAGAAGTGCCTACTGAAGTAGTAGAAATGGATGAAATGGAGGAGCTTTGATCGGTGGTTGCTTGGCTATCCCTGGTGTGGGCTATGCTTGAGCTCCCACCTTTTCTAAGTTGTCTATGATAACTTGTGAACCTTCCTTGATGTTGGAGGTATGAGCTGCCTCAGGCACCTGCAAGGAAAGTTTCTTGATTTTTGAAATAATCTTTTTAGATGTTCGGGATAAGGAGATATCCCAATCTTCTTTGGTTTTGAGAGGATTGCATGTATCCCTAAGGATTACCCTAATAGAACTGAATGGTTGTTCCACTAGGTATTTCTTTGGGATAACTATGGCGCCTATCTTATAGCTATGCTCAAGCCAGTATTTGAATGAAAAGCAATCCTCCAAAATATGGCCTAGCATGCGATGGTAGGGAGTAAAGTTAGGATCATTTCTCTTGCCCACTTCCTCTGGCTTTCTAGGCTCGGGTAACTAAAAATCAAGTTTCTTTAAGAGGTTCTTAAAGATTTTCCTAACTATCTCTCTCTTAAATGAATAAGGTTTGTTTAGTTTATCCAAAAGAGTAGGTGGATGGTAGCTACCTAGCGTATATGTGTATTCCGTATGATTGTGGCTGAGGAGGAGGTCAATGAAGGCTGTGGAGGCTGCTGTGGCTGCTGGTAGGATGGCCTAGGCGATGGTAAAGGAGGTGGAAGTGATGGCTGTGGAGCTCATGGTCTCTCATGCTGATCTCTGGCCAGTTGCTTTCTTTTGTCCAATACTACTACTTCCCCTGACTTCTTCTCATAAGCTTTCTATGGCTTTGGCTTTGTTGACTGATCTTGAAAAAACAACTGTTTGGCCTCTCCTTGTAGACTAGCCGCCTTGTTGATTAGCTTCTCAAATGTATTGATGGTAAAACCTTTGAGCATGAAGGTGATCGGGCCATAAATATTCTTTAGTAGAATTTTAATGGCATGTTGTTTAGACAGCTGTGATTCACATTTCATACTCAAATTATGCCATCTAAGAATATAATCAACTAGAGACTCACCGAGGTGTTGTTGTGCTACAATAAGATCACCCACAGTCACCCTTTGTTGAGCTCTACCAAACCTCTTAATGAAGAGTTGCTCCAACTCAGTAAAAGTCTTCACTAAACTATTGGAGAGTTCAGTGTACCAATCAAAGGTTATGCTTTTTAAACAGCTGCAAAATGTTAGAATAGTAATGCATTGCTGCCACCAGCATTGCAATAGTTGGCCCTGAAGTGCGTTATGTGTTGGCATGGATCCCCATTGTCATCAAAGCTCTTGAAATAAGGTGCCACAAAACCCTTAGGATATTGGATGGCATCAAATTCCTCTGGGTAGGGTCTACCCTTTGGAACTGATGATCCTCTTCGAGCTTGCGTCAACGCTTCTCTCACTTGCTACTTAACCATGAGTTTAATATCATTTTCTTATATGGATGTACTACCCACAACCTTCCTATACAAGCTAATGCTCCCCTGCTCCACTGAAGGTGAAGTCTTGGCTTCATCCAAGACATGCAACAACTCAGGCTGGTCTCTACAATAGTAAGATTTACTGCTGGGGCTTGATTCTGAAGTGCCAAAATTGCTAACAAATCTTCAAGCCTCTTTCCCATTTTATCAATTTGTTCATCCTTCTATTTGAGCTGTTGCAGGAGGTGTTGGGTTAAGTAGGCAGTATCATCCTACTCGGCCGTACATCACTTTCCAAGTTATGTTGATCCTAAGAAGAGAACCATTGGTGTCAACCATATGCACCTCTGCTGAGTCCTCCAACATATCATTTTCATTAGATCAATCCTAACCTTGTCTTCCTCTTGATCAGACCAGGCATACCCTAGAATTTACTTCTTCAACAAGATACTATGTTAAAATATCATCTAGGGAGCGGTCCAACTGAGCATGCACAAATGATCGTGGCTAACTGGTAGTAGGATCATGCTCATGAATAGAAATACATCTAGCCTCCCTGCCACTGAAGTGCTGATCTTGTGAGGACTATGCTCACTAGAGGATAGATGCTCATGGCTATCATCTATCATGGGTGGAGTGTTACTCCTAAGAAGATCTACGGCTATGGGGACAACTATCTCCTCCTCCCTCTGATGTTGATATCTCCATGATCTGCTGGGGTGGTGGTGGTGATGGCACGACTACGATGCTCCGAGGTCACCACTCTCTACTAGTCACATGTACTGATACACGGGCCTCCCTGGTGCTCTCTTGCCTGATATGCCCACCTATGGTGCAAGGGATGATAGAACATAGATCAAATTGGGCTTTGGACTTTGATCATTCAGAAGCCATGCCGACTTGGCACAAAACTATCCTAAGGCCGCATAGGATCTCCTCCTATCTCTAATAGGAGCCTCAACTTGAACTGCAGGTGGAGGTGATACTGAGATCCTCCTAACATCCTCCTCTCCATCATATCCAGAAAGAGGATGAAACTTGTTCTATGTAGGTAAAGGGAAAACTATCCTGGGTAACTCCTCTATTAAAAACTGAGAAACTGCCTCCATCTCTTTGGCTATACGCACATGATGCCGCTTGATCTTGTGACATCTGTTGTAGCACTGGGTCATGCTGGGAGTAGTAGCATAAGAACTAGACCCTACCTCATTGATAAGGGAGACTATCCTAAAAGATAGCGAAGCCTTCCCCTTGGAAGAAGCCAACGAGTGGGTGCTAGCCCATCAGGCGAAAATGGGAACCACTTGCGACACTCAAACTACAAGCTATAGTATTCCTCTTTAGTAGAGGTGTGCATTTTTTAATTAAAATTGAAAATCTGAACTGATCCAAATCAAATTTTGAATTCGGATCAGTTTTATAATTTTTTTTTGGATTTTGGTTTTGGATTTGGTAAAATTTGGTTTTTGATTTTCAATTTGATTTTGTATTATATTAATTTGATTAAACTGATTAAACCGATTAAATCGAAAATAGCTAAAAAATCAATTTTTTTTAGAAAATTCATCTCAAAAAAGTAATTTCAATGATAAATTTGTATATTATTAGTTTCATTTGTTAAAGAGCTAATTAATTTTGTATGAAATGATTTGATTAAATGATGTAATTCTTTGATTAATAATTATTATAGTAATTATATTTTCAATTTTGATTTTTCTAAATGAAAATCAAAAAAAATTTGGTTTGGATCGGTTGATTTTGTTATTGATTAAACAGATCGGTTTGTTGGATTCTGGATTTAAAACTGAATGGTTTAACAATTTTTAAAATTGATCCATCCAAACTGACCAATTGCACACCCCTACTCTTTAGTGAGGGAAATTTTGAATTTGACAGCATCTTAATATGGATGACCGGCTTCTGCCTGGTCACCACACTCGTCAAATTTGATTAAGGAACTTAATTAAGTACTCTTATGATTTTTTTTACACATGTGGGCTAATCATAATTTTCCTAAGCACCTTTAAGTTATTAAACACCTAAAGGTCTACCCTTAATTTTATTAATTAAGATCTGATGTGATTATGATTTTAATTTGATTAATTAAACCATTTAATTAATTCCAAATTAATTAATTTCCCTTAAAGTGAAATGAACTTAGAAAAAGATTAGGAAAGAGGTCCCCATCTCATTTCTCTTGCCTATTCACTATTCAACAGTGATTAACATGCCCAATTTACTAATTTGGTTACAGATTAGGGGGCTAATTAATTATTTAATTATTAAAGAGAGTAATTAAGGCTTAAATGAGTAATTTTCCTAATTACCTAAGCAATAAATCCTAAAAAAATTATGGGAGGCAGAGGTCTTCCCATTAAACCATCACATAAAGTTTTGAATTAATTACTTAAGTAATTAAGGAGTAATTAAACTAATTATATTTTAAATTAAACCCAAATTAAGCTTGAATTACTATTGAAAATTAATTATAATTCATTTTAAATGATTCTCCTCTGAAATACCATTAAATAAATATTTATTTGTATTTTCTATTTTTTCTATGATTGGTTATGAATTTTGAAAGTTTTAGTCATTAAAACTAGTAATTAAGCCTAATCCAATCGAGGCCATGCGGATCACAGATGTGGCATGCCTTCCACATGGAGTTCGGTATTGGTCCAGCGGCGTGGACTTGATGTGGCTGGCGGACGTCATCTCCACCATCCGATCTTTGACGATGATGATCACAATTCCTTAGAGATAAAATCAAAGAAATTTAATAGATTAATCATGTATGTTCATTCCAATAATGCGAAATGGATGGTGCGTGATCAATCATCCCTCGAGCAATGAGATATGGACACCGTTCACCATTCCTCGCTCGATGTAAACTCGGATGACTCCAAATGGATGCCACACCTTTGAAAAAGGATTAAAAGGGATCCAATGGCTAAAATTACATAAGTTGCAACTTTATTTCTAAAATCTCAAACCAATTTTTGCTAAAAGCTCAGTTTCATGGAATTACCTCACCGGAGCTAAAGTCTAGCGGTGAATTTGATTGAGGAAGCTTTGTCTAGTAAAGATGAAGCCCTGTTGAGCAGCACTTGGATCAATTCCTTGTCATTCACTCTATGGACCAAGCACCATCGATTTGGAGGTTGGTGTTGATCGAACTCCCACTTCTGGTGGTCAGAGGCATCGAGAGGCAATTCGTTCTTGCTCGACGAGGTGTGGTGAATGTGTGGTTAATAGGAATTTAGATTTGGTTGAGTAATGGTGGAGTTGGAATGGAAAGATGGATGCCCTATTTTAGAATAGTGGAATTTGAAGTTGGGGAAGCTTGGAATGCTCTAGGGAAACTCTAGAGTTTTGAAATGAGCTATTGGGATTTTCGAAGGTGTGTGTGAAAATTGGATCAAAATGAGGGGTATATCCGCCCCTCCCTTGGATTGAACAGACAAGATAGTCCCCTCGATTTTGGCCAGTGAGCCACCGTTAGGGCATTAGAGTGGTTGATGTCACCTCCACGTGGCTCGATTAGGTTGGCTAGATGCTTGGTTGGTGGATCAAGGTCGGTGCCCTCCTCCTTGGATCCATTAGGTTTGACTAGTAAGGGAGGTGAGTTAACTCACCTCCCTTTGGTCCAAGGCTGACCTAGCCCACATGGGTTGGGCTAGGTGAGTAGTTTAGACCCTCATTTGGTTGCTTGATGGCTGCCAAGGGGAAAAAAGAGGGTGGACTTTACTAATTTTTGCAAAATACCATGTGGGAAGGAGAATCCAATGGAGATTTGCCTTTGGTTGAGCCCAATTTAGGTTTGGGTTGGTTTTGGGTTGACCTAAGGTGGGTTTAGGATAGGTTGGGTCAGGTTTCAAAGTGCTTTGGCTTGGTTCAAATGAGTTTGACTCAATTTGACCCTATAGATCAAATTGGGCTAGGTTCGATTAGGTTGACCAATTGGTCAAATTGGGTCCAACGAAGGCTTGGGTTAAGTTCAAATGATGATTTGAAGTATTTTGGTTTAATTAGTTTGAATCAATTTGGCTTAGATTTTATTTTGGCTCATTTGGGTTCATGTAGGTCAAATGGGTCAAGTTCACCAATTTGATCAAATTAGCCAAATTGGCTTGGGTTAGGATTGATTATGTTCAATTGGTTAATTAAAAATGATTGTAGGCTTTTGTTTGAATCAATTTGAATTTGATTTAGATTTAGGCCAATTTGACCCTTTAGGTCAATTTGGGCTAAATGGGTTAGGTTGGCCAAATTGGTCAAACTATGTTCAATTATAGTCTTGGTCAAGTTCAGTAATCAATTTGGAATGAACTTGAGCCATTAGATGCAATCAATTTAGGTTAGATCATGGTTTGACCTAATTTAGTCTTTTAAGTCAGATTGGGTCAACTTGGGTCAAAGGGCTAATTGGGTTAAGTTTGACTCAGTTGATAGTCAAGTCAAGTTCAATCATTGATCATAGGTTGATGCGAATCATTTTTTTCAATTATTTAGGTGTAAGATGAATTTTGGCTAGTTTGGGTTCAAATGGGTTAAGAAAGTTGACTTGGTCAAATGACCAAGTTGATTTGGTTTGACCCAATTTATGATAATTGATCATCCTAGGGTGATCAACAATCATCATAGGAAATTTTGGTGTGCACAAGTCAAACTCGACCAAGGGAGATTATTGGGTGAGTACCATTGGGGATTTATGTCAACTCAAGAGTAATCCTAGTGAATTTTATCTTAATTTCATTTGATTTAAAATGGTTTGTATGAATTGGTTTAATTTGATTTAATTCATGGACCCTGTCGGTGTGCTATGGATCCACTGAGAATGGGCTATATTGGCCTTGACCCATCTCAGATTTATAAATCCAAAAGGGTAGTTTACCGGCCACGGGGTAGAGCTAACCAACCTAAGGGTTGCTTTTCGGTGTGCAACAACTGTGCTCGGAAGAAAACATAGCAGACTTACATCTTCCAAAGTGGGGAGCAACCACTAGGGTGACCTATTAGATGCACAACAAGTTGAACCCGACCTAGGGTGACTACTGAGTGAGTGCTGATGGGGACTTATGTCCACTCAAGAGTAATCAGGCAATTCCTACAGGGGGTTTTGTTGATGCTGCCCCAAAGATAGGATGCCCGCTTGGGAAAGGTACTGCTGGGGGTGTCCTCCTAATCCACGCAAATACATATGTTTTGTTTATATATTTGTGTGAACCCTGATGGTGTGTGAGGGACCACATTGAGAATGGGCTATATCAGCCTTGTTATATTTTGTTTATATGTTTATGTGGACCTTGATAGTGTGCGAAGGACCACATTGAGAATGGGCTATATCAACCTTGTCTTATCTTAGATTTACCGGACTAAGAGAGAATATGCACATCTTCAATACAAATTTTCCAACAACAAGGGTGATTACTAGGAAAGGGGAACTATCCAATCTGGTAGTAACCCGAGTAGTGTCTAGATGGGGCCACAAAGGATGTGATCCAAATAGATCCATATATGGGAGGTGCCACTAAGGACGTTATCCTGATCCCTGAAAAGAAAGCCTATAGGTGTACGGTGGCCAACAAGGAGAAAGCATAGCATACTTACATCTGCCATGGGTGATGTATCCACCGAGTGAGTTGCTATCAGCATAGCAAACATAAACCAACCTAAAGTGTTCATCAGTGTGCGATGATCAATCTAAGAAGAAAGCGTGGTAGAATTGCATCTTCATAGATGAAAATGATCATCGGGATAGTCTATCATCAGCGGGATTGATGCTATCCTACCTAGGGCGACTATGAAGCGGAGAGTCCTGAGTGAGGTCTGGACCCAGACTTGAAGTAGTCAAGAGGAAAAGAGTCACTAGGGGACTTACATTTAACCTCAAATATACTCAACCCAGTTAGTGCACGATGGCTAGTTCAAGAAAAAAGTATAACATACTTACATCCTATTAAACGAAGCTAACATGAGGTAGCTTACCGATCACACAGTAAGACCTACCAAACTAACAAGATGCTCGTCAGTGTGCAATGGCCAAGCTGGGAGGAAAGCATAGTAGACTTACATCCTCCAGAGTAACAAGACCACTGGGGTGACACACTAGGAGGGTATCATGTCAGCTTGACCTACAACAACTTCTGAGTGAGGGCCACCAGGGGAATTTTCTCAACTCGAAGTAGTCCGAGACAAAGGATATGTGTTTATCTTATGTGTTGGTGTGTGGTTCATGTTTGTGTTATGTTGATGAATAATAAGATGTCGCTAGGGTTCCTTACACCTTCCTTAAACACGTTGTGGCAAATTCACAGACAAAAATGCTTTCAACTCAAAGAGATTGAATTTGAAATAAAACTTTCATTGATAATTAGTTTCAAATATAAATTTATGGATAATATTTCTTTAAGTAGAGACCGCTGATCAGAAGCATTGAGTGCTCTCCTTTATGATTTATAAGTTGATACGATCCTCTTTGGTAGGCCTTCTCTATGATAAAAGGGCCTTCCCAAGTGGGTTCAAACCTGCTTCCCATCTTATGATGGGCAATAATTAGTCTCTTTAGAACTAGAACAAACTCTCCTACTTGAAAAGCTCTGGGACAGATCAACTTGTTATGAGCTTGAATCATTTTGGCTTTGTACAACTTGAGATTTTGGCATGCCCGTAGGCGTCTCCTCTCCAAACCTTCCAGCTCTTCTGACTGCAACTTGACATTCTACTCTGTTGTGATCTTGCTATCTACAACTATCCTTGGTGATGGGAGTTAGACTTCTAATGGTAGAACAACTTCAGACCCATACACTAAGGAGAAAGGGGTAGAATGAGTCAGAGTTCTGTAAGTAGTGCAGTAGGCCCTCAAAGCTTCAACTAACTACTCATGCACTACCATTTGTTATCGCCGAGTATCTTCTTTAGTATTTGGATTAGAGTTTTGTTGAAGGATTTTGCTAAGCCATTTCCCTCGGATAATAGATGTAGAGTATCTCCAATCTATGATGTGTCTCAAGGAAAAGTTGTTGATTTTGGTGCTCCTAAATCTAATATCATTATCGAATATAATTCGGTAAGGCACCTCAAATCTATATACGATATGGTTTCTAAAAAATTAGAGCACATGCTGAGCTGTAACCTCTCTGAACGAAATTTCCTCTACTTATATTTGTAAATGTAGTTAGTGGCAGCTAGGATGAACCAATGACCTTTAGAAGAAGAAGAATCGATCGGAGCCACTATGTCAGTACCCCCAACACTCGAATGGCCATGAGGCCAATGTTGGGTGTAGGATGTTGGTGGTTGATGTAGCACCATTCCATATAGTTGACATTGATGGCTTTGCCTAGCCACATCCATGCAATCTATGATCATCGATGACTAGTAGTATTATAGTCTCTTGATCTTGGCTTTTATCTTCGAACCAGATTGGTGAGCTCTGCATAGTCCTGAGTGCACCACAATCTTACAGGCTTCGTGCTTGTCTAAACGATGTGACCACATATGATTGAAGGACTGCGGTATAAGATACCATCGACAAGGGCATAGAAAGTGGCATTTGCTTCATCTGAAGAGCTTGTGGCATCTCTTGAGGTAGTTTGCCTTTATTTAGATAATTTATGAATAGTTTCCTCCAATCCAACTCCTTGTCCTTCTTGGTAACGCCAACCTCCCCTTCAAGAGAGTACTTTTTGACGAGTTCAATATCAGATAAAGCTTGCCTATTTTGGACCTTTATTGGTATGAACTCATCTTCCAGACATGCCAACTCTTGATAAGCTTGGCTAAAGCATTTCTATGGTGTTCTCTCCTTAAAGGATCTTATAGATGATAACCTTTAGATTTGGGCCAACAACTCCATGGTGTACTTGTGATAGTGATGGAGCCAATGCTTTAGGACCTTGTAGGACCCGACGATTTGATTGATGACTAGATGAGAATCCCTAAAGATGTTGATATTCTAGATTCTTAGTGTAATAACTAACTTTAGACTAGAAATCATAGCCTCATATTCGACTTCATTATCGGTACAAAGATTGGACAGATGGCATGAGAATCTCATCACATTGCGATCCAGAGTTAGGAGAACTATTCCTACCCTTGGTTTTCCTAGAAGAGTATATTGTGGTTCTTCTCCTCTTTGAGAGGAAGCCACACCATCAAAATACATCTCCCAATGGCGAATGCTAGCATCCCGTAAGTTCATGATTTGTTGATCTGGGAGGTAATCACTAAGTGAAGAGTAAGTAGGAAGTGGGTGTGCTACTAAGAAATCCGCAAGTGGTTGTCCTTTCACCGCACGGAGGGGTACAAAAGTGATGTCAAATTGTGATAGAACCATGGACCAACGTGCCAACCATCCGAATAGCATGACCATATTATGAGATATTATAGTGGATTGATCCTAGAGATCAAGTTCACTTTATGAGAATATGGTACACCATTGGATGTATAGACACCGCAAATCATAAGGTATACTTATTGAAGTGAATGTGTATGACATTTAGATATGATGTACTATCTCAAAAGATAGAGACACCACTCTTCAATAGACCTAATCACCTAATAAGAACTTCTAAGGCATGATGGGTCTTTGAATATACAAGAGAATTTTCCTTGCTTTACATGGATGAATAAAACAGGGTTTATATTAAATTGAGTTCTAAAGTTCCATATAGAGGTAAGCCTCCATAGTTAATTACATCTTAGGAAATAAAATTCCCTAAGAATACTCTTGATTAGATACAATTAGGTTCTCCAAAGATTTTAAGGTTAAGATTATTAAAGGATTGGTTGTATTTGGAAAATCAATTGGAAAAGTTCAAGGAGAATACTTATTTTTGAAAGCCAAAGGGAATATGTAAGAAATGCTCATGATATTAGGATGCCTAGTGAGCATTCCAATATATCCTATGACTCTATTTTATATATTTGAAATTGAAGAGAAATATATATTGAGTTGAAATTTATTAGATTGCTAGGGCTTATAATCCATCAACACAAGGTTGCAGAAATGCCTAAGAGGTGGAGAATTATGCTTGTAGCCCGAAGAAAACAGCTAGATCTTAAATCTAGGGAGCTTTAGCATAAGCTAAAATAAGACCTAAATCTAAAAGATGGGCATATGGTTTTTGACCTCACTTTTGAGTTAGTTCTCAACCTACTCATCACAGATCTAGGACTCTTATAAATACTAAGAGTTCTTTAGCCTTAAGATATTTCTAGTGATTAGAGAACACTTAACCTAAGCCTAGAGACTTAGAAGGATTAGTCATAAGAGTAGGTTATGCCTTAGGGATTTAAGGAGACTTGCCCATCCTATGGCCCAAACCCAACTTATGTTTACCTTCTCAAACAAAACCTCAAGTTCAATTCAAATATCATATCCAAATCTAAATTTCAAACCAAATGATTGAAACCCATAACCAAATTCCCAAACTCTTCCATAAGACTTATGATTAAATTTTATGGCCTTAACCTTAGCCAAATTCAAATCAATCCAAATTCCATTGATTTTCTCCAAGATCAATTCAATCCCTCAATCATTTATCAAATTAAAATCCAAATTTGACCCTAAATGATTGAAACCCAAAATCAAGTTTAAACTCGCAAATCCTCCTTAAGCCTTATGATTGAATATCATGGACTTAGTTAAATCTCCACCTAATTCAATCCAAACTTGATTGATCTCTTCATGAATAATTTATATCTTCATTTATATTCACAAATATAAATTAAATATAAACTCAAATTACCAAAACTAAATCAAATTAAATCAAACCAAACCAAGACCCTTCTTAAGCCATATAGACCCACCTCCATGAGCTTAACCAAATCTCAACCCAAATCAACCCAAAATAAATTGATTTCCTTATAAATCAATTATTCATCATTTATATTCACAAATATAAATAAAACCCACATTCTAATGATCAAAACTAAATCAAACTAAATCAATTTCTTTCTAAGCCCAATTGACTTACCTCCATGAGCTTAGTCAAATTTACTTTCAAACCACTCCAAATTCAATTGATTTTCTCATAAGTCATTTATATTCACAAATATAAATGAAATATAAATTCAAATAGCCAAAAATCAAATCCAAAATCAAATCAAAACCCAATTTAAGCTCTTTAAGCCAATTCCTTAAACTTGGCCAAAATCCACCTAAATCAAGCCAAAATCAATGGATTTTCTCTTGAATCAATCGTTCCTTCAATCATTTATCCAAATATAAGTGAAACCTACAATCATCTAATCAAATCAAAATTAACCTAAGTCAAGCCCAACTTAGCCATTTTAACTTGAAAATTCCAAATGAACCAAAACCCATAATAGCCCAAATTGATTGTAATTAGATTTATATTTCAATCATATGCTCATATATAAATTCAACTAAACCTTAATCAAACCAAAACCAAGCTAATTGACCCATTTAGGTCCACTTGACCCAAAGTGGCCTAAAGAACTCATATAAACCAAGTTCTAATCCAACCCAAATTTGATTGAACCAAGCCCATCCAAACCTCATACCATGATCAATGATCACCCTAGGATGATTAATTACCTTGAATTGGATCAAACCAAGTAAACTTGATCATTTGACCAAGTCAACCCTTAGCCCATATGAAACCCAAACTAGCCAAAACTTACTATACACCAAATCAATTGAAACCATTGATTCACCCTAACTCATAATCAATGATTGAACATGACTTGACTATCAATTGAGCCAAACCAAACCCAATTAGCCATTTGATCCAAGTTGATCCAAATTGGCCTAAAAAGCCAAAATGGGTTAAATCATGATCCAACCCAAATTGATTGCAACCAATCGCTCAAGTTCATTCCAAATTCATTATTGAACTTGACCAAAGCTCCAATTTGATCGATTGGACACAACTTAGCCCAAATTGATCTTACGGGTCTATGTGGCCAAAATCAAAATAAATCCAAATTAATTCAAAATAAAACCTACAATCATTTTCAATTGACCAATTGAACTTGAACCAACACCCAACCCAAGCCAATTTGGCTAATTTGGTCAAATTGGTCAACTTGACCCATTTGATCTGTATGAATCCAAATGAGCCATAATCAAACCTAGGCAAAATTAATTGAAACCACTTAAACTAAAATACTTCAAATCATCATTTGAACCTAACCCAACCCTTCGTATGACCCAATTTGACCAATTGGTCTACCTAACTCAATATGATCCAAATTGACTCATCTGACCAAATTGAGCCAAAAACTCATGAAACCCAAACCCATCCTAGGTTAGCCCAAAATCAGCCTAAACCAAATTGAAGCCAAACCCAAGGCAAATCTCCCTTGGATATGCCTCCCCATGTGGGATTTTTCCAAAAGTGGCAAAGTCCACTTCTCTCATCACTTGGCAGCCCTCACTCACCCCAAATGAGGTATCACCTAGCCACCTAGCCCACCCTAAGTGCACTAGGCTTTCATAGAGCAAAGGGAGGTGAGTTAACTCACCTCCCTCCCAAGTTGAGAAACCAAAGGATCAAGGAAGAAGCAATTAGCCATGTCAAGCCTTGAGCCACCTCCCATGCCTTCCTCCACACATGTCATGCCATGTGGACTCAATTGCGATCCCTTTCATGCTTTGATGGTGACTGGCTGGCCGATATTGGGGAACTAATCCCATCCATCCACCTTAGCCAATTGAGGGGTATACCCTCTCAATTCTCACAGGAAATCAGACCATTTACATCATTTAAGCTTCGAAGAGAGAAACAAAACACCTAGCAAGCTCTCGAGCGATTCCAAGCCCTCCCCACTTCAGACTTTCTCTTCCTGTGCAAAGCCAAAATAAGGGAGGTCATCCTTAATTCCAACTTTCCCATTTCTCAATCAAAACCTAATTGCTCTTACACACACCTTTCACGCACATCATCGAAGCCAAGCAAACCTTCCCTCAAGCTCCAAGCCCACCAGAGGACGAACATCAATCGAAGTCGAGCATCCAAAGCACCATTTTTGGCCAACTAAGTGATCCACTTAGAACAAATCTAATTACCACTCAACAAGTCTTCGTCTTAACTAGACGAGCTTCCTCAAGCGCACAAACCATAGGTCTTAGCTCCGTGAGATAAATCCATTGAAATTTAGCTTTAGCTTAAAATTGGTTGGAGCTTTGTAAAGAAAATTTGCATGTGAACCGATCCTAGCCTTTGGATCTTCATGGATCCCTCACACAAAGGTGTGGGGTTGTTTTGGAGTGAAATCGAGCTAAAGTGAGCTAAGATCGAGCAACTCATGGTGGATGGGCTCCATCGTTCGTAAGTCGCGGGAAGAGAGATCATGGCCATCCATTCTGCTTGATCAGAATGAACGGTCATGATCAATCACGCTAGATCATTCATTTAATCCTTCTTTAACTGTGGGTTTGATCATGGTCATTCAATCTTAGATCGGACGACTCACGAGAAATTGCATCCCACCGCCATCTGAGTCAACCACGGATGTGACTACTTAAATAGACAATGCGGTGCCATGTGAAAAGTGCACCACGTTAGCACACCATATGGTGCTGATGGGATTAGGCTTAATTAAGGCTAATTAATTTATTTTAAGGTTGAAACTTCCATAGTTCATAAGAAATCATAGAAAAATCTAAAAAATACAAATATAGGCTCATTTTAAAGGTATTTTAGAGAAGAATTCATTAAAATTATCCTTAATTGATTTTGAATAGTAATTTAAGTTTAATTAAGGTTTAATTAAAAAGTTAATTACTCTAATTACTCTATAATTAATTAACTAATTATGCTCAACCTTTCTGAGAATATTTTGAGGGATGACCTATGCTTCTCATATTTTTCCTAGGATTTATTTGTAATTAATTGGGAGAAATTGATTGATTACGACCTAATTACTTTTTTAACTTAATTAAGTGATAATTAACCATATGAACAGTAACTTGCTTAATTAATTGGGTCTTTTATCACTATTTAACAGTGAGGAGGCTTAGGGAATTGGATTGGGGCTTCTCTCCTAATCTTTTCCCTAAATTTTGTTCACTTTTTGTAAGAGAAATTAATTAAAGATTAATTGATTAATTAATTACTTAATTATTTTAATTAAATATTAAAATACATTTGAACCTAATTAATTCATGGGTAGAGCTTTAGGTGTTAGATAACCTAAAGAGATTCAATGAAATTATGATTTGCCCATATGTGTGGAAAAAATCATAAAAGTAATTATGTAAGTTCCTTAAGCTCAATTAACCATTAATTGTGAGCCAATTGCATTAGGCCCCTTTCATTTCATAGGACCATTGCTAATTTACTTTTAAATTCATTTGCATATTACATTGGCTCATAATTATTTGGATAATTACTTTAAGGTAACATAGGTAAGGGTTAATTAATTGAGTTAATTCATATCTTAACTTAATTAATTCATAAAATCAACCTAATTACCTTCTCATTAAATAAAATTAATCTGCAAACATGGGATGGGATTAGGATTAGAAAACTTTTTTTCTCTCTTTCTCTCTTTTCTTAAATCAAGTTAAACATTAAATTAAAAGTGACATTAAGAAGCTTTGGTTTGCTTTAAATGATTTTATTTGATATGATTGTCCTTACAAATTAATTTGGTTAAATGAAATCATATGCTTATGTTTATTTATTGCTCTCCAATCATATTAAATATTATATATCATTTGATTCATGCATTCATATTTTACAAAATTAATTAAATAAAATGGTTTACTTTATGTCAAGCTTGCATGTGTTGATTTAATTTGATTAGCTATTATCACTATTAAATCTAAATGTATCTTTTCAAAGCTTATAAATGAATGATTACATATGCTATAAATGCTAGTTATAAATACATAGGAGATGTATGTTATTATACCCTAAGTGGGTGGATTGAAGCTTTCTTTTCTTTGATTCATGTGTAGCTTTATATGCATTTGAATGTTAATAGGTATATAGTTTGAACATCCCATAAATACGAGGCTTTAGTTAGCCCCAAGGAGGTCATTTGATTACCTCACTTCCCTGGTTAACAATGACAAGTACTTATTTGATTTCATTTACATGTATTTCTACATTATAATTTAAATAAGAGCTTTAATCCACATGCATAAATGTTTCAATCAAGTAAAAGTATAATCTTTGCTTGGTTTTACTTCATTTATGTATACATCCATATGTATTTGAGATAAGAAAATGTTTAGTCTAGACATCCCGGTAATATGAGGCTTTAAGTAGCCCCAAGGAGGTCATTTGATAACCTCACTTTCCCGGTTAACAATGACATGTACTAGCTTATGTCTCTTATACATGTATGTGTGTATTTAATTATGGAATTAGAACTCCTTTTCTTTTATCAAAAATACATACATTTGGAATTGTTCAAGTGATTGAATTAATTGATCATGTGATTTGGAGTTTTCTTTCTTATGATTCCTGTATGCAAATTTACATATGGTTGAATGTAAAGGTATTTAGTCTGAACATCCCAAGAATGTGAGGCATTAGTTAGCCCCAAGGAGGTCATTTGATTACCTCACTTCTCTGGTTAATAATGACACGTACCTATTTAATTTCAACCATATGTATTTTTGTATAAAAATTTAGATAGAGCTTTAAATTAAAATGATAAGAGAGTTCAATCAAATAAAAAAAATATAAACTTTTAATGTACATACTCATATCCATCATTCAAGCATGCTAAAACATATTGTATGTGTATGTATACTTAGAATTTAATTATATGCATGTTACATATGATGGAAAGAAATGGTTAAACATGTGTCATGTGATAGTAATTTAATCAAATTAATCTTAAGATGCCTTTCAAGTTGAATATGATTATTTAAAGTGGAACTAAACTTAGGACTAATCTAAAATGTGTAATAAGCCATTCACTAAAGAGAATTGAGTTAATTAATATGCTTTAGAGATGGCTTAAGGTAGGGATGAAAGAGAGTAATCCTCTCTTCTTATTCTCTTTATAACACTTGTTTCTTAGTGTAATAAAATGAATCAAAAGAAAACACTAAGTAAAATTCCCAAATCAATTAAACCACTTAAACTGAAATCTACCTCTTATAATTAAATCCTTTCACATTTAGAAAATCATAACCTTAATGCCTAGTTAAGACATACCACACAAGTTGTAATACACACAATAGAACTAAGTCACCACTTCTAGCCTTATGTTAGGACTGTGTATAGTATAATGTATGTTTGGTTTTATGATGTATTATTTTAGACTAGATGTTAGGGTGTATGTTTCATAGAGTAAATGTTAGGCCGATATTAGTCTAATCATATTTTCTGAAGGAGATTATGCTTAAGGGGCTTAATATAAATATAATTTCTCTTTGTAGGTCATTCAAACCATAAGTAAAATCCAAATTAAGATAGGCGAGCTTGGTTACCCATGTGCAGGGTGCTAAGTTCAATTATATATATAACTGCTTGGGTTGTATGGAGTGTTTAGCTAACACTTATTTTTATAGGTGTAGTTAGATTTAGTTTTTCCATTTTAATATAATTTTGCATTAGGAATTATGATTAGTGTTATAGGAAAATAGGATGAGTAGTAGCTAGAATGCTTTATCCTGGGAGTCCCTGTGATGCCTTTGAAGCAAGCACATCGAAATCAAAGAAGGAGGAAGATACATGAAGCATGAATAATGAAGAAAAGAAGACCCCCGTAACATTTATTCATTTGCAAATTATAATTATTCTTTCATATTCTGGGTTATATAAGGGTAGAGCTCGACTACCTATTTTCTCTTTTCGGGTTGTACGGTGGTACTTGGCCGCACCAGCCTATAAATCTTTTACGGTAGCTATAAAATATTTGATGTTATGTTTAGCTTATGTAGTAGAAATTACATGCCTCTTTATAGTTTCTTTATGATTGATTTTTGTTGTATGGCTTGGATGCGATTAGACTCTTAGGAAAAATTATTTTTCTACCCCAAGTATAACTCATAACTAAAGTTTTAAGTAACTCATAACTTCACATAAAGCTTAAGCATTAAATCAAGATAATTAAAATATTTAGAAAACCCTTAGCTGAATCTTGTATGCCTCACATCATGCATGCATATTACTGCACTCTTGCTAAGATAGGGTTTCCAACCTTAGATGATAGGGGAAGACTTGACCTCTGAGAGTCTCCTCTATTGTGAAAAACACCTATTTACTGCTAATTTAGCCCATAACTTATTTCAACATGCATTTAGGCATACAAAAATCCTATGACCTTTTGTCAAAATGAAGTGTCAAAAATAAAATAAAAATTTTGAAGATTTGCATTTATAGATTATGCCATTATTCATATCACTCATGCTCTAGTCTCTTAGGGAGTGAGTTTAAGGATTCTAGTCTCTTTCTAAATAATAACAACCCAACTACCTTGCAAAATCATATGACTTGCTTGCATGATTTTAAAGTATAGGAGTTAGCTGATTGCCACACTAGGCAGTTATAAGCCCAGCAGTCAGGTGGTTTACTCTCTCATGTGGAGGTAAACCATATACCCACCTTCGCTTAGATTTAGGTCATGCTTTGGCTTATGTTAAAGTTCCCTAGATTTAGGATCTGAGGTAGCTATTTCTTTCAACCTACAAGCATAAATCCTCTCCTCTTAGTCTTTTCCATAACCTTGTGTTGGTGCATTATAAGCCTTAGTACTCTCATAAAAATTCAACTCAAACAAATAATTTTCTTCAATTTCAAACATATAAAACTCAACCATAGGATATATTTGAGTGTTCACTAGTTTTCCTAGTATCATGAGCACTCCCTACTCATTATCTTTGGCTTCGATAATAAGTTTTTTCTTGATCTATCTGAATTAATTTTCTAAATATAGCCAATTTATTGATAGTCTTATCCTTGAAATCTTTAGAGACAACAATTATCTACATTAATCGAGAGTATTCCTAAGAAATTCATATTTCTTATGATGTAATTAACTATGGAGGCTCACCTCCATAGGGAACTTTAGAATCCAATTTAATATAAACCTTACTTTATTCATCCATGTAAAGTAGGGGAAAATCTCTGGTATATTCGAAGATCCATCATTCCTTAGGAGTCCTTATTAGGTGATTAGGTCCATTGAAGGGTGATATCTCTATCTTTTGAGAGAGTATATCATACCTCAATGTCAATCACTTTAATAAGTACTTCATTAGATTTGTGTGGTGTCACCCATACACACTTTAAAAATAAACATCACAAAGGTTTACCTCCATAAGAGAGGATAAACCACTCGACTGTTAGACTTATAATCGCCTAGAGTGGTCGCTAGCTAACTCCTATGATTCAAATCCTTGTGGTTTAGTCATATGAATTGCAAGATAGCTAGGGTAGTTATTTATTTAGAAAGAGGCTAAAACCCTTAAACCCACTTCCTAAGAGATTAAAACATGAGTGGTATGAATAATAACTTAGTCTAATGCAAAATCTTTTCAAATTTTATTTAAATTTTTGACACTTCATTTTGACAAAGGCTTTGGGATTTTATATGCCTAATATGCATGATGAAGTGGATTATGGGTCAAATCAAAAGAGATATGGTGAAGCTCCATCAGTAGGGGTTGCTCTCATAGGTCAAGTGGTCCCTATGCGTGTAAGGAGGGAGGCCCTCATTTTGCAATAGTGATTCAAGATGATGCATGATGTGAAGCATACAACATTGAGCTAAGGGGTTGCTAAATCTTTTAATTATCTTGATTTACTACCTAGGCTTTATGGTGAGGTTATGTGTTGTAGAAGATTTTAGTTATGAGTGATTAATTGGGATAGAAAATTTTATTTTATCCTAAGAGCCAATCGCATCTAGACCATACATTGAAGCATCAATAATAAGAAATTATGAAAAGGCATGCCATTTCTAATACACAATTTAAACATAACATCAACCAATTTTATAATTCCCATAAAAAAAAGGTCGATGTAGTCTGGTACTGCCATACAGCTTAAAAAGAAAAGGTGGGTAGCCAAGCTCTACCCTTATACAACCCGGAATCATAAAATAATTATTACAATTTATAAATACTATGGGGGGTCTTCTTTCTTCATGCTTTCATCTTTATGTCTCAACTTGATTTGATTTGCTCCACTTCAAAGGCATTACATGGCCTCCTAGGGCAAAGCCTTCTAGCCAATGCTCATCTTTATCCCCCATAACACTAATCCTAATTCTTAATGCAAAATTACATTGAAAATAAGAAAAGTAAATCTAATTCTTGCAAAATATATGTTAGTTAAACATACATACATTCCCCAAGTAGTTATATTTATAATTTGGACTTAACACCTTGCACATGGGTAACCAAGCCCACGTGTCCTAACTTGGATTATGCTTAGGGGTTTAAGCAACCTGCAAAGAGAGCATTTATTAATTTAAGGACCCCTTAAGCATAATCCCCAGCAAAAAAATATGATTAGTCTAACATCGGCCTAACATTCAGTCTATGAGGTATTCACCCTAACATCCAGTATAAAATAATACATCACAAAATAAAATATACACCATACATACATCGTCCTAACATAGGATTAAATGTGGTGACTTAGTTCTAATATGTGTGTTAAAGCTTATGTGGTATGTCTTGCTATGCATTAGAGTTGTAGTTTTCTAAGTGTAGAAAGATTTAATTTAACATGGAGGGTTGATTTCACTTGAAGTTATTTAATTGACTTAAGAATTTTTAATTTGCATTTTCTTTTGTTTCATATGATTACACTTACCAACTAAGTGTTATAAAGAAAAGAAAGAGGATTGCCCTCTTTCATCCCTACCTTAAGCCACTTTATAAAACATGTTAATTTGGTTTAGTTCTCTTTAATGAATGGCTTATTACACATTTTAAATTAATCCTAAGTTTAGGTTCACTTTAAATGACCCTATCCAATGTGAGAGGCATCTTAAGATTAATCTAATTGAATTACTATCACATGACACATGATAAATCATGCCTTTCCATCACATGTACCATGCATATGATTTAATCCTAAGTATATCTATATATGCAACACATTTTAGCATACTTATATGATGAATGTAGATATACATTTGAAGTTTATATTCTTTTATGTGATTGAATTATTTAATCACATTAATTTAAAGCTCTATCTAAATTCTTATATAAAAATACATAAGGATGAAATTGAACAGGTACATACCATTGTTAACCAGGGAAGTGAGGTAATCAAATGATCTCCTTGGGGCTAGCTAAAGCCTCATATTCCTGAGTTGTCCAGACTATACATTCATTTGCATTCAAACATATGTAAATTTATATGCATGAATATGAGAAAGAAAGCTCCAAATCACATGACTAATTAATCCAAACACTTAGGTGATTATGAATGCATGCATCTTTAATAGAAGAGAGGGACTTTTATCCTTTAGCCACACATACATACACATGCAAAAAGGAAAAAGATAGTACATGCCTTTATTAACCAGGGAGGTGAGGCAATCAAATGACCACCTTAGGACTAACTAAAGCCTAGTATTCCCGTGATGTCCATACTATATACTTTGCTTTCTCACTACAAATGAATGTATATGTAAATAAGGAAGAAAATCATGCAAAAATTGTACTTTGTTTGGTTGGATTGTTTATGTATATGAAGCAATGTTTCATCGAAATTCTAGTGTAGAGATACATATAAATGAAATCAAATAAGTATGTGTCATTGTTAACCAAGGAAGTGAGGTAATCAAATGACTTCCTTGGGGCTAGCTAAAGCCTCATATTCCTAGGATGTCCAAACTATATACTTTTTAACATTCAAATACATGTAAAACCATACATGATTTAAGGAAAAAGAAAGCTTTACTTCACATACTTAAGTTATAATCATGTGCAAACCTATATGTATTCATAACTACTATCACTCTAATCAATATAACTGATTTATAAACTTTAGGAAAGTAATTTGAATTTATTAGTGATAATAGCCACACATATTATAAATTAATACATCACATGCAAGCTTACATAAAGGAAAACCATTTAACTTAATGTAATTTTGAAAAGATGAATGTATAATTTCAAGTGACATACAACATTTAACATGATTTAAAAAGAACAAATGATCATAAACACATGATTTCATTCAATTAAAATTAATTCTAAGGACAATCATATCAAATAAAACTATTTAAAGTAAACTAAAGCTTTCTTAATGCCATTTTAATTTTATACTTTGATTCAATTTAAGGATGTGAGAAAAGATTTTCTAGTCCTAACCCATTCCCATATTTGTTAATTCATTTAGTTTAATGAAACATAATTAAATTAATTTTTATGGGTTAATTAAGTTGTAATATACATTAAGTCCATTAATTAACCCTTTCCTATGTTACCTTAATATAATTATCCAAACAATTATGAGCCAACATGGTATGCATATGTATTGGAAATAAAATTAGAAATGATCTTATGAAAGGAAAGGGGGCCTAATGCAATTCGCTCATAATTAGTAGTTAATTAAGCTAATGAACTTGATTACATACTTTTTTATGGTTTCTACTCACATGTGGATTAACCATAATGTCTTTAGGACCTCTTTAGGTTATTGAACACCTAAAGGTCTACCCAAGGCTTAATTAATTAAGTTTTTACATGATTATGATTTCAATTTAATTAATCAAGTAATTTAATTAATTAATTAAGCCTTAATTAATTTAAATAATGAAATGAACTAAAGAAAATAGAATAGGGAGGATGCCTCAATCCCATTCCATAAGTTCATTCACTATTGGATGGTGATTAATCACTTAATTAACTAACACTTTATTGTTCATATGATTAATTAGTAATTTATTAAGTTAAGAGAGTAATTAAAGCTTAAATAATCAATTTTCCTAATTAATCAAGCAATAAACTCAAAAAAATTATGGGAGGCAGAGTCATCCCATTAAATTAACCCACAAAGTTTGGGATTAATTACTTCAGTAACTAATGTGTATTTAAGCTAATTAATTTTAAATAAAATTTTAATTAACCTTTAATTATTATTTAAGAATATTTTTAATAAATTCTCTTCTGAAATATCTTTAAAATGAATATTTATTTGTGCTTTTATAATTTTTTTATAATTAGTTATAATTTTAGGAAATTTTAGATATTAAAACTCATTATTTAAGCCTAATTAACTCATAATCTTGTTGACGCCACATGGTGCACTAATGCGACGTGCTTTCCATGTGGTGCCACGGGATTGGCTACATAAACTTAATCCTAGTCAGTGCTTGTGTGGCGGTGGCAGACACGCTTTCTCGTGTGCCATTCAATTTAAGATCGACAACCATGATTAATCCCATGACACTAAAAGATTAAAATGGATAATTATAATGGACCTAATTACAAATGTCCATTTTGATCATGCAAAATGGATGGTTCATGATCTATCATCATGCTAGTGAGGGAGAATGGAGTATGTCTGCCATTGCTCACAGGATTTGAGCTCACCTGAGCTCAGATTGGCTCCAAATGGATCCCACACCTTCGCTAAAGGATCCAAAGGGATTCAATGGGATCGCATGGGGTGAAAGTTTTCTTTAAAAGCTCCAATGCATTTTCATACAAGGATCAGTTTTAATGGCATACCTCACTGGAGCTCAAGAAAGGTGCTAAATTTGATTGAGGAAGCTTCGTCTAGTGGAGATGAAGCTCTATTGATCAGCATGAGCTCCAATTTGAGTTGGTTTGGTCAGAAGGCCAACACCCGAAGTGTAGGTGATTGATGTTGATCGAATCCACCCTCGATTGTCGGGAAGCTCAAAAGATGATTATTCTTACTCAACTACATCCAAGGATGGTGTGCGCAAAGTTAATTATGCTTTAGTGAAGTTTGGAGCAAATGCAAATCAATGGAAGTGTGTCCTATTTTGCTTGAAGGAAATCGAGAGTGGGGATTATGGGATGAAATTGGGATCTTGGGAAATGTCTGGTAGCTCATCTTGGGTAGCTAGGTCTCAGAGGAGTGCAAGTGTAAGTAATTGAGTGGAAATGAGGGTGTATACCACCCTTCCCTTAGATCGGTCAGATGGGCTTGATTTGGCTCTATGTGATCATCCAACCACCTTAAAGGGTTGTGGGTGTCCTTGAGTGGATGAGTTGGCTTGGTTTGGTTGGGTGAGGGTGTGGAGGTGGCTTCCAAGGATGGCAGTGGGTGTCCTTGGTGGTTTTAAATGATCCAATAGGGGAGGTGAGGTGATTTCACCTCCCCTTGGATCATGGTTGACCCAACCACCTTTGGGTCAGGTTGGACAGTGTCTTGGGAGCTTAGGTAGACCAATGGGAGAGTGCCAAGTGGTTAAGGAATGAAAATGACCACTTATATGGGAGATTTGCCTCATGTGACACCCTTATCCCAAGGGTATCTTGATCATTTGGCATTGGATTTGATTTGGGAAGATTTGAAATAATTCAAAAGTTTGTTAGCCCAATTTTCATGTGATTTGGAGTTCATTTGATTAGGTTTGGCTCAATTTGACCCATTTGGGTCAAAATGGGTTAGGTTGACCAATTAGTCAAATTAGGTCGAACCAAAGGTTGGGACAAGTTCATATGACTACTTAGAGTGTGTTAGTATCATTAGTTTGGTTCAATTTGGTTAAATTTTGGTTTTATTCATTTGAGTTCATTTGGGTCAAATGGGTCAAGTTGATTAACTTGACCCAATTGTCCAAATTAGATTGGGTTATGGCTTGGTTTGGGTTTGGTTGATTATTTAGCGTATGGTGTAGGCTTTGATTGAGTTTAATTTGGATTTGATTGGGTTTTAGGTTGGTTTAACCCTTTAGGTCAAGTTGGGTTCAATAGGTCATTTGGGTATAGTGAGTCAATTGGGCTCAATTGGGGCATTGGTCAAGTTCAATGATCAATTTGGAATGAACTTAAGCCATTATTTGTAATCAATTTGATTTAAATTTTGATTTGACACATTTTGTCCATTTAGGTCAATTTAGGTCAACTTAGGTAAAGAGGGCCAATTGGGTTCAATTTGGCTCAATTGAAGGTCAAGTCATGTTCAAATTTTGATTTTGGGTTGGTATGAATCATTGGTTTCAAGAGATTTGGCTTAAGTTGCAAGTTGGCTAGTTTAGGTTTATATGGGTTAAGGGGTTGACTTGGTCAAATGATTAGGTTGACTTGGTTTGACCTAATTTATGATAATTGATCAACCTAGGATGATCAACAATCATGTCATGAAGTTTGGATTGGCTTAATTCATTTTGGTTCGGATTGGAATGGATTTTAGCTCAAATAGGTCAAATTGGTCACTTTGGATCAAGTGGGCCAATTGAGTCTAATTGGTCTGATTTTAGGTTGAGTTTGATTTAATTGAGTTTATATATGGATTTGGGATTGATATATAAATTCAACTATTAGTTTGAGTTCAAATGGGATTTGGTTCATTGAAATATTTCAAGTCAAATGGGTTAGGTTGGGTTTGACTTGGATTGATTTTAATTTGGCTTGATAATTATAGGTTTCATTTATATTTAGAATGGTGATTGATAGAATGATTGATTCATGAGAAAATAAATTGGTTTTGATTTGAATTTGAATTGAATTTGGCTAAGTTCATGAAATTGATTCAAAGGACTTAGGAAGGATTTCAGTTTGATTTCAGATTTTTGCAAATTGTGTTTGGAATTGAATTTGATTATAAGTTCGATAGAGTGATTGAAGGGCTGAATTGATATTTGAGAAAATTAATTGAGTTTGAGTTGATTTTAATTTGGCTAAGGCTAAGTCCATAAGAAAAATTCATAGGGCTTTGGTTGATTTAATTTGGTTTGGTTTGGAATTGGTTAAAGATTTTAATCATTTAATTTAGATTTAGATTTGGATTTGAATTTGGTATTTTGTTATAGCTTAAGAAAGTGAACATGGATTGAGTTAGGCTATAAGGTAGGTGGATCTCTAAGTTCTAAGGCATAACCTAATTCTATGATTAACCCTTCTAAGTCCTAGGCTTAGGTTAAGTGCTCACCTATGTATTAGAAGTTTCTTATGACTAAGGAGGTCTTTATGTCTAGAAGGCTCCTAATTCTAAGAAGAGCGCATGACAACTCATTCCAAAAGTGAGGTCAACAGAGAAAGCATGTAGTGTCGTAGCTTTTGGGATGAAAAGATTAAGCTAGGCAATGCTTCTCAATGGGTGGATAATTTACCTCGGCATGAATTAGACGACGACTGAGATAGTTGAGCACATTTTCCTTCCCTTCATCATTGGCTTGGGCCAACAAAGCACTAAGGGAGTCATATAATGCAACAATGTAGAGTATCATGGCTTCCAGAACTAGCGGTGTCATTAGGTAGTGTTTTATGACTTTGAAGGCATGCTCGCACTTGTCATCCCACTTGAACAAGGCATCCTTTTTGACAAGTACTGAGAATGGCTGGCATCTCCCTGATATGTTGGATATAAAGCATCTTAGATGTGCCAACCGTCCTTAGAATGATCTGAGTTGAGTTAAACTTTTAGAGGGTGACATTTCCAATATTGCCTTGATATTCCCTGGATCGATTTCGATTCCTCGATATGCATAATAAACCCAAAGAATTTTTCTGAAGCTACTCCAAATGCACACTTCAGGGGTTTATTTTGAGGTTATATTATCTTAATCATTCAAAAATTACTCTCAAGTCAAAGATATGGTCTTCCTTTTCTTTACTTTTGACTATAAGATCATCAATGTAGCACTCGACTTGATGATGAATGAGTTCATAGAAGATTTAAGTAATGGCCCATTGGTATGTGACACGATATTTTTTAGGCCGAAAGGCATGACCTTATAAAAATAAATTTTGATCTAGATTCTAAAGGTAGCATTCCTTTCATCTTCAGGGACCATCTTTATTTGTTTATACCATCCATGAAAGAGAAGACTAAATGAGATGAGATAATGTCCACCATCACCTCTGGTATCGAGTGGAAATTCATCTTTTGGATATGCCTTATTTAGATCCTTAAAATTAGCGTATATGCAAATTTGTTCATTCTTCTTCTTAACTGGGATGACACTGGCCAACCAGGTGGGATATTTTTCCTCCCAGATGAAACCAGCATTGATCAATTTCTTGACTTCAGAAATGACCTGTTGTTCAATGTCTAATCGCATGCGTCTAGGAGCTTGCTTGATAGGGATAGCACTAGGCTCTATTGCTAGTTTATTGATCGTTGTGTTAGGAGCTAATCCAGGAATCTCTTCATAACTCCATGCAAAATAGTCCTTAAACTCAATGAGTAGCCTAACTAAGTCATTAGTATCAGTTTCATTTAACGAGGAACTGATATATGTCAGACATGGATTATCTTCAATCATTAGGTTGATTTCTTTGAGCTTGTCGATGGTTGACTTTATCTCTTCTTCAAACTCTAGCGGTGCATCTTTGACTTGAAAATTATTTGGTATCTAATCTCAAGCTCTACTTCCTCCCCTGAGTCTGTTTCTCACTCCCTTTTATTTTTTTTTCTTTCTCCTTTTTCTTTTCTTTTTTGTTTCTTTTTCTTTTTTTCTTTCTTTTGTATCACATGGAGATTTTGGCTAAGTTTGCAAGAGTAAACTTTTTGATTTTAGGGGAGGTAGTAGGCTGCATCCTCATATATCATGACCTCATGAACTATAAATAGTTTGTGATCTCAATTGACACAGTATTCGATCCCACCTCTCACAAACTTCATGCACTGATGTAGAGAGGATGGAACCGTGTTGTTCTCATGTATCCATGATCTCCTAAGCAAAGCATCAAAAGATGTATCGAGTCTATAATGTGAAACTTGGCTTCTATTTTCCAATCATCTATCTTCATTACAACACTATGGAGCCTAAGGCCCTCTCACCTTATTTATTGAATTCTCTCAACATCATCCTCTCCTTTTGGAGTTTAGAGATGTCGATCCTCAAGTAGGAAAGGGTTCTTAGACTCATAATGTTGACTAATGCACCCAGGTTAACTATAACTCTGGATAAACTGTATTTGCCAACATCCATAATATAAAAAGGTTGGTTGTGCTCGATCATCCATAGAAGTAAGTCTTCATCTATCTGCCAACTTTGTCATTGCGTAGGATGACTTCAATGACTTCTTGGGATGATGAGTTTGTGGAAAGTTCTACTTTCTCATAAGGTATACCTACAACTTGTCCAATGGGATCCTAGGAGTCGGATGACTCTAAGTCAATCTCAGGAGGTGAACCCAATTGATTCATAGAAGGAAAGTCTGACTCTGAATCAAAAGGAAATGATTGGAACTACTAGAGATATTATTATTTAGACTTGGAGAGCATTCAATGAGAATAAAATCAAGAGCATTAGAAGTACACAATATATAAGTAGAATTGACCTTCTTCATTGGTTCCTTTTTAGGTGGAGGTACATGATAGAAATCGAGTAAAGTAAGCAGAGTCAAAGATTTAATGCCCTTATCCATAAATGTAACACTTCTACCGGTAGAAGAGGAACTAATAGAGGGAGTGGTAGCTATAAAGGTGGAGGGAGTGCTGGACTTGGATGGTGGTTGTGCTACTGGACTATCCCGGGCAACTGTGCTAAGATGCTGTTGCTGTTAGGTTGTCACCCTCCCCGAGTTATCCTTTGTAATTAGGAAACCTTCTTTGGTATTGGAGGTTTGAGCTACTTCAAGCCCCTACAAGGAAAGTTTCTTGGTCTTAGTAATGATCTTTTTATAGGTACAAGATAAGGAGATATCCCAACCATCTTTGGTCTTAAGAGGATCACAAGTATCCCCAAGGATTACTCTAATAGAACTTGATGGTTGTTCTAATAAGTATTCCTTAGGGATAACTATGGATCCCGACTTGTAGGTACGCTCAAGCTAGTCCTTAAAGGTGATACAATCCTTTAAGACTTGGCCTAACATGGGGTGGTAGGGACAATAATTAAGATCATCACTCTTGCCCACTTCCTCTAGCCTCTTAAGCTCTAGTAACTGAAAGTTAGGTTTCTTCAAGAGGTTCTTGAAGATTTTCTAACTACATCCTCTTAAATGAATATGACTTATTCAATCTATCAACAAGAGTAGGGAAAATAACTACCTGGTGGTAGATATGAATACCACTATTGGGTAGGCTGCTATGGTGGTTGTGGTGGCCGGTATGATGGCCGGTGGTATAAAGAAGGTGGCAAAGGAGGTTGCTGAGCTCATGGTCTCTCATACTGAACTCTGGCTGGCTGCTTCCCTTTGTCCACTAACACAACTATCCTTAGCTTATTCTCAAACACCTTCTACAGCTTAGGCCTAGATGATTAGTTGGGAAAGGGCAACTATTTGGCTTCCTCTTATAGTCTAGATGCTTTGTTAATTAGCTTCTCAAATGGCTTGATAGTGAAACCCTTAAGCATGAAGATGATCGGGCCATGGATATTCTTGAGTAGATTCTTAATGGCATGATGTTCGAATAGTTGTTGTTCATATTTCATACTCAGGTTACACCACCTGAGAATGTAATTAACAAGGGACTCATTGGGTTTCTATTTTTCTATAACGAGGTCACCTACAGTCACTCTCTGATGAGCTCCATCAAATCTCTTGATGAAGAGATGCTCTAACTCAGCAAAGGTCTTCACTAAACCATTGGACAATTTGATGTACCAATCAAATGCAACCCTTGGTAAGCTACTAACAAAAAGTCTAAACAGGAGTGCATCACTACCACCGGTGTTGCAGCAACTGGCTCTAAAATTTGTAATGTGTGGGTTTCCAATGTCATCAAAGATCTTGAAGGATGGTGGCACAAAACCCTTGGGGTATTGAATTACATCAAATTCCTTGGGTATGGTATATCCTTTGGAATGGATGAGTTCCCCCTAACTTGCACCAACGCTTCCTTCACTTGTTGTTCCACAATATGCTTGATATTCTTCTCATGCATGGAGGTGCTATCTATGACCTTCCTATTCAAACTACTAGCATCATTATCTGCAGGAGTGCACTTAGAACAATCTAAGGTATGTACCAACTCTGGCTGATCGGCTACCATAGGAGAAGGCTGTGAGACTAGGGTTGGGTTCTGCAATGCTAAGATCACTGCCATCAACTCCTTTACCCTCTTCTCCATCCTATATATCTGGTCATCCTTTTTCTTGAGCTGGAGAAGGAGGTGCTGAGTCGAGTGGGAAGTGTTGCCTTCCTCAACCACAACACCTTCCTAACTATGTTGATCCCACTTCAAGGATCCTCGAGTGTCCACCATGTGGACTTCAGTGTTGTTGTCCAACATGTCATCTTCATTAGGGTCAAAACTAACCCCACCCTCTTTCTAATCGGAATGATCACTTCTAATGATCTGCCTGACTACAACATAGTAGTCCTTTATGATGTCATCTAAGGAATGATTATCTACCCTACCTAGCTCTATTGGAATGTAGACTGGCTGTCGACTGACCAGTGAACTTTATTCTACGATCAGATACACAATGCATCTGCGGGTGCACTCCCTGGCTCAACCCGACATGGGTATTCTATCGGCATGCCCTTCCCTCTCTTCCTTTGATTACTGTAGAGGTGGTGTGACCATAATGCTTTTGGGTTGCCACTCTCTCTTTATCATAGTTAAAGTGGAATGTCAAAAGGAGAGCTCAACCACCTTAATGGGTAGAATAGATGGAGTGGAATCCTTAAGCCATAGCCAGATCACCAAGAGAGATGGACTTTCCCCATATGGGGGTTTCTGAAGCTTGGCAGGGGTGGTAGATGCTGGAAGTTGTACTTGTGATGGTGGACGACCAGTGGAGAAGTGTGATGGTAAGGACACCAAGTACCTCTCGGCCGAAGATCTCCTCCTACGTTAGACGGTGCTGGTGAGAACAATGTTGAATGAATGATCGGCCCTGACAGGGCGCTGATTGGGAAAGTCTATCAAAGTAGAGGATGTTGACTGTCTAGTGTACCTCCTCCTCTCTCGCTTGCGCTTGGGTAGTGACTCTACCCTCCATGGCTCTCTCTCTCTCTCTATGAATCTGATTCCTAATGCTCCTAGGGATCAAACTCCTCAAATTATGTAGGAAGCCAGACTCTAAGCGTTCGTGGGCTATGCCTACATTTCGTAGAATGGACCGTAGACAAGCATAAGGCTTCCTCCTATCCCTAGCTGGTGTCTCAATCTATTCAAGTGGTGATGGTGATGCGAAAATCCCATAATAGTCCTTCTCTCATTCCAAGATGGGGTGGAACCTACTGACACTCATGAGTGGAGAGGTCTCAAGGGGAACCCTCCTCAACCACATGAGAGGCATCGTCAATCTGCCTCACCTCGCATTCGTAGTGCCGCTTAACCTTACGATTCTTGTTGCGATGTTGCGTCCTGGTGAGCAGGGCAGAGTTGGAGCTAACACCAACCTCTAAGGTAGAAGGGACTATTTCAGATGTTAAGATTGCCTTCCCTTTAGAGTAGGGGGAACAATGGAGGTGGTGCTAGCCGCCGAACTATAGCGGGTAACCACTATCTGACCGGTGCTTGTGACACAGTAATCGAATGGGGTGTGGGAACCACAATAGTTTTCCTCTTCAATGAGAGAAACTTAGAATCAGACTAGATATCAAATCAGAGAAGTGGCTTCTGTCTTGCTACCTCCTCCTTACTGACAGTAATGAGGGCTAACCCATCACACGTGACTATGATAGCCTCAAAGCCATGCCCAAACTATATCACATGCATAGTAGTAGTGGTGAGTATGGCCTGATTGAAGGCTAGATCCACACTAGACGAGAATGTGAAGATCATCTTGTCGGCAGACATGATGGAAGATTGATCGTAGAAGAGACAAGAAAATTGGACTGGTATCTCTACATTTGTTGAAATAGAATTGGATTAGACCCTTGCCTTGAACTTTTGATTTGAATCATTGAATCTTGATTTGATTTTGGAAATTGAACCTACACTTAACAAATTTAGGTATGCTAAGTCGGGTTCATTGTATTGGAGAGATTTAAGAATTTGAGGAGAGACTTTGCCATAAGGTTTTGACTTTGAATTAGAACCCTTATTCAACAAATTTAAGTATGTTGAGTGGGTTCAAATATTTTGGAGAGACCTTTGGAAATATATTTGTTGTATCTTTTTGTTTGAAATTTGATTTTGAAAATCCTTAGAAAATTTTGGTATGCTAAGTGGAGTTTAATTATATGTTTGAAAGATTTCTATCTTAATGGTTTGATTTGTTATTTGATATGTTGATTTGATTTGAAGAGAAGAACTCTCATTTAACAGATTTAAGTATGTTAAATGGAGTTCAAAATATGTTTTATATTTGTTTGATGATTTGATTTTTGAAATGGGAAACTCTTATTTGACAAATTAGGTATGCCAAATAGAGTTCAAGTATATGTTTGATGTTTAATGTTTGTTGTTTTGAATTGATATTGTTTTGGAAATGAAACTCACACATAAAAAATTTAGGTATGTTAAATGGAGCTCACATGCATGTTTGTTTGTCTATTGATATATGGTTTTGTTTTCATTTTGAAGATTGACTTCTTATTTAACAAATATGGGTATGTTAAATGAATTCAAAAATATGTGTTGGTAATTTGATTTTGATTTAATTTTGAAAATTGGAGCACCCATTTAATAAATATGCATATGTTAAATGGGGTTTAGTTTATATGTTGTTTTGATTTTGAAAAGGGGACCTCTACTTAACAAATTTGGGCATGTTAAGTGAAGTCTAAGTTATGTGTTGGTTATTTTGATTTTGTTTAGTTTTAAAAATGAAACTCTCATTTAACAAATGTGGATGTGTTAAATGGAGTTGGTTTTATTTTAAAATATTTTGGATATGTTTGGTTTTAATTTTGAAAAGGGAACCCTCATTCAACAAATTTGAGTGAGTTAAATGGGGTTTAGTTTAATTTTTGAAAGAGGGTTTGAATATATTTATAAAAAGGAGGTTTGTTATTTATTTGATTTTGAAAAGAGGAACACTCAGCAATTTTTTATGGATGCTAAGTGAGGTTCAATTAATTTTGAAAGATTTTGATTTTTTTTGTTTGATTTTGATTTTAAATTAAAATGTTTACTTAGCCAATTTTATTATGTTAAGTGAAGTTCATTTGATTTTATCTTAAAAAAAGGTTTTGAAATTTTTTGCAAAACACTTTATTTATTTTACTTTAGATTCTTTTAAGATCTTATCAACCATGAAATGAATCCTTACTTTACAAAGCTTGTGGTAAGAGGTTCCAAATGTTATTTGACTTATATTTGGTCATCTTCTTTCTTTAGTAAATTTGTTATTTCCTATTGGGGGACCCATTAGGATTCTTAGGACATACATGGGAGTGAGATCCTAAAACCTAAAAGATGTTGGCTACCTATGCTTAAGAATGAAATGAGAAAATGGCCAATGGAAAGAAAGATAATTTTGGGCTTTTATAAAATAGAAGTCCACTATAGATGCTTGGAGTTGATAATTGTTTACTATAGATGGAGAGAGAAACTCTCCCCAGTGGAGTCGCTAAAAAAATCTGTGGTGTTTATTTTTGGATATAGGGGGACACCATGCAGATCATAGGGGGTACTTATTAAAGTAATCAGGTATGACACTGAGGTATGATATACTATCTCTAAAGATAGAAATATCTCTCTCCAATGGATCTAATCACCTAATAAGACTCTTGAGGCATGATGGGTCTTCAAATATACCAAAGATTTCCCCTGCTTTACATGGAAAAAATAAAGCAAGTTTATATTAAATTGGGTTCTTTAAGTTCCCTATTGAGGCAAGCCTCCATAGTTAATTACATCTTAAGGAGTGAAATTCCGAATACTCTCAATTAAAGTAGACAATTATTATCTTTAAAGATTTCATTAGACTATCAAAAGATTGGTTATATTTAGAAAATCAAGTGGGAGAGGCCAAGCGAAAGACTTATTTTTGGAATCCAAAGGGAGGAAGTAGGAAATGCTCATGATACTAGGAAACCTAGTGAGCATTCCAATCATATGGTGGGGTTTTATACATTTGAAAGTGAAGAGATTTATTTATTTAAGTTGAATTTTTATTAGATCGCTAGGGCTTATAATTCACCAACACAATATTGTGGAAATGCCTAAGAGGTGAGGATTTATGCTTGTATCTCATAGGAAACTAGCTATCTTAGATCCTAAATCTAGGGAGCTTTAACATAAGTTAAAGTGCGGCCTAAATCTAAGCAAAATATGGACATAATGGTTTACCTCCATAAGAGAGGATAATCCTGCCTGAGTTCTAGACTTATAACCGCCTAGAGTGGCTGCCAGCTAACACCTCCTACGATTCAAAGTTATGTGATCATCATAAATTTACAAGATAGTTAAGCTTGTTGCTTAATTTGGAAAGAAACTAAAGTCTTAAACCCACTCCCTAAGAGATTAGAGCATGAGTGGTATGGGCATATGACTTAATCTATAAATGCAAAATCTTATCAAATTTATTTCATTCTGACATGGTATTTTAGACAAAGGTTTGGGATTTCTTTATTCATAAATGAATGATGAATGTTGATTGTTAGCTAAATCAAAAGAGAGAGGGTGAAGCTCCATTAGGAGGGGTTTCTCAAAGGTCAAGTGATCCCTATAGTGTAAGGATGAAGGCACCCATTTTTAGCTTGAGTGATAGAAGATGCATGCAAGATGTGAGTCATATAACATACAACTAAGGGGTTGATAAATCTTTTAATTATATTGATTACAACTTAGGCTTTATAGTGAGGTTGTGTGTTGTTTAAAAATTTAGTTATAATTTGTTAGTTGGATAAAAAATTTATTTTTATCGTAAGAGCCTACAGCATCTAGGCCGCACATTAAAGCATCAATCACTAAGAAATTATGAAGAAGATGCAATCCTAATGTACAATGTAAACAAATCATCAATCATTTATAAACTACCGCAAAAGAATAAGAGGTCGGTGCAGTCGTGCTTTTCCATACACCCCAAAAAGAGGAAAGATGGTTAGTGGAGCTCTAGCCTTATACAACCTGAAACATAAAAAAATAATTATAATTATAAATAAATACATGCTATGAGGGACTTCACTTCTTCATTTCTCTATGTCCACTTTTCTTCCTTTTATTTGATTTTCTCCAAGGCATCACAAAGCACCTCATGACTAAGCGTTCTAGCCATTGCTCATCCTAATCCCCCCATAACATTAATCCTAATTTCTATTATAAAATTACATTTCTTAGAAAAAAGTAAATCTAACTATACCAACAAAATAGAGGTTAGCTAAACATACATACAATCCCAAACAGTTATCTTTATAATTTGGACTTAGCACCCTGCACATGGGTAACCAAGCCCACTTGTCTTAATTTGGATTATGCTTAGGGGCTTAAGCATCCTATAAAGAGAACATTCATATTAATTTTTAAGCAACCCCTTAAGCATAATCCCCTGTAGAAGATATGATTAGGCTAATCATAGCCTAACATCCCGTGTATAAAATATACACCCTAACATATAGTCTAAAATATTACATCACAAAATAAAATATACACCATGCATACACCATCCTAACTTAAGAGTAGAAGTGGTGGCTTAATTCTAATTTGTGTTAAGTCTTTGTGTGGTATGTCTTACTAAGCATTAGAGTTATGATTTTCTAACTTTTGAAATTGTTTGAGTAACATGATGGTTGGTTTCACTTTAAGTTGTTTAATTAATTTGTGAATTTTAGTTTATAATTTATTTTATTTCATTTGATTTATACTTAGTATTTAAGTGTTATAAAGAGAAGAAAGAGGTTTAACCTCCTTCATCCCTACCTTAAGCCACTTTTAAAGTACATTTTTATGATTTAATTTTCTTTATTGAATGGCTCATTATATATTTTTATTAATCCTAACTTTAGGCTAACTTTAAATAACCTCATTTAACATGAAAGTAGTCTTAAGATTAATGTAGTTGGATTACTAACACATGAACCATATTAAGTAATTTCTTTATATCACATGTAACATATATATGACCTAATGCTTAACATATCTATACATACAACACATTTTAGCACACTTGAATGATGAATGCATATATTTAGAACTTATATTTTATTTGATTGAATTATTTAATACATGTAAATTAAATCACTATCTAAATTCATATACAAAAATACATAAGGAAATCAAATAAGTACGTGCCTTTGTTAACCAAGAAAGTGAGATAATCAAATGACCTCCTTGGGGCTACTTAAATCCTCGTATTCTCGGGATGTCTAAACTATATACTTATTAACATTCAAGCACATGTACATTCATATATGAATCAAAAAAAGAGAGCACCATCTTTACATGTAATATAGTTTAATGACTTTGATGATTTTGGATGTATGCATTTTTAGTAAAAAAAAAGAGGATTACCATTTCCAAATCAAATACATATACACATATATAAAAGTTGTAAGCAAGTACGTATCATTGTTTAAACCATGGAAGTGAGGTAATCAAATGACCTCCTTGGGGCTATTAAAGCCTCATATTCCTGAGATGTCTAGACTAAACACTTGATATCTTAAATACATATGAATGTATAAATAACTATAAGAATATAAAATCATGCAAAATTATATTTTTACTTATTTGAGTTATTTATGTATATGAATTAAAGTTTTATCAAAATTCTAATATAAAAAATTTAGGTATGTTAAATGGAGCTCACCTGCATGTTTGTTTGTCTGTTGATATATGGTTTTGTTTTGATTTTGAAGATTGACTTCTCATTTAATAAATATGGTTATGTTAAATGGAATTCAAAAATATTTGTTGGGTAATTTTATTTTGATTTGATTTTGAAAATTGGAACTCCCATTTAACAAATATGAGTGTGTTAAATGGGGTTTAGTTTATATATTATTTTTATTTTGAAAAGGGGGACCTCCACTTAACAAATTTGGGTATGTTAAGTGAAGTCCAAGTTATGTGTTGGTTATCTTGATTTTTGTTTAGTTTTAAAAATGAAACTCTCATTTAACAAATGTGGATGTGTTAAATGGAGTTGGTTTTATTTTAAAATATTTTGGATATGTTTGGTTTTAATTTTAAAAAGGGAACCGTCATCCAACAAATTTGAGTGAGTTAAATGGGGTTTAGTTTAATTTTTGAAAGGGGATTTGAATATATTTATAAAAAGGAGGGTTGTTATTTGATTTGATTTTGAAAAGAGGAACACTCAATTAGCAATTTTTTTATGGATGCTAAGTGAGGTTCAATTAATTTTGAAAGATTTTTATTTTGCTTTATTTGATCTTGATTTTAAAAGAAGATGTTTACTTAGCTAATTTTATTATGTTAAGTGAAGTTCATTTGATTTTGTCTTTAAAAAAAAGGTTTTGAAATTTTTTTGCAAAAGACTTTATTTATTTTACTTTAGATTCTCTTAAGATCTTGTCAAGCATGAAATGAATCCTTGCTTTACCAAGCTAGTGGTAAGAGGTTTCAAATCTTATTTGACTTATATTTAGTCATTTCCTTTCTTTAGTAAATTTGTTGTTTCCTATTGGGGGACCCAATAGGAGTCGTAGGACCTGCACGGGAGTGAGGTCCTAAAACCTAAAAGATGTTGGCAACCTATACTTAAGAATGAAATTAGCAAAGGGCCAATGGAAAGAAAGATAGTTTCGAGCTTATATAAAATATAAGTCCATTATCGATGATTGGAGATGATAATTGTCTACTATAGATGGAGAAAGAAACTCTCCCCAGTGGAGTCGCTATAAATATTTATGGTGTTTATTTTTTGATATAGAGGGGAGACACCATGCAGATCGTAGGGGGTACTTATTAAAGTAATTAGGTATGATATTGAAGTATGATATACTATCTCTAAAGATAGAGACGTCACTCTACAATAGAAGTAATCATCCAATAAATACTCCTAAGGCATGATGGCTCTTCAAATATACCAGAGATTTTTCCCCTACTTTATATGGATGAATAAAGCAAAATTTATATTAAACTGGGTTCTTAAGTTCCCTATGGAGGCATGCCTCCATAGTTAGTTACATATTAGGAAATAAAATTATCTAAGAATACTCTCGATTAAAGTAGATGATTATCAACTCTGAAGATTTTAAGGTTAGACTATCAAAGGATTTGTTGTGTTTGAAAAATCAAATGGGAGAGACCAAATAAAACACTTATTTTGAGATCTAAAGGGAGGAAGTAAAAAATGCTCATGATACTTGGAAGCCTAAAGAATTCCATTCTATCATATAATTGGACTTTATATATTTGAAAATGAAGAGATTTATTTGTTAAAGTTTAATTTTATTAGATTGCTAGGGTTTATAATCCACCAACACAAGGTTGTGGAAATGCCTAAGAGGTGATGATTTATGCTTGCAGCCTGAAGGAAATAGCTACCTCATATCCTAAATCTAGAGAGCTTTAGTGAGAGCTAAAGCATGACCTAAATCTAAATGACAGGTGGATATAATGGTTTATCTCCATAGAGAGAATAAATCATCGACTTTGGACTTAAAACTGCTGGAATGGCCACCGGCTAACTCCTCCTATGATTTTAAAATCATATAGTATGGTCTTATGAATTACAAGATAGTTAATGTAGTTATTTAATTTGAAAGAGACTAAAGTCCTAAGCCCACTCCCTAAGAGACTAGAGCATGAGTGGTATGAGCATATGACTTAATCTACAAATGCAAAATTTTTTTAAATTTTATTTCATTTTTGACACATCATCTTGACAAAGGCTTTGGGAAATTTATATGCCTAAATGCATGATGAAATAAGTTATTGGAAAAATCAAAAGAGAAAGAGGATGAAGCTCCATTAGTAGGAGTTGCTCTCATGGGTCAAGTAGTCTCTATGCATGTAAGAACAAAGGCCCTCATTTTACAAGAGTGATTCAAGATGACATGCATGATCTGAGACATACAAAAATATAGCTAAGGGATTACTAAATCTTTTAATTATATTGATTATAGCCTAGGCTTTATTATGATGTTATGAGTTCTTTAAAATTTAGTTATAAGTGGTTAGTTGGGTAGAAACTTTATTTTTATCCTAAGAGCCTACCGCATCCAGGCCAGACATTAAAGCATAAATCATAAGAAAATATGCAAAAGATGCAATCCTAATGCATAATTTAAACAAATCATCAAACAATTTTATAACTACCGTAAAAGAGTAAGAGGCCGGTGTGGTCGGGTACCGTCGTACAGCCCCAAAAGAGAAAAGACTGGTAGCCAAGCTCTACCCTTAGACAATCTGATATATGAAAGAATAATTACAATTGTATTAAATTCTATGGGGGTCTTCATTTTTCACTCTTCCATCTTCCTCCTTCTCTGATTTGGATGTGCTTGCTTCAAAGGCATCATCCTAATCCTTCATATCACTACTCCTAATTCCTATTGCAAAATTACATTCATGTAAGAAAAAATAAATCTAACTACAATAGCAAAATAGAGGTTAGTTAAACACATATACAATCCCAAGTAGTTATGTATACAATTTGGACTTAGCACCCTGCACATGGGAAACCAAGCCCACCTATCCTAACTTGATTATGCATAGGGGTTTAAGCGACTTGCAAAGAGAATATTTATATTTATTTTTAAGCATCTCTTAAGCACGATCTCCTATAGAAAATATGATTAGGCTAAGAGAGGCCTAACATCCAGAATGAAGCATACACCCTAACATCCAGTCTAAAATAATACATCAAAAAATAAAATATTCATCACATCATACACCACCTTAATATAGAGCTAGAAGTGGTGACTTAATTTTAATGTGTGTGTTAAGGCTTGTGTGGTATGTCATACTAAGCATTAGAGTTATATTTTCTAAGTTTGCAAGAACATTCAAGTTAACATGAATGCTGGTTTCACTTTAAATTATTTAAGTGGTTTGCAAATTTTAGTTTATAATTTGTTTTGTTTCATGTAATTTACACTTAGCAACTAAGTGTTGTAAAGAGAAGGAAGAGGATTACCCTCTTTCAACCCTACCTTAAGCCATTTCTAAAGCATATTAATTTGATTTAGTTCTCTTTAGTGAATGGCTTATTAAATGATTTTTTTGTTAATCCTAAGTTTAAGTTAACTATAAATGAACTTATTTAATATGAAAGGCTTCTTATGATTAAACTAATTAAATTACTACCACATGATATATATTGAATCATTCCTTTCCATCACATGTAGCATCCATATGATTTAGTCCTAAGTGAATCTATACATATAACATATTTTAGTACACTTGAATTTTGAATGTGTGTGTATGTTTGAAGTTTATATTTTTCATTTTTTTTGTTAGATTATATGAACATATAAATCAAAGATTTATCCAAACTCTAATACCAAAATACATAGGGATGGAATCACATGGTACTTGTCATTGTTAACCAGGGAAGTGAGGTAATCAAATGACCTCCTTGAGGCTAACTAAAGTCTCATATTCTAGATGTCTAGACTATATAGTTATTAACATTCCAAGTCTATGTAAATCTATACATGAATATGGAAAAGAGAATACTAATTTATACATATCACATGTGCTAGTGACTTAGATTAATGTAAATGCATGTATTTTTGGTAACAAAAGGGGATCTTCATCCTTTAATTAAGCATACCTACACATGTATAAAAGATGTAAGCAAGTACGTGCCATTGTTAAACCAGGAAGTAAGGAAATCAAATGACCTCCTTGGGGCTAACTAAAGCCTCATATTCCCAGGATGTTCAGATTAAATACTTGCTATCTTAAATACATATGAATGTATACGCTACTAATAGCATGAGAATCATGCGAAGATTATATTTTTTTAATTAAATCATTTAGGCATGTGAATTAAAGCTCTATCAAAATTTTAATATCAAAATACATAACAATGAAACTAAATGAGTACATGCCATTGTTAAACCATAGAAATGAGGTAATCAAATTACCTCCTTGGGGCTAGCTAAAGTCTCATATTCCTGGGATGTCAAGACTGTATACCATTATTGTTCAAACTCATGTAAATCTATACATGAATTATAAGGAAGAGAGCTTTATTTAATATGCTTAAGCTATAAACACATGCAAGTCCTATGTATATTTATAACTATCAACACTCTAAGTATTATAATCAATTCATAAGCTTTGAAAAATATTTTGGATTTATTAGTGATAATAGCTACACATTTATTTAATTAAGCCAACACATGCAAGCTTACATAAAAGAAATTCATTTGATTTTATTTAAATTTGAAAATATAAGTGTATGAAATTAAATGACATACAACATTTAATGTGCTTGAAAGGAATAATTAAATATCAACACATGATTCATTCAATTAAACTAATTCCTAAGGACAATCACATTAAATAAACTCATTTAAGTAAAACCAAAGTTCCTTTATCAATTTATGATTTATGATTTTGATTAATTTAAAATAGAGGAGAGTTATTTTGCTGATCTAAACCCATTCACAAGTTTATGAATTAATTTGGTTTAATTAAAAGGTAATTAAGTGAATTTTATGAATTAATTAAGTTGGATACTTAATTAGTTCAACTAATCAACCTTACCTATGTTACCTTAATTTAATTAACTAAACAATTATGAGCCAACATGTTATGCACATGAATGGAAACTAAATTTGCAATAATCCTAAGAAATGAAAGGGCCTAATGCAATTGGCTCTTGATTAATAGTTAATTGGATTAAGAAATTTAATTAAGTACTCTTATGGTTTTCCCACACATGTGGGTTAACCATAATTTCCTAAACACCTTTAAGTTATTATACACCTAAAGGCCTACCCTTGATTTCATTTATTAAGATATTAAGTGATTATGATTTTAATTTGATTAATTAAGCCATTTAATTAACCAATTAAACCTTTAATTAATTCCAAATTAATTAATTTCTCTTAATGTGAAATGAACTTAGGAAAAGATTAGGAAAGAGGTCCCCATCTCCTTTCCCTTGCCTATTCATTGTTCAACATTGATTAACATACCTAATTAATTAATTTTGTTACTGATTAGGGGGTTAATTACTTAAGAGAATAATTAAGGCTTAAATGAATAATTTTCCTAATTACCTAAACAATAAATCCTAAGAAAATTTTGGGAGGTAGAGGTCATCCCATTAAACCACCATAGAAAGTTTTGAATTAATTACTTAAGTAATTAATGTAATTAATTTTAAATTAATTAAGCCCAAATTAAGCCTTAATTATCATAAAAATTAATTAGAATTCATTTTAAATGATTCTCCTCTGAAATACCTTTAAAACCAATATTTATTTGTATTTTTTTGATTTTTCTATGATTTGTTATGAATTTTGGAAGTTTTAGTCATTAAAAGCAATTAATTAAGCCTAATTAAGTCTAATCCCATTGGGGCCATGCAGATTGCTGATGTGGTGCGCTTTCCATTTGGCGCCATAGGATTGGTCACTTAAACATGTCGGACTCAGCATTGACATGGATGGTGCAGACTCGCTTTTATCTCCACCGTCCGATCTTGGATCGGACAATGTAGATCAAACCCGCAGTTCCTTAAGGGATAAGATCAGATAAATCTAATGGATTAATCATGACCGTATGTTCCAATCGCATGAAATGGATGATGTGTGATCAGTCATCCCTGGAGTGACGAGAGACAAACATCGTTCGCCATTCGTCGCTCAATCCGAGCTCACCCGAGCTCAGATCAACTCCAAATGGATCCCACACCTTTGCATGAAGAATCTGAAGGGATCCAATGGCTAAGATCACATGAGATGCAACTTCCCTTTGAAAAGCTCCAACCAATTTTTATAAAAGCTCAATTTCATGGAATTACCTCACTAGAGCTCACTGCAGAATTTGATTGAAGCTTCTTCTAGTGATGAAGCCCTAGCGACTTAGATCAATTCCTCACCGTTCACTCTATGGACCAAGCATCATCGATTTGGAGGTTAGCGTTGGCTCGAGAGGTGATTCATTTTTGCTCAACGAGGTGTGGGTAAGAGGAATTTGGATTTGGTTGAGTATTTGTAGATTTGGGATGGAAAGATGGATGCCCTATTTCAGAACAGTGGAATCAGGAGTTGGGGAATCTCTCAGAGTTTTAAAATGACATGTGGGGGATTTTCGAAGGTGCATGTGTGTTAATTGGATCAAAATGAGGGGGTATATTCGCCCCTCTCTTGGATTGAATAGACAAGATCATCCCCTCAATTTCAACCGGTGAGCCACCGTCAGGGCGCCAGAGTGGTCAGTGTCACCTCCACGTGGCTCGATTGGGTTGACTAGATGCTTGGTTGGTGACTCAAGGTGGTTTCCCTCCTCCTTGGATCCATTGGGTTTGGATAGTGAGGGAGGTGAGTTAACTCACCTCCCTTTGGTCCAAGGCCAACTTAGCCCACATGAGTTGGGCTAGGTGAGTAGTTAGACCCTCATTTGGGTGCTTGATGGCTGCCAAGGGGAAAAAGGAGGGTGGACTTTGCTAATTTTAGAAAAATCCATGTGGGGAGGAGAATCCAATGGAGATTTACCTTAGGTTGAGCCCAATTAGGGTTTGGGTTGGTTTTGGGCTGACCTAAGGTGGGTTTAGGATATGTTGGGTCAAGGTTCAAATGAGTTTGGCTCAATTTGACCCTTAGGTCAAATTGGGCTAGGTTGGGTTAGGTTGATCAATTGGTCAAACTAGCTAAAACCAAGGCTTGGGTCAAGTTAAAATGATGATTTGAAGTGTTTTGGTTCAATTGGTTTGAATCAATTTGGCTTAGTTTGATTTTGGCTCATTTGGGTTCATGTAGGTCAAATGTCAAGTTGACCAATTTGACCAAATTGGCCAAGTTGGCTTGGGTTGGGGGTTGATTCATGTTCAATTGGTTAATTAAAATTGATTGTAGGCCTTGGTTTGAATCAATTTAGATTTGATTTGGATTTAGGCCAGTTTGACCCTTTAGGTCAATTTGGGCTAAATGGGTTAGGTTGACCAATTTGGTCAAACTGGGTTCAATTATGGCCTTTGTCAAGTTCAATAATCAATTTGGAATGAACTTGAGCCATTTGTTGTAATCAATTTGGGTTAGATCATGATTTGACCTAATTTTTTACTTTAGGTTAAATTGGGTCAACTTGGATCAAAGGGCCAATTGGGTTAGGTTTTACTCAATTGATGATCAAGTCATGTTCAATCATTGATCATTGGTTGGTGTGAATCACTGGTTTCAATTATTGGTGTAGGATGAATTTTGGCTAGTTTGGGTTCATGTGGGTTAAGAGGATTGACTTGGTCAAATGACCAAGTTGATTTGGTTTGACCCAATTTATGACAATTGATCATCCTAGGGTGATCAACAATCATCATAGGAGATTTTGGTTAGGTTGATTCGATTCAATTCGAGTTAGATTGAAACTTGATTCAAATAGGTCAAATTGGTCACTTTGGGTCAAGTGGACCAATTGGGCTTAGTTGAGTTGATTTCGGGTTGAGTTGAGTTTAGCTAAGTTTATATATGAGCTTAGGACTGATTTATAAATTTGTTTGTAATGGGTTTGGATTCAAATGAATTTTGGTTCATTTGAATATTTCAAGTCAAAGGGTTAGGTTAGGTTTGAGTTGGGTTGATTTTGGTTTGGCTTGATGATTGTAGGTTTGAATTATATTTGGGGTGATGATTAAAGGTATAATTGATTTATGAGGCAATCAATTGAATTTGGTTTAAATTGAATGGAAATTTGGCTAAGTCCATGGAATTGTATTATATGGCTTAGGTTTGATTTTGATTTGAATTTGATTATGGTTTGGAATTGATTTGATTGTATATTTGATTTATATTTGGGAAGATGATTGAAGATATGAATTCATCATGAGAAAATCAATTAAATTTGGCTTGATTTAGATTGAAGTTTGGCTAAGTCCTTAGGGTTGATCATGTGGCTTAGGTAGAGATTTTGATTTGATTTTGGTTTTGGGTTGGAATTGATATGAATGTATATTTGATTTATATTTGGGATTTGGTATTGATATGTGGATTTTGATTGAAAGGTTGAATTGATCTTTGAGAAAATCAATTGAAATTGGATTGATTTGAAAAGTAGAATTGGCTAAGTCTATAAAATAAAATCATAGGGCTTAGAAGGATTTTGAGTTTAGATTTGGTTATAGATTTCAATCATTTGAATTGGATTTGGATTTGGGTTTGATATGAATTGAATTTGGTTGTGGTTTAAGAAGTTGAACATAGATTGGGTTTGAGTCATGGTGTGGGTAGATCATTCTAATCCTAAGGTATAACGTAATCCTATGGTTAACCCTTCTAAGTCTCTATGCTTAGATTAAGTGTTCACCTAATTGCTAGAGTGTCATGTAACTAAGGAAGTATTAATATCTAGAAGACTCCTAAATCTAAGAAGACAAGATTGAAATTTCACTCCAAAAGTGAGGTCAACAGAATGATTCTCTTTACTCAAAATTCATTCAATTTTAATTCCCCATGCATTACAAGTTACATTGAAAGCTTTAGAGAAGTCATAAAGTTGAAGGTAATATTTAGTGTGTTAATTTGGTAAAAGGCCCTTTGATAAGGGATCAACAAAATTTAACCAAGTTTAATAATCATTAATTTGTGCAAAATTAATACTAAAATCTTTGATGAACCTTTTATAAAAAATAGTTTACCAATGAAAGCTTTTAATTTTGGTTAATTCTTAAGTGATGGTTAATCTAAGTGTGCCCTAATTTTAGAGGGATCATGTTTAAGTCCAATAAATGATAAAATAAAAATTATAAAAATCACTTCAATTTATAAAAAATATATATTTTTTAAAATTAATATATAATTCTTTTTTTAGTGTTTTAAAGTTAGAGATATTATAGATGTTTGCTTTCATTAAAATTAAAAATTAAGATATTATCCAAATACAATAACAAAATATATCTATATAGAATTTAAGCATAATATTCATAAATCTTATAAATGTCTTAGGAGAATTTGAAAAATTCAAAGGGCATAACATGCCATTCATAAAGTTTATAAAAGTTTTAAAAGCTATTATTCACTAATCTCGATTTATTTTGAATGTAATGATAATCACTATTTAAATCAATTTATTTAAAATTTTTTTAATATTAAATATGATATATCATTTAGTTGAGGAATAAAAAATTTATATGTGATGGCAATTTTATTTATTACTCGCCCAATTATCACCACATATTTATCATATTCTATCTTTATTAGGGGTTAATCAAAGTAGAACTACATATGGGATTTATCTCTCTTGAAAAAAATTCTTTTTTTGTTCCTCAACTTATTTTTTAATATCAACATATTTACTAAGATCTTTGTTGACCTCATTTTTGGAGTGAGCTCTCAACTTTCACATCATAGATCTAGGACTCTCATAGACACTAAGAGTTCCTTAGTCTTAAGACACTTCTAGTGATTAGGTGAACACTTAATCTAACCCTAGAGACCTAGAAGAGTTAGCCATAGGGATAGGTTGCGCCTTAGGGATTTAGGAAGACTTGCCTACCTTATAGCCCAAACAAAATCTTGCTTCCTTATTCCAAATTAAATCTCCAATCCAAATTCCAAAATCAAATCCAACTTTAAATGATTGAAACCCATGATTAAATTCAAACTCCTAATCCCTTCATAAGCCCTTTGATTTTATCTTATGGACTTAGCCTTAACCAAATTCAAATCAACCCAATCCAATTAATTTTCCCAATTATCAAATTCAACCTCAAACCAAATTCCAAATCATAAATCAATTCCAAACTCGAAATGAATGGAACCCTAATCAAATCGAATTCTCAATTTAGCCTTTTTAGCCAAATTCTTGAACTTAGCTAAATGATACCCAAACCAATTTAAAACTTATGGATTTCTTCATGATTCAATCATTTCTACAATCATTGACCTAAATATAAACATGAACCACAGTTGTCAAACCAAACCCAAATCAACTCAAGTCAAACCCAAGTTATCCCTTTTTACTTTAAATTGTCATATGAACCATAACCCATTTGGCTCCAAACCAACTACAATTGGATTTATATTTCAATCTTAGGCTCATGTGTGAGTTTAACTAGATTTGAATCAAGCCATGATCAAGTCAATTGACCCATTTAGGCTCACTTGACCCAAAGTGGCCTAAAGAACCTTTTTGAGCTAAGTTATAATCCAACCCAAGTTGGATTGAACTAAACCCATCCAAACCTCACAATATAACCAGCAACTTCCCTAGGGTGATCAACTGCCTTAAAATTAGGTCAAACCAAGTCAAACCTAGCCTTTGATCATGTCAACATTTAGCCCAAATGAAAACCAAACTAGCCAAAATCCACCATATGCCAAATTGATTAAAACCATTAATTCAAACCCACTCATAATCCATGTTGAACATGATCAAACCCTCACTTGAGCCAAACCAAGCCTCATTGGTCATTTGACCCAAGTTGATTCAAATTGGCCTAAAAAGCCAAAATGGGTCAAATCATGATTGGATCCAAATTGATTGCAACCAATGGCTCAAGTTCATTTCAAATCACTTATTGAACTTGACCAAAGCTATAATTGAGCCCAAGTTTATCAATTGGTCAACTTGACCCAACCTCGCCCAAATTGACCTAAATGGTCAAATTAACCAAAATCCAAATTAAACCAAACCAAATCTTACAATTATCTTTAATTAGCCAATTGAACTTGACTCAACACCTAACCAAACCTAATTTGGTTAAATTAGTCAAATTTATTAACTTGACCCATTTGACCTATATGAACCCAAATGAGCCATAATCAAATCCAAAACAAATTGAATCAAACTAATGACACCAACACACTCCAATTGGTCATGTGAACTTGACCCAATCCTTGGTTTGACCCAATTTGACCAATTATTCAACTTGACCCAACTTAATCCAATTTGACCTAAATAGGTCAAATCAAGCCAAATCAAACCAAACAAACTCCAAACCAATTGAAATTTGGGCTAAACCACTTTTGACCCATCCTAAATCTACCCAAATCAAACCCATAGCCAAATGACCATTTTTCCCTTGCAATAAGGGCATCCCATGAGATAAGACACATGAACATTGGGTCATTTTCTCCCCTTAATCACTTGACACCCAATCATAGGTCCACTTAGGCACCTAGGACCATGGCTGAATTGACCTAAGGGTTTGCCATGACTCATGAGGAGGTGAATTCACCTCCCCATCCCCATTTGATCTTTTCAAACCACCAAGGACAAGCACCACTAGACCCATGGTAGCCACTCTCAAACCCTTCTCCACTCAAAGGAAGCTAGCTAACATGATTTTGTGCCCAAATCGAGCTCCCCATCTTAGCCATTGATCTAAAAAAGCTAAAACAACCATTACCGTCCTATCAAGGAATAAGGGGGGGTATACCCCTTTCATTCTCAGTCAAACCCACACACTCACACTCGATTCAACCCTAACATCAAGGAGAGGAATCCCATAGCCATTTCCAAGATTTTCCAAGCTCCCCAAAATCCCCATTCTTGATTTTATGCAAAACCAAAATATGGGAGACCACCTTCGATTCTCATTTTCTCAAACCTCCACCAAAGTGCAATTAACTTTACACACACCTTCTTTGGAGCTAAACGAGTAAGAACAAATCATTTCCCATTGACCTTGACCAGCTGAAGTATGAGTTTGACCAAGATTGATCACCTACATGCCGTGGATTGGCCTTCCAAGCAAACTACACCAAATCAAAGCTTCGGCTCAACAAGGCTTTATTTCTATAGAATGAAGCTTCCTCAATCATTGGAACTACCGGTCACAAGCTCCAATGAGGTATTCCATTGAAATAATCCTTGAATGAAAATATCTTGGTCTTTTGTGAAAGAAATTTCTATGTCATGCAATTTCACCATTAGATTTGCTTATTGTGCTTCCCCGAAGGTGTGAGATCATTTTCATCTCCATCAGGTGAGCTCGATCGACATTGACGATGACGCCGTTCACGCGGAAGGAGATAGATCATGGACCATCCATTCCGCTTGATCGGAATGGACAGTCATGATCTAATCACGCATAGATCCGCTAATTAGTTCTTTGACATCGCGGGTTTAATCATGACCGTCCGATCTTATATCGGATGGTCCACGGAGTTACCGCGTGCACTGCCACCCGAGTTAGCACTTGGATGTGACAACTATAATAGCCATTGCACCACATGGAAAGTGCAACGCATTAATCACCACGTGGCTCGACAGGATTAAGGCTCTAAATAGGCTTAATTAATATTTTTTAATCATAAAACTTCCTAAATTCATAAATAATTCTAGAAAAATTAAAAAAAATCAAATTCATCATTTAAAAGATATTTTAGAGTAGAATCTAGAAAAATTATTATTAATTAATTTTGAATAGTAGTTTTAGCTTAATCAAGATTTAATTAAAAATGTAATTAGCCAAATTACTCCATAATTAACCATTTAATTAAGCTCAAATTTTTGTATATGTTTATGGGGATGACCTCTGCCTCCCTTATTTTTCTAGGATTTTATTGGTTGCTTAATTAGAGGAATCAATTGATTAAATCTTAATCACTTTCTTAACTTAATTAGTGATAATTAAGTAAATGAATAATAAATTAAAGAAACAATTAAGCTCATTAACCTCAATTAATGGTGATGAAGTCTAGGAAAAAGGATTGGGACTCCCTCTTCCAATCTTCTCTTTAAGCCTTCTCTAATCCCTTAAATAATTAATTAATTAACACCCCTTAATTAATTAATTAACAAGATTAATTTAAAAAAATCCAAATCATACCTGAACCTTAATTAACTAATTGAGAGGATTTAGGGATTGAGATTTAGGCTTACTTCTTTATCCCTTTCTCAAATTCCATCCATTTTTGATTGGTTAAGGTTAATTAAGACTTAATTAGCTAATTAATGAACTTAATTAATTCAATTAAATATATTTCTCTAATTTAATCTTGGGTAGCTCTTTGGGTGTCCAATGACCCAAAGTGAGAGATGATGGAATTATGGTTAGCTTACATGTGTGAGAAAACCATAAAAGTAGTTAAGTGAGATCCCTTAAGCCTAATTAACTATTAATTATGAGCCAATGCCCCTTTCATTTCTTAGGAGAATTGTAAATTTACTTTTCATGTGGTTGCATATCATATTGGCTTATTATTAATTAGTTAATTAACTTAAGGTGATGTAGGTACGGGTTAATTAATCCACTTAATTCATACCTTAACCCAATTAAAATATAAAAATCAACTTAATTATTTCTTCATTGAACAAAAATTAACTTACACATGGGGAATGGAATTAGGACCAACAAACCTTTTTCACATATTCTAAATCAAATCAAACTCAAAACTGGAAGTGTCATTAAAGAACTTTGGTTCAATTTAAATGACCTTATTTAGTATGATTGTCCTTATGAATTAATTAGAATGAATGAGATCATGTATTTATGTTCTTTTATTTCTTTTCAATCATGTTAAATGTTGCTTGCCATGTGTAATCATGCATTCATTCCTTTTAAAATTAATTAAATAAAATGGTTTCTTTTATGTCAAATTACATGTGTTGATTTAAATTAAAAATAAGTGTGGCTATTATCACTTAAATCAAAAGTTATTTTCAAAAGCCTATAAATCAGTTATAATAGATGGATTGATGTTAATTACAAATATCTATAAGTTTGCATGTGTTGATAATATAAGATACATAATACGAAGCTCTCTTTTCTTATCTTATATGGATTTTCATGGGATTTATAAATGTATAGTTCATTTGAAAAGAACACAAAATTTGTCTAAATCTACTCCTATACATCTCCATGTTAAAACTTAAGAAGGATTTCATATCACATATGTAAATCATATAATCAAATCAAATATGACATCTTGCATGACTTCTCATTCTTTTGGTTCTTTTTGTACATTCATATATATTTAAGAAAAGTGACATATTAGTCTGGACACCCCGGGGCTACGATGCTTTAAGTAGCCCTAAGTAGGTCTTGTACTACTCTGCAGTAATAATGGTACTCATCACTTAAAACTCTTATACATATGTATGTATGATGACCAATGAATAATAATCAAATAAATCAAATACAACTTTTGCATGGATTTTCCTATCCTTGTAGTTGTTTATACATCTATATGTATTTAAGAAAAGTGGTATATTAGTCTGGACACCCTGAGGTTGCAAGGCTTTAAGTAGCCCTAAGTAGGTCTTGTACCTTACGCTCCTGATGTAGAACAATGGCGATGTGCTCACTTAAAACTTTTATACATGTGAATGTGTACCTAGCTAACGGATGAAAAATCTCACTTTTCTATTAAAAAGACATGCATTCATAATTTAATCAAATGAAATATCTAAATTCCAAACATACTTCTTTGCATTCATCATTTAAGTGTATTAAGATATACATTGTATGTATAGGTATTCTTAGGATTTAATTATATGCATGATATACATGATGGTAAGAAATGAAAAAAATATGTGTAATGTGATAGTAATTCATTCTAATTAAGCTTAAGATGTCTTTCTTATTGAATGAGTTTGCTTAAAATAAGCCTAAACTTAAGACTAATCAAAGCATATAATAAGCCATTCACTAAAGGAAATTCATTAATTAACTTGCTTTAGAAGTGACTTAAGGTAGGGATGAAAGAGAGATTCCCTCTCTTTTTCTCTTCATAACACTTAATTGAAGTGTATACCATATGAAATAAATGAAAATACTAAGTAAAATCTTCAAATCAATTAAATCACTTAAAGAGAAATTAACCCTTTATAAATTAAATCCCACTTAGTAAAATTACAACTCTAAAGCCAAGTTAGGACATACCACACAAGCTTTAATTCACACACATTAGACTAAGTCACCATTTCTAGCTTTATGATAGGGCAGTGTATAGTTTGATGTATGTTTATTTTGTGATGTATTATTATAAACTGGATGTTAGGGTGTATGTGCATAGTCTGGATGTTAGGTTGATATTAGCCTAATCATGTTTTCTGCAGGGGGTTGTGCTTAAGGGGCCACTAAATAAAAATATGAATATTTTTTGTTGTGCAGGTTGCTTAGCCCCTAAGCATAATCCAAGTTAGGATAGGTGGGCTTAGTTACCCATATGTGGGGTGTTAAGTCCAAATTATTCATATAATTGCTTGGATTATATGGTGTATTTAGCAAACATTTATTTTGCAGGTGTAGCTTAATTTATTTTCATTATTATAATTTTGCATTAGGATTAGGATGAGTATTATGGGAGATTAGGATGAGCATTGGTTATAAGACCAAGTCTTATGTACCATGTGATGCCTTTGGAGAAAGCATATCCAAATCAAGCCAAAAGGAAGAAAGAAATGGAGCAAATTAAATGAATAAATAGAGGATGAAGAAATGAAGAAGGAAGAATGAAGAATGAAGACCCCATAACATTCATCATTTATAATTATAATTATTCTCTTATAATCCGTGTTGTATAAGGATAGAGCTTAGCTACCCATGTTTCTTTTCAGGCTATATGGCGGTACCCCATCACATCGGCCTTTTATTCCTTTACGATAGCCTTATAAAATTGTTTGATGTTATGTTTAGCTTGTGCATTAGAAATGGCATGCCTCTTCATAGTTTCTTTATGATTGGTGTTTATTGTATGGCCTGAATATGATTAGGCTCTAAGATAAAATTAATTTTACCAAAACTAAAACTCATAACTAAACCTCTAAAATAACTCATAACATCATATAAAGCTGCATTAAATCAAGATAATAAAATATTTAGTAACCCCTTAGCTGGATGTTGTATGTTTAATATCATGCGTAATCATCATATTTCACTCTTATTAAAAGAGGGCTTTCATCTTTGCCAGATAGTAAGGGCTTAACCTTTGAGAGCCTATGATGGAAGAACATCTCTTTCCCTTTTGATTTGGCCCATAATCAACTTCTCATGCATTTAGGCATATAAAATCTCATAGCCTGTGTTAAAATAAAGAGTCTCAAATTCGATAAAATTTGATTCAAATTTGCATTAGATTTAAGTCATTATTCATACCCCTCATGCTCTAGTCTCTTAAGGAGTGTGTTTAAGGACTTAGTTTCTTTTCTAAATAATAATAGCCTAGCCATCTTACAAAAGCATATGACTTGCCAACATGGGTTTAAAGCGTTGGAGGAGTTAGCTGGCTGCCACTCTGGGCAGTAATAAGTCCAGCAGTCGGGTGGTTTACTCTTTCTTATGTAAATAAATCATATACCCACTTTTGCATTAGATTTAGGTCATGCTTTGGCCCTCGCCAAAGCTCCCTAGATTTAAGATCTGAGGTCATTATTTCATGCGGATTACAAACATAAAGCCTCACCTCTTAAGCATTTTCACAATCTTGTATTGTGGAGTTATAAGTCTTAGATTTCTAATAAAATTTCAAATCAAATAAATAAATCTTCTTAATTTCAAATATATAAAGCCCAACCATAAGATAGATTGGAGTGCTCACTAGGTTTCCTAATATCATGAGCACTCCCTACTCATCTTCTTTGATTTTGATAATAACTCTTCCCTTTTGATCCATCCCACTTGATTTTCTAAAATACAACTAATTTATTGATAGCCCTATCTTTGAATTCTTTTGAGACAACAATCACATAATTTAATCGAGAGTATTCTTAAGGGATTCATTTTTTCTTAAGATATAATTAACTATGGGGGCTTACCCCATAGAAAATTTTAGAATATGGTCTAAATAAACCCTACTTTATTCATCCTTGTAAAGTAAGAAAAAAAATATTTGGTATATTTAAGACCCATCATGCCTTAGGAGTCCTTATTAAGTGATTAGGTCCATTGTAGGATAGTGACTTTTATCTTTCGAGATAGTATACTATTCCTTAATGTCATATTGATCACCTCAATAAGTACATCATCATATCTATGTGGTGTCCCCCCCCCCCAAAATGAATCCAAAATAAACACCACAATCCTATTATATGAAAGGTTAACAAGATGGAAGCTACATATAAATTCAAGCTAATGTTTACTGATTTTCTTATGTGAAAAAGCTTCCCTAGGTTGAGACAAAACTTTGGGTAAAGTTTTCCCTCATGTCTCCCTCTAGATTGTTGTGGAGATCAATAACCACTGTTGCTTGCTGAATTTTTATATTTTTTGTGCTTAGAGTGGTTGGGAGACTTGGAAAAATGTTGCCTTAAGCCCTCTCATGTTTGTGAAGGTGTAGGGAGTAGTGACTCATGAATAGGTTGTCAAGTTTTGTGTGTTGGCATTTGGCCAACCTACCTCCACTGATAGAGAAATGGGTGGTCAGCTAGAGGGGATGGGGCTTGGGAATAATAAAAACTTGATGGTTTGAACACTGTGTAGCATGCTAAGTGTGATCCAACTGGGAGGATGAGAGATGTGAGAATATTTCAAGTCCTTTGTCCTTTCCTCTTGGATTTTTCTCTCCATGATTGACATGAGGTAAGGTTTGCTTGCATTCAACTTGGGTTGGCTAGGGCTTCTTGCTTGAGCTCAACTTGACTCAATTTGGTTCAAATGAGTCAAATCGATTCAAGTGGATCCCATTAATCAATCTATGTTTTGATTAGGTTTTAATTATATTTAATGAGTTATTTAAAATATTTGGGCTTAATTGATTGTAATTAATTTAAGTTTAATTTGGATTTAGCCTAAAATGCCTACTTGGGGAAATTTAGGTTAACTTTGGTTAGGTTAACAATTGATCAAATTAAACCTAATAAGGGGTTAGGTTGAGTTCAATTACCTGTCCTTAGTGATTTGAATTTTAATTCATTTTGATATAGACTCAATATCATTCATTTGGGTCAAGTGAGCCAATTTCCCAAATTGAATCTCAATTTGATAGTGATTATGTTTTATTATGTATGCATAATGATTTAAAGGCTTTATGTTGGCTCAATTTGGTTTGAATTAGGTTTATTTGATTCAGACTTTATAGGGTTTAATTGGGTCAATTTGAGTTAAATTTACCAATTAATCAAATTTGCATGCAATCAGCGCTCAAAGCAAGTTTGGTTAATGTTTCTAAGGTCTTAGGAGAGTTTAATTTGAGGTGATTTTGGTTTAATTTGAGTATGAGTCATGAAGGCCCAAATAGGCTTAATTGGTCTAGGTCAACCATTTGATCAAATTATGCTTCAATTAAATGCAGTCAATGCCTTGGAGATATTTGAATTGATTGGTTATAATTAATTTAATTTAATTTTGAGTTTGACCCAAAGTGGCATGATGAGGTCATATTAGGTTAACTTGGTTTCATTTTGGTTAGATGGTTCAATTGGGAAACCTAGACCTCAATTGAATTTAGATTTGCATTTGATCGAATCAGTACATTAGTTTTAAGCTTTTGGGTAAGGTCAATTTGTCTAGATTTTGATTGAATTTGGTTTGGTCTTGGTGGGGCCTATGAACCTCTTAGGTCAATTGGTATACTTGATTAAGTTGTTCTTCAATTAAATTTATAATTATATTTAATTAAGCTTGAATGATAATTTTAACCTTTTGGATTGATTTAACTTGATTTAAATTTAACTTAATTTGATTTAGTTTGAATTTATGTCAAATAAGACCTAAATGGGTTAATTTGGAAAATAGGACCAAAATAATATTTTTAGCCTCATAGGAGTTAATTGAATTTAAACTTTGAATAAAATACATCTTATCTTGGTTTTGATTGAATTTTATATAATTTGGAGGTATTTGAATTCACTTAACCTATCGGATTGGGTTAGGTCTTAGCAACTAGCTTAACCAAGATTAACCCTAGGATTTGGGCTTCATTTGGTTTAGATTCAATGTCTAAATTTCATTTGGTTTGATTTAATGTCATGTTTATTTTAGATTTGAGTTTGTTCTATTTAGTCACTAGGGAGATGTCCTAGGTGCTTGTTGGCCTCACTTTTGGAGTGAGTTCTCAACTTCCTCATCATAGATCTAGGACTCTTATAAACACTAAGAGCTCCTGAGTCTTAAGACACTTCTAGTGATTAGGTGAACAGTTAACCTAAGCCTAGAGACTTAGAAGGATTAGTCATAGGAATAGGTTATGCCTTAAAGACTTAGAAAAACTTGCCTACCCTATAGCATAAACCCAATCCATACTTTCCATCTCAAACCAAACCTCAAATTCATGCCAAACCAAATTTCCAAGACTCATAATCAATCTTATGATCAAATTCAAGCTCAAGATTTCTCCATAAAATCCCATGATTAAATTCAAAACCCTTCTTAAGCCCTTTGATTTCATCTTATGGACTTAGCCTTAACCAAATTCAATTGATTTTCTCAAATATAATTCAATTCTTTACCAAATCCAAATTCAAATTCCAAACCAAATAAATCAATCTCAAATCAAATCTAAGATCAAAATTTCCCTCTTAAGCCTTATGACCCACTCCCAGAAGCTTAATCAAATCTTGACCAAAATTATCTCAAACTTGATTGATTTCTTTATAAATCAATTATTCCTTCATTTATATTCACAAATATAAATGAAATCCAAACTCAAATAGCCAAAACCAAATCAAACTAAATCCAAATCCGTTCAAAATTTCCCTCTTAAGCTTTATGACCCACTCTCATAAGCTTAATCAAATCTTGAACTAAATTATCTCAAAATTGATTGATTTCTATATAAATCAGTTATTCATTCATTTATATTAACAAATATGAATGAAATCCATACCCATATAGGCAAAACTAAATCAAGCTAAATCCAAATCCGACCAAATCCTTCCTTAAGCCCTATGGACCTACCTCCATAGGCTTAATCAAATCTTGACCTAAATTATCCCAAACTTGATTGATTTTCTTATAAATAAATTATTCCCTCATTTATATTCACAAATATAAATGAAACCCACCCTCCAATGACCAAAAGTAAATCAAACTAAATCAATTTCATACTTAAGCCCTTTTGGCCTACATCCTTAAGCTTGGTCAAATTTGCTTCCAAATCACTCCAAACTCAAGTGATTTTCTCATGACCCATTTATAACTTCAATTATATTCCCAAGTATAAATGAAATATAAAATTGCCAAAATCAAATCCAAAACTAAGCTAAAACCTAATTCAAGCCTTTTTAGGCAATTTCTTGAACTTGGCCAAATCATATCCAAATCAAGCCAAAACTAATTAATTTTCTCATGAATCAATCATTCAATCAATCAATTAGCCAAATATAAACTATAAACCAAACTGTCAACCCAAGTCAAACCCAAGTTAGCCTTTTGACTTGAAAACTTTAATGAGTCAAAATCCATTAGACTCCAAATTGATTGTAGTTGGATTTATATTTCAATCATAGACTCATATATGAGTTCAACTGAACTTGAATCAAGCTAAAACCAAACCAATTAATCCATTTAGGTCCACTTGGAAAGTGACCTAAAAGACCTTTTTAAGCCAAGTTCTAATCCAACCTAAATTATATTGAACCAAGCCCATCCAAACCTCATATCATGATCAAAAAATCATCCTAGGGTGATCAATTATCTTGAATTGGGTCAAACCAAGTTGATCCTTTGACCAAGTCAACCCTTAGCCCAAATAAAACCTAAATTAGCCAAAACCCACCATATATCAAAATGATTGAAATCATTGATTCAAACCAATTTATAATCAATGATTGAATATGACCAAACCTCAATTGAGCCAAACCAAATCCAATTGACCATTTGATATAAGTTGACCCAAATTGGCCTAAAAAGCTAAAATGGGTCAAATCATAATTTAACTTAAATTGATTGAAACCAATGGCTCAAGTTCATTTCAATTTATTTATTGAACTTGACTAAAGCCATAATCGAGCCCAATTTAACCAATTGGTCAACTTAATCCAATCTAGCCCAAGTTGACCTAAAAGGTCAAATTGGCCAAAATCCAAATTAAACCCAAATCAAACCAAAGCCTAAAATCATTTTTACTTAATCAATTGAACATGAACCAATACCTAACCCAACCAATTTGGTCAAATTGGTCAACTTGACCCATTTAATTTCAAATGAGCCAAAATCAAACATAGGCTAAATTAATCAAAATCACTTGAACCAAAACTCTTCAAATCACTAGTTGAAGCTAACCCAAGCCTTAGTTTAACCCAATTTGACCAATTGGTCAACCCAACCCAACATGAACCCATATGAATCCATTTGACCAAATGAAGCCAAAACACCTAAAACTAACCCATGAGACTTTGATGGCTGACCAAATACAACTCAAATTAACCCTAGCCCAAATCCATCTCAAAAGCCAACTGGGCCCCACCCAAGCATGACCATTGTCAAACCTTCCTTCCAATGGATTCTCCCTTTAAGAAGCATGGTAAACTCATCATCATGGTAGCCCTTAAAGCATTCAAGTGAGGCTCCACCTGACCCACCTAGCTCACCTAACCCACCCTAGGTCAGCCATGGACCAATGGGAGGTAAGTTGACTCACCTCCCATACAAATCGAGCACCCTATGGATTCAAGCCAAGAAACCATTGCACATCAGCCCTTGGGTAGCCTCCCATTACCTCCTCCATCACATTAAGCCACGTGGACATGAATGTGACCTCTCTGGTGCCCTGTCGATTGAAAGAAGCAAGCTCATCTCATCCATCCTTCTCTGCTAATTGAGGGGTATACCCCTCAATTCAAATGGGATTTTGAATGATTAGATTGGTCTGAGTATCATAGTGAGAAAGGAAACCCCTCAAAGCCTTCCCAAGCTTTCCCAAGTGTCCTTCGATCAGAATTTCCCTCACCCGTGCAAAATTGAAATAGAGGAGGGTGCCTTCGATCCAAACTCTTCCATTTCTAAACCAAACTTCAATTCCTCTTGCACACACCATCCTCATGCGTCATCGAAGTCATTCAAGCCTTTTTCCAAGCTTCTAAGCCATCGAAGGGGAGAGTTCGATCAAGACTAAAGCTCAAAGCACTTATCTTGCTTAAGTGAGGGATCCACCCCAAATCAAAGCCAAAGCTTTTAATAGGGCTTCGCCTCAACTAGGCAAAGCTACCTTCGTTGATCCCACCACCAGTTTTGAGCTCTAGTGAGGTAATTCCTCAAGATCATAAATTTAGGAAAAAGTGGTTGGTCTTTTTTGAAGAAAATTTGTATGTCATGTGATTTTGACCATTGAATGTGTTCCTCTCCTTCCCTTGATGATGTGAGATCATTTTGGGAGCAATCCAAGCATTAGTGAGCTCAGATCGAACAAAGAAAGATGGACGACATCCGTCTTTCATCGCTCGTGAAGGAGAAAGATCATGAGTTATGTCCATTCCACGTGATCATAATAGACGGGTGTGATTGGATCATGCTTAGATCCCTTGATTTCTCCCTCTAAACCATGTGATTAATCATGTCTGTTCGATCTTAGATTGGATGGTCCACGAGAAAGCACGCCCACTACTAGCTGACTCAGCCAAAGCGATGTGACAACTTAAATAACCTATCTCATCATGTCATATGGAAAGCATGCTGCGTCTAGCAACTACATGGCATCCATAAGATTAGGGCTTTAATTAGGATTAATTAATCCATTTTTTAAGGCTAAAACTTCAAAATTCATAACTAATTATAGAAAAATCCAAAAATTACAAATGAGGGCTTATTTTAAAAGTATTTCAGTGAAGAATTTAATAAAAATATTTTAAAGGGATTTTGAATAGAAAATAGAGCTTAATAAGGGTTTAATTGAAAACTTAATTAACTAAATTACTCCTTAATTAAATATCCAATCTATTTCAAACTTTCTGAGGATGTTTAGGGGAATGACTTCTGCCTCCCTTATTTTTCTTGAAATTTATTGGTTTCTTAATTAGAAAATTGATTGATTAATCCTAATTATCCTTTTAACTTCATTAAGGGGTAATTAAGCATATGAATAGTGATTAATTAATTTTATGGACTCCCTAATCACTATTGAACAGTAAGGAGACTTAGGGAAGTGGATTGGAGCCTCCCTCCTAATCCCTTCTCTAATTTTCCCTCTATTTTCAACTAAAGTCCCAATTATTAATTAATTAACTAAACTAAAATCTAAACACATCAAATCTTGCTTAAGCCTTGTAGATGGCTTATGGGATTTTGTGGTGACCTCTTTCTCTACCTTTTCCCTTAAGGTCATCTCATTTTGAAAGATAATTATTAACTTTGGCAATTAATTGAAAGAGAGATGAATTAATGGGTTAATGGTTTAATTAATGAAATTCAAGTCTAATTAAATTTGATTTCTTTATTTTAATCCTTGGGTAGCTCGTTGGGTGCTCAATAACCTAAAGAGGGAGAGCTAATGAAATTATGGTTAACTCACATGTGTGAGAGAACTATAAAAGTAATTAAATAGTTCCTTAAGCTTAATTATTAAATGATCATAAGCTAATTGCATTAGGTCCCTTTCATTTCATAGGAGCATTATCATTTACTTTTCAATGTACTTGTATATCATATTAGCTCATAATTATTTAATCAATTATCTTAAGGTAACTTAAATAAGGGCTAATTAATTGATTTAATCCATGCTTAACTCAATCAATCCATAAAAATCATCTAATTGCTTATTTTTAAATCAAATTAATTCATACATTTTGGGAATGGGACTAGGATTAGCAACTCTTTCTCACATCTCTAAAATCAAGTTAAAACATGAAATAAAAAAAACATTAAGAATCTTTGGTTTGTTTTAAATAAACTTATTTAATGTGATTGTCCTTAGAAATTAGTTGGATTGAATGAAATTATAAGCTTGTGTTTCTTTATTTCTTTCCAATCATATTAAAATGTTGTATGTCATTTGTATTCATGCATTCCTTTCTTTCAAATTAATTAAATGAAAATGATTTTATTTATGTCAATTTGCATGTGTTGGTTTAATTAAAAATATGTGTGGCTATTATCACTATTAAATCTCAAATGTATTTTCAAAAGCTTATTAATGAATAATAATACATGTTGTGACATTTGCTATACATACATAGAGGTGCATGTAGATATAAGCTTAGTGTATGAAATGAAGTTTCTTTCTTTCATTCACATGCTGATTTATATAAGTATGAATGTTAGTGGGTATATTAGTCTGGACATTCCGGGTACGCATGACTTTAAGTAGCTCTAAGAAGGTTCCTATCTCACTCCCCTGGTGTCAAATAATGGTGATGTCCCCGCTTGATTTCATTCTTGTGCATCTTGACATTAGAATTTAGATAGAGCTTTAATTCATTCACACAAATAAATCAATTAAATTAAATTCTACTTTTGCATGATTTCCATTCATATAGTTGCTTATACATCCATATATTTTTAAGAATAGCGAGTATAACTAGTATGGACATCCCGGGGACACACGAATTTAAGTAGCCCCAATGAGGTTCCTACCTCACTCCCCTAGTGCAAAACAATGGCGAAGTACTTACTTAGAACTTTCATACATTTGAATGTGTATTTAGCTAATGAATGAAAATCCTCTTTTTCCACAAAAATTATTTATGCATCTTACATCTAAGTGTGCCAAAAATATATTGTTTATATAGATATGTTTAGTACTTAACCATATGCATGTTACATATGATGGAAAGAAAGAAACAAACATGTGTTGTGTGATAGTAGTTCATTCCAATTAATTTTAAGATATCTTTCTTATTGAATGAGATTATTTAAAGTGATAAACTTAGGGTTAATTAAAATATGTAATAAGCCATTCACTAAAGAGAATTGATTAATTAATTTGCTTTAGATATGGCTTAAGATAGGGATAAAAGAGAGTGATCCTCTCTTTTCTTCTCTTTATAATACTTAGTTGTTAAGTGTAGATTAAATGAAACCAAAGAAAACATTAAGTAAAAGTCTCAAATCAACTAAATCACTTAAAATGAAATCAACCCTTTATAGCTAAATGTCCTTCATACTTAGAGAATTATAATAGAGCTAGCTAAGGCATACCACATAAGCCTTAATACACACACCTTAGATTAAATTTCCATTTCTAGCCTTATGTTAGGGCGGTGCATGATTTAGTTTTATAATGTATTGTTGTAGACTGAATGTTAGGATGTATGTTTCATAGACTAGATGTTAGGCCATGATAAGCCTAATCATATTTTTTGTAGGATATTATACTTAAGGGGAGCTTAAAATAAATATAAATGCTCTTTTGCAGGTAGGTTGCTTAACTCCTAAGCATAATTTAGATTAGGACAGGACTTGGTCACACATGTACAGGGTGCTAAGTACAAATCATATATAACTGCTTCAGTTTTATGGTGTGTTTAGCTAACACTTGTCTTGTAGGTGTAGATAAATTTACTTTTCCTATTTTTGATGTAATCTTGCATTAGGAATTAAGATTAGTATTATGGGGGATTAGGATGAGTGAAGCTAGAAGGCTTTATCTTGGGAGGCCCCGTGATGCCTTCAAAGTAAGCAAATTAAATGAAAGAAATGAAGGAGATATGAAGAAATGAAGACCCCCATAGCATTCATTCATTTGTATAAAGTGTAATTATTCTTTCATGTGTCAGGTTGTATAAGGGTAGAGCTACCCAATTCTCTTTTCGTTATGATGGTACTGATCGACCTCTTTATTTTTAACATTGGGTTTATAAATTACTTGATACTTTGTTTACAATTGTGTAATAGAAATGGCGTGTATTTTTCTAATTTCTTTATGTATGATGATTTAATGTGTGGCCTGGATCGATTAGACTCTTAGGAAAAATAATTTTTTACCCCAACTACAACTCATAACTAATTTTCCTAAATAACTCATAATCTCATTTAAAGCCTAGGTATTAAATCAAGATAATTAAAAGATTTAGCAACCCTTTAGCTGAATGTTGCATGTTTAATATCATACATGCAACTTTTACCACTCTTGTAAAATAAGGGCCCCCGTTCTTGCACACATGGGAACCACTTTACCTATAAGAGAAACTCCTACTGACAGGGCTTCACCCTCTTCTGCTTGATTTAACCCATAACTCATTTCATTATGCATTTAGACATATAAAAATCCTATGGCCTATGCCAAAATAAAGAGTCAAAAATTAAATAAAAATTAATAAGATTTACATTAGACTAAGTCATTACTCATACCACTCATGTTCTAGTCTCTTAGAGAGTGGGTTTAAGGACTTCATTTTCTTTCTAATAATAGCATCCTAACCATCTTGCAAAACATATGACTTGACCACATGATTTTAAAATATAGGAGTTAGCTGGCTGTCACTCCAGGTGGTTATAAGTCCAGGAGTCGGGTGGTTTACCCTCTCTTGTGGAAGTAAACAATATACCTATTTTTTGCCTTAGATTTAGGACATGCTTTGGCCCTTGCTAAAGCTCCCTAGATTTAGGATCTGAGGTTGCTATTTTCCCTTGGGCTACAAACATAAATCCTCACCTCTTAAGCATTTTACAATCTTGTATTATGGAATTATAAATCCTAGCTTTCTAATAAATTTCAACTCAAATACATAAATTCTTTCAATTCCAAACATATAAAGCCTAACCATAGAATAAGTTAGAATTCTCACTAGATTTTCTAGTATTATGAGCACTCCCTATTCATCTCCTTTGGCTTCGATAATTCATCTCTCTCCTTTTGATCCATCTTATTTAATTTTCTAAATATAACCAATTTATTGATAGTCCTATATTTGAAATCTTTAGAGACAATAATTGCTTACCTTAATCGAGAGCATTTCTAAGGAACTCATCTTCCTTAGGATGTAATTAACTATGAGGGCTTGCCCCCATAAACTTTAGAATCCAATTTAAATAAACCATGCTTTATTCATCTATATAAAGTAGAGAAAAATCTCTAGTATATTCGAAGACCCATCATGCCTTAGGAGTCCTTATTAGGTGAATAGGTCCATTATAGGGTAGTGATTTCTATCTTGAGATAGTGCACTATTCCTTTAAAGTCGCAATCACCCCAATAACTACACCTCGTGATCTATGGTGTCCCCATATATATATATATATATATATATATATATATATATATATATATATATATATATATATATATATATATATATATATATATATATATATATATATATATATATATATATATATATATATGTGCTAAAAATATCATTTTTTTTTGCCAATCTTCTTTATAATTTTTTAACCAAAAAAGGTATCTTATCATCTTAATCTGAATGTCATTAGTGATTTTAAATTCTTCTTAGATAGAGGAGTATAATCATGAACTATTTCTAGGTTGTTATCTTATTAACCTCACTTTTGGAGTGAGGATCCAATCTTCCCATCTTAGATCTAGGAGTCTTCTAGACACTAAGAGCTCAATCATAGATACTTCTAATGACTAAGTGAGCACTTAACCTAAGCCTAGATACTTATGAGGATTATCTATATGGATAAGGATAATTTACATACCCTATAGCCTAAACCTAATTTATGTCTACCTTCTTAGACTAAATCAAAACTCAAATTCAATCAATTCAAATTTAATCTAATTTTAAATCCACATAATTAAACTCCAATCGAATCTCAAATCAAATCAACCTTTCTAAGCATTATGATTTAATCTTATGGACTTAGCCAAAACTCTTTCAATATACTCAATTGATTTTCTCAAAACCAATTCAACCCTTCAACCAACATACCAAGATCAACAATCAAATTCAAGCCTCTAAACCAATTTCAAATCAAATCCATAACCCAAATCCTTTCATTCTAGTGAAATTTAATTGATTTTCTCATAATTCAATCAATCCTCCAATCATCCCTCCAAATCAAATCTATAATCAAATTCAATTTCTCAAATAAAATTAAAATAACCTAAGTCTAAGCCCTATGATTTAGTCTTTATGGACTTAGCCAAAATTCCCTTCAATTTAAACCAAACTAAATTGATTTTCTCATAATTCAATTCAATCAATTCAATCAATTCAATCCTTCATTCCAAACCAAATCAAATCTATAATCAAAATCAATCAAATAAACCTAACCTAACCATTTGACTTAAGATATTTCAATGAGCCAAAATCCATTCAAATCTAAATCAATTGCAACCAAAGCTATAAATCAATTCAAAATCAGTATTCAAACTCAACTGAACTCAAATCAAACCTCTATTAAGCTAATTGACCCATTTAGGCACTTGACCTAACGTGACCTAAAGGACCATTTAAGCTTTTGCAACCCAAATTGGATTAAATAAAATAACAAATAACAACACACACAATGATTGTTGATCATCCTTGATTGATCAAATGCAATCCATTGAGTTAAACCAAGTCAATTTAGTCATTTGACCAAGTTAACGCACTTAACCTACATGAGCCAAATTAGCCAAACTTCATCCAAAGCCAAATTAATTGAAACCAATGATTCACATCAACCTAAGATCAATACTTGAACATGACTTGACCACCAACTAAGCCAAACCTAACCCAATTAGCCCTTTGACCCAAGTTGACCCAATTTGACCTAAAAGATCAAATTGGATCAAATTAGGGTCTAACCCAAATTGATTGTAACTATTGGCTTAAGTTTATTTCAAATCAATCATTGAACATGATCAAGGCCTTGATTGAACCTAATTTGACCTATATAAAAGGTCAGTTTGGCCTAAATCAATACCAAATCCAAATTGATTTAAACCAAAACCCACAATCATCTTCAATTGATTAATTGAACATGAACCAATACCTAACCCAAGGCAATTTGGTCAATTTGGTCAATTTGTCAAATTGATCAAATTGGTCAACTTGACCTATTTGACCCAAATGAACTCAAATGAGTCAAATCCAAATACAAGCCAAATTAAACCAAACCATTTACACCAAAATATTCAAATAATCTTTTGAACTTGACCTAAGCCTTGGTCCAGTTGGTCAACATGACCAAACATAACCTAATTTGACCTACATGAGTCAAATTGAGCCAAACCCACCCAAAATAAGCTCAAACCCAATGAAATTTGGCATGACCCATCCTTGACTCACCTTGGTCCCAAATCAAACCCAACCCAATTTGGACCCAAATGGACCCATTATTTAATGGGTAAAGACTTCCATATAGGACAAAATCCATATTTTGGTGGTCAACAACCCTCCTTTGCACTTGACAGCCACCCAAAGCCAAGAATAGACTCTAGGCTAACTAAAGTGGTTAGGTCAACCCTTGGTCAAGGGAGGTGAGTTAACCCACCTCCCCTCAGCTCAACCAATTTGGGAGAGAGACCACTCAGCCTCCAGCCTCAAAACCAAAGCCATTTTATGAGATTTATCCCCTTCGATGGCTTACGAGGTCGAATGGCCGAAAATGGTCAATTTAATCTCATCCATCCAATCCAAGGGAGGAGGGGTATACTCCCCTCCATTCGATCCAATTCACACACTTGAACCCTCAGAGAACTCAAGAACCCTAAGGTGAGTCCCCTGAGTGAATTCTTGAGCTCCCCAAGTTTTCCCGTCCCCTGAAAACACCAACCCGAGCTGTGCCCGAGACCACATTATGTTCATCTCCATCAGAACTCAACCTCACTTTAATTAACTCTTCTCACATGTTCACCAAGCTCTGGTGAGGTGAAACAAAACTTCCCCCAAGAGTTTTGAGCACTAGAAGTACCTCTCTAAACAACTCCAATGAAGAATTCAATGTTGTTTGGTCCATGAGCAACCAACATGGAAGCATCACACAGGCTTCTTAATAGGGCTTTGCCTCATCAAAGAGAAGTTATCTCGGTCGGTTGCCACCGGTCTTGAGCTCCGGCGAGGTGCTATTCATTCAAACTGAGATTTCTTAATTTTTTGAGCCTTTTCAAAGAAAATGTGAATGCCATGCAAATCTAGCCATTAGATCTCTTAGGATCATTTTTGTGAAGGTGTGGATCATCTCGAGCCAATCCGAGCTCTGACGAGCTTGAATTGGGTGGAGGTAGGTGAACAGTGTCCATCTTTGGTCACAGGGAGACGATAGATCACCCGCCGTCCATTTCACATGATTGGAACAAATGGCCATGATTAATCCAATGATTAATTTCAATTTAATCCCTTAAGAATTGTGAGTTTAATCTGGCATCTGATCTTAAGATCAAACGATAAGAATGAATCGCGTCTGCCACCACCACGTAGGCGCCACGCCGGATGAGCTTAAATAACTAATCATGCCTAATGACGTGGAAATCGCGCCACATTAGCAATCTGTGTGACACAATGGGATTAGGCTTAATTAGTCTTAATTAATCCATTTTAATGGATGAAACTTTAGAAAACCATAACTAATTGTAGATAAATAAATAAATACAAATAAATAATCATTTTAAAGGTAAATCAAAGGGGAATTAATTAGATTTATTTTCATTTGATTTTGAACAATAAGGCTTAATTAGGGTTTAATTAGCTTAATTAAGCCCTAATTACTTATGCAATTAATTTTAAACTTTATGAGTTAGTTTGATGGGATGATCTCTACCTACCATGATTTTATTAGTATTTGTTGCCTATTAATTATGGGAAATTGATGATTCAAACCTTAATGACCCTCGTTAATTAATTAAATGATTAATTAACATTCAAAGCAGTAGAAATTAATTAATTAAAAATTATTAATCACTATTTAACCGTGAATGGATGAGGGAATAGGATTAAGACCCCTTTCCTAGTCTATTTTTCCCAAGTATATTTAATTTCAAGAGGATTAATTAAGATGGTAATTAATTAAGTGATTAATTGATCAGTTAAGTGGCCAAAATTAAATCAAATTAAAGAGGAATATCACATCAGATAATTAACAATGAACTTAAGGGTCCTCTTTATATGTTTAATAACATAAAGACCCTTTAAGAAAATAATGATTAACCCATAGGTATGGGAAAATCATAAAATTACTTAATTAGATTCTTTAATTAATTAATCTTTAATTGTGAGCCAATTGCATTAGGTCCTTTAGAACATTGCAATTTTATTTTATTCATGTTCATTTCATTTATGGCTCATTATTAAATGATTAATCAAATTAAAGAAACATAAGAAAGGGTAATTAAGTGATTTAATTAATATTTTAACTTATTAATTCATAAAATTTATTTAATTATCTTATCTTGAACTAATTAAGATTACCAACATGGGAATGGGATTAAAACACCAGATAATTTTGCTCATCTTTAAATCAACTCAAATCCAAAAATTAAAGTAATAATAAGCTTTGGTTATCTTTAAATAATTTTATTTGATGTGATTGTCCTTAAGAATTAATTTAGTTGAATGAACCATGTGCTTATATTTAGTTATTCCTTTCCAATCACTTCTAAATGTTGTATGTTATATGAATCCATACATTCATGTTTTCAAATTTAAGTGAATCAAATGAAGGATGTTTATGTAAGCTTGCATGTGTTGATTTAACTTAATTATATGTGTGACTATTATCACTAATTAATTCAAATCTACTTTTCAAAGTTTATAAAATTAATAATAACAAGTGTGGTGATGATAGTTATGAATACACATAGGAGTTGCATGTGCTTATAGCTTAAATATATGAATGTGAAGCTCTCTTTCCTTTATTCATATATAGATTTACATAAGTTTGAATAATAATGTGTATATAATCTGGACATCCTGAGAATATGAGGCTTTAAGTAGCCCCAAGGAGGTCATTTGATTACCTAACTTCCCTGGTTTAACAATGACACACACCCATTTAATTTCATTCCTACGTACTTTGGTATTAGAATTTGGATAGAGCTTTAATTCATGTGCATAAATAATTCAAACATTGAAAAATATAATTTTTCGCATGATTTCTATTCTCCTAATCATATATATTCATATGTATTTAAGATAACAAGTATATAGTTTGGATATCCTGAGAATACAAGACTTTAAGTAGCCCCAAGGAGGTCATTTGATTACCTTACTTCCCTAGTTTAAACAACGACACGTACTTACATCTTTTATACATGTGTATATCTATGTGATTAAAGAATGAAAATTCATCTTTCTATTAAAAATACATGCATTCATAGCTACTTAATCCATTAAGTGTATAGCATGTGAATGTAAAGCTTTCTTTCTTATGTTCACATATATAGATTTACATAGATTTGAATGCTAATAAGTATATAGTCTGGATATCCCGAGAATATGGGGCTTTAAGTAGCCCCACGGAGGTCGTTTGATTACCTCAATTCTTTGGTTAACAAAGGCACGTACTTATTTAATTTCTTTCTTATGTATTTTATATTAGAATTTGGATAGAACTTTAATTCATATGTATATAAACTATTCAATTAAATATGAATACAATCTCTTGCATGATTTTCAACATTATAATTGTATATACAATTATATGTATTTAAAATAGTGAGTATATAGTCTGGACATTCCGGGAATACGAGGCTTTAAGTAGCCACAAGGATGTCATTTAATTATCTCACTTCCTCTTGATTAACAACGATACTTACTTTCCTACATCTTTTATACATATATATATATATATATATATATATATATATATATATATATATATATATATATATATATATATATATATAAAATTAATGAATGAAAATCTCTCTTTTTCATTAAGTATGAATGCATTCATGATCATTTAAGTGTGTCAAAATGTTATGTATGTATAGATATGATAAGTGTTAAAATCATGTGCATGTTATATGTGATGGAAATGAATGACTTAATGTATTTCATGTGGTAGTAGTACAACTATATTAATCTTAAGATGCATTTCATGTTAAATTGAATCATTTAAGGTTAACTTGATCTTAAGGTTGAAAAAATTGTATAATAAACCATTCACTAAAGAGAACTAAATCATAAAAATGTGCTTTAGAAAGTGGGTTAGGGCAGGGATGAAAGAGGTTATCCTCTTTCTTTTCTTTGTAACACTTAGATGCTAAGTGTAAATCAAATGAAACCAAGTAAAATATAAATTAAAATTTACAAATCAACTAAACAACTTGAAATGAAACCAACCTTTTTGACATAATAAACTCTTCCACACTTGGAAAAGTATAACTTTAATGCTTATGTATGACATACCATACAAAATCTTAGCACACACATTAGAACTAAGCCACCACTCCTAGCTCTAAATTAGGACGGTATATGTTATGAAGTATATTTTATTTTGTGATGTAATATTTTAGACTAGATGTTAGGGTTTATGTTTCATAGACTGGATGTTAGGTCGCTCTTAGCCTAATAATGTCTTCTGCATGGGATTATGCTTAAAGGGTTGGCTAAAAATAAATATAAATATTCTCATTGCAAGTTGCTTAAACTCTTTAGCATAATCCAAGTTAGGACAGGTGGGCTTGGTTACCTATATACAGGGTACTAAGTCCAAATTATAAAGATATTTGTTTGGGGATGAATGTATGCTTAGCTAACCTCTATTTTGCAGGTGTAGTTAGATTTACTTTTCATATATAAATATAATTTTGCAATAGAAATTAGGATTAGTACTATGGGGGATTTGGATGAGCAGCGACCAGAAGGCTTTGTCTTGGGGTGCCTTATGATGCCTTTGAAATAAACACAACCAAATCAAAGAAGGAGTAAATCAAATCCAAGGAAGAAAGAATGAAGAAATAAAGATATGAAGATATAAAAACCCTCATAACATGTATTAATTCTAATTATAAAATTATTCTTTAATATTATGGATTGTATAAGGGCAAAACTCGGCTACCCATCTTTTCTCTTTCATATTATGGATAAATACACCGGCCATTTATTCTTTTGTGATAGTCTATAAAATTATTTGATGATTTGTTTATATTGTGCATTAGAACCACATGCTTTTCATAGTTTTCTTAATGTTTGATGTTTTAATGTGTGGCCTAGATACGTTAGGCTCTTAGGATAAAAATAAATTTTCTACCCAACTAATAACTCATAAGTAAAATTTTAAACAACTCATAACCTCACCATAATGCCTAAGATATAAACAAGAAAAATAAAAAGATTTAACAACCCCTTACCTATATGTTGTATGTCTCACATCATGCATAACATCTTGAGTCACTCTTGTTAAAAATGAGGGCCTCCATTTCAACACTTTAGGGACCGTTAGACCTATGAGAGCAACCCCTCACCATGGAGCTTCACCCTCTATTTTTTGATTTGGCTAATAATCCATTTCATCATGCATTTAGACATAAAAATTCCTAAAGCCTTTGTTTAAATAAATGAGTCAAAATAAAATAAAATTTATAAAGATTTTGCACTTGTAAATTAAGTCATATGTTCATACCACCCATGCTCTAGTCTCTTAGGGAGTGAGTTTAGGACTTTGGTCTCTTTCCAATAAAATAAAAAACCTAACCATCTTGCAATTACATAAGATCGGACTACATAGAATTAAAATATAAGAGGTATTAGCTGGCGGCCACTCCAGGTGGTTATATGTTTAGAAGAGTCGGATGGGTTTACTCTCTCTTATGGAAGTAAACCATTATATCCCCTTTTGCTTAGATTTGGGTTGCGCTTTAATTTGTGTTAAAGCTCACTAGATTTAGGATCTGAGATTGTTGTTTCTCTTAGGCTACAAGCATAAATCCTCACCTCTTAGGCATTTTCATAATCTTGTGTTGATGGATTATAAGCCCTAACAATCTAATAAAAATCCAACTTAAATAAATAAATCTCTTCACTTTCAAATATATAAAGCCCCATCATAGGATATATTGGAATGCTCATTAAGTTTTCTAGTATCATGAGCATTTCTTACTTCCTCCTTTTGGATTCTAAAAATAAGTCTTCTCCTTGAATAATCCCAATTGATTTTTCCAAAATAGCAAATTCATTAATAGTCTAGCCTTGAAATCTTTGGAGACAATAATTTTCTACTTTAATCGAGAGTATTCTTAAATAATTTATATTCCTTAGGATGTAATTAACTATGGAGGCTTGCCTCTATAGGGAACTTAAGAACCTAACTTAATATAAACCATACTTTATTTGTCCATGTAAAGTAGGGAAAATTCTTAGTATATTCGAAGACCCATCATGCCTTAAGAGTCCTTATTAGGTGATTAGGTACATTATAGGGTGATGTCATTATCTTTTGAGATAGTACATCATACCTCAATATCGTACCCAATCACTTTAATAAGTATCCTCTACGATTCGTGGTGTCCACCCTATATCCAAAAATTAACACCACATATCTACTAGATTATTAGTTTCTTTTAGGAATGAGATTTAAGCTTTACATTGGTTTTGCATATGACCAATTTTTATGATATTTAAATAAAATTACTCTTATTATTCTTATAACCCCCTTCAATAGGAGCTTTGGGCAAGTACGTTGGGCCAATGGGGTGGGTGGGATTAAGCATAGAGGCTTAAAGAATAAAGTGGAAGTCGCTTGAGTATTGATTTTGTCGATGGAATTAGGCTTTTTTTTTTCATTTAAGCAATAAAGTATAATAAAAGGCTTCCATTAAGTTTTGAGGGTTGAATATTTCAATCTTATTTTTGATATCAATCCTAAATATAATAAAAAAATTATTAATCAATTACCAATCATTACTAGTATAATTAGTGATCAAAACTAAGTCTAAAAAAATTTCAAATATTCAATAGAAAGAAAGAAGCCTTATCTCAAAATCAATAGTTGATTAGGCATTTTTTTTCGTGATATTTAAGATAATACTTTGCTTTTAATATTTCTTCATTTCTTTAGAATTGAGGTTGGTTCTTTCTAATATTTATTTTTAGCCACTACGCTTTTCAACTAAAATTTAACATGACTTCCCAATTTCATTTAGTAAAAATAACTCATTTATAATAATCCATTTATACAAGCCAAAAATCATCTATTTGAACTAACTAGTCTTGAAATCTGCTTAGGTCATATACACCATCATAAGTTAGGGTATAACATTTAACTTCTCAAAATGGATCATTAGAAACTTCTATTTTATTAAAATAATTTCCTCTCATTCCTTCATTCCTAAAAGTTGGTGGTCTTTTAAGCGTTTGATTTTCTCTAGGATTTAGGTAAGAATTTTTTTTAGCTATTTCTATTGGTGCAATTTAACATATCATTAGGCGTAGAGTTATGATTCTATCATTCTACATATGTGCTACAAATAGCTTGTATTTATTCTTTGATTTCTTACATTTGGTTTTTACATTCTTCCAAAATTTATTAAAGCATTATTTTATTTTTGTAAATCCTAAAATGCAAGGGATCAACTAACCTAGTCATGTTTTTAACTAGTTTATGAGAGATTGATTTAGGTGTAATGTAAATAATTTTTAAAGAAATATATGAACGAAAATTATAAGGAAATTTTTTAATAAATTAGAGAAATTAAATATAATATAAATGCATAATTAAAGTAAAGTTATACTCTAAGAGAACTTCTAGGTGGAGAGGGGGTACAAAATTGCCCAAGTACCGAGCTCTCTTTAGATCACTCAAGTCTTTTATGTTATATTTCTACACACTTATATTTTTATTCTTTACATTTTTTATTGAAAAATGCTTCAAAATTATCAAGTATGTTGTTCTTAAGAAATGAAGTTATCATTAATTATTAAAAAATAAATTTCTAGAATTAACCATAATAATTATCAAAAGGAATAAAATAAGTAATTAAAATTTGATTTGCACTAAGGGTGAGAATATTTTTAGAGTGGAGCACTCACTCATTTGGGTGTTCTCACGAAAAGATTTAGAGGTGAGTTCACACAAGAAAGAAAATGCTAAGTTATTTGATGGGCCCAACTTGTTATAATTTTTATATTATCATCATCGACTTATAAGGAGTATGCATATTTTCCTAAGCTACTAATATGAATTTAAACAATTATAAAAAAATAACGCATAACTCCAACACAAAAAATGTTGTTCTTACCAAATAAATGTTTTGATTGAAATTGCTCTTTTTAGGCTTTTCTTTTGATATTATATATGATGACGGTGGTATATTTTTTATATGATTGATGGATAGAAATGAATGGTCTAGCGTTTTAAGGGGTTAATGAAAGTTTTTGCTAGAGAAATTATGGGAATAGATAGATTTGGTGGAAGAAATGACATGACTAGTCTAACTTAAGCTAGTTTGGGTTGATTTGGAAGGTCACTTTAAAAAATATTTTTTAAAGTGGAGTATATGGATATAAATTATGATTGATAGTTAGCTAATAATATTAACTAATAATCTAGAGTTATTGGTAAAAATAAGCCTTTAGAATGGTTAGGTAGAGAGAGAACTTATATGATTCCAGATCAGACTACTTTAAGCTGATTTAAAATACCTCTTTTGAGAAATGGATTAAGAAAGTATAAAAAAGAAAAATTATAGTGAAAGGTTAGTTTAAGATTTAAATTTATGTTATAGAGTGTTCATTGGAGTTTGATGAGATTAAAAATGTTATAATGGTATAAATAATACAACTATGTGATTGTCTACTAGTTTAGGCCTATGAGCTACAAGGAAGGTTTTGTATAGATTTAAAGGCTTGGGTCGTGGATGACTACCATTAAAAGTTATTAAAGATATAGAAGATGACGTAAGAGAGATTAAGAAGATGTTTTGAGAAGATTAGAGAGCACTTATAGAGATAAACAACCAATCTCAAAAAGAAAATAAATTAAGTTAGCCATAAAGCACTAACACAAAGCGAAAAAAAATTTTTTTTAAGGAAATTTTATCATTCTAAGATGGGAATTTTTGTTACATACCAACCCTATTTATAGGAATTAAAATGGCCAATATTCAAAAAAAAAATATTTGAGAGATATTTTAAATGAAAAAGAGGTGGATGGCCATTAATGGAGAAAAGTGCCAATCTTCTTCATTAATTCGTTTTATTTATTATTATTTTAATAATGGCTAGCTCATAAAAAAAATTCTATAATCTAATTCAAAATTTTAAATAATAATATATAAAATTTAATTATTTTTATTTAATTGGGCTCGTATGATAGGCTTTAAAAGAGAATTTACTAGGGCTCTTTTTAGGCTCTTGTTTGGGTTCTTGTAGTTATTATTTTAACGTTATTTTTCTCAATCTTCGTGATTTGCTACACTAATAATTTATATGACTTCTATACAAATTTAACTAATTCGGTATTACATCACATAATTAACATGCTTATATCATTACTAAAGGTATGTAGTCTTCCGTGATGGCATGCACATAATAACACTGAATATTTAAAATGTTTATGATATTGATGCTACAAAGAAAATCTAAGAAATATCACATAATTTATCTTTGGTTGATAAATTATGATGAATTGCATAAAAAAGAATTACTTGACATAATTCTTAATACATATTATTCAAATAAAAATAAATATAGTTTTTATAAATTAATGTTATTTTAACTCATTTAGTATTTAAATAAAATATTGATTTAAAAATTAATTTGATCTGTTAAATTTTCTTGATTTTATGGTTTAGCGTGCTTTGCGCTGTTGCCACCTTCTGTAGCTATAAAAGGGATCGAATTAGCGCTTTCCTGGCATCCGAAGTTTCCCTCAAATCGAGATTTGTGGCAATCGCCTTCTCCTTTCCTGTCCGGAGCTGTGGATTATCGATTTCCATCCATCTACCAACTACTCTTAAACCTCTCTCCATCGTTTTCGTCGACGAATTTTCCCGAGTTGCTACTGCAGCGAAACTCCCAACACTGCGCGCTCTCTCTAGATCCCGTAGGCGAGAGCCTTCTCCTCTGCAAGTTCCTTTCTCATTAGCGTCCCTGCAGCACCTGTCGCTCCCTCCTTACTTTTCTAATCTTTATCTAGGCGACGAACGTATACAGGGTAAGACCTCGACTCCACTTCCTCCAACTTTGTCCTACAATCTTATTGCGAATGATTTTTTGTTATCTTCTATTTCTCCTTCTTGTCTTTTGGTGCTCGGGATATTGCCCCTTGCCTTATATATTATGATCAGGTTTGGTAAGCATCTTACTGATGTTAAATTTGATAAAATTAATTTCGAGGTTGATTTTTGTAGTTTAAATTTTGATCGCAGTTTTTAGTTATATTTTATAATTTTAAAATGAGGTTACTTAGTTTGCGTTAGCACTCATTTGTTCCAGATGTGTTATTCCATGTGCCGTTTGTTTCGTAGATTTTCATCGATGTAAGGATTTATGATGTAATGTGGATCATATGATAATAGATCTGAACGCTTAATACATGTGCACGTTTGCATCTTGTTTAAAACTATGACGAAATGATTGACTTTAGTAGCTCTTTTATGCTCTTGACATTTTTGTTGGATGGTTATGCATCTTTTTAATTAGCTATATGTAATGTTTGTGGTTCATGTAAAAAGTTGTGAATTGCTCACGATTGATTGTTTTTGATTGTTTTTTTGGCAATTTATGTCGATAACAGTAGATTGTGAATGTGGGGATAGTTCAACCCTTCGTCACAGTCTCACATTATTGCCTTCATTTTTTTTGAGCTCATGGGCTGGGACCGTGTGAGTACTTATACACCAACATATTTTTTAATTATCCAATGTGGGGCATCAAGTACCTTAACATATGAGAACATTGTATAAATTATACTTAAAATATGGATTATTAAGAATTATATAGTTTTTTTTTTTTTTTTGCTTTAGGTGTCAATCACCTTCACAAATTTGATGAAATGAATTTCTGCTATTTTGTAACATGAGCAATAATGCACATGCCTCTAACAGTATTTGTGATGCACCCTTTTTATAGCTTGTGACAACGATGTAGAGTAACGATTCAGCAGCTTCCATTATCAATCAATGTTCGAACCCTGGAAGCATTTCCTTTTGTGAGGCAGATATTGAACACATACATCAATGCCTCTTTTGATCCCGTGTTGTTAAAGCTTTATCATCATAATGGCACTCCATGGTTTCCCTTTATTAAAAGAAACCCTCATTTATGACTGCTTTATATGTTTCTCTTAGCAAGTTATTTTTCTTGTGTAAGATCACCAAATTATTGTTGAGGTTTCATGGTTCGTATGTTCACTCTATTTGATTATGACTGGTGATGGTTTGTTTGGTGTTGAAAGCAATAGTTGTTTGTTCAGATGTTATGTTGGGTGATAACTTTTTCATATTTAACAGTTGTAACAGATGGATTCGTTTCATATGAAGGAAAATTCAAAGCAATGCACGGTTTGTAGATATGGTGAAGAGGACCAAAATATTTGGACAACAAGAGCTTCTGAAAATTCTGACAATCAATCAAATAGCTGTCATAATTGTGAGGTAGGTTACATCTCTGTTGGTTTAGTTTCGCTGTTAGCATTCTTTTTTTCTTAAAAAATTATTCAAGTTACACGTACTCATTTGGAAAGGCATATCATTTGAAAATTTAAATACTTGTATGGAACTTGAATTGTTTATCTGCATGTATCTAACAAGACTTGTTTGCAAGCTTAAACACTACAACAGTTGTCTTCCTTATGTTCTTTTGTACTTAATCTTGTTATCATGTCATCTTTGTATGTCAAATTGAAAAATTGGGTTATTTTTTTCTTTGTACTGTCATTTTACTTTCCAAATAATTTGATTCACCTGAACATACATAATAGTTTCGCATCTTTGAAATTATCTATCTTGGACATTAAGATTTGCCCTTTCATACATCTAATCCATTACTAAAATTTTTAACTATGATTTTAGTATATGGATGAGTGGGGTGATATTAATTCATGTAATGTGCCCATGTTTTATGGTAACTCAGGGAGACTGGAATGTTGATTAGTTTCAGGCTTGCATGTACATGCTTATGCACACATACATAATCGTTGGCATGGATTTCTTTACATCTTTGTGCTGTGTTGCATCTCTATTCCATGTGAAATACTTAGAAGTACTATGACAAGTAAGGAGGACTAATATTAATGGCATTATACTTGTTTCATTGAAATACTTTTTATACATTGAAATTAATTTAATCATAGGGCTATTTAGGTGGTATTGCTAGTTTCATGAAATGTATCTTAGACCAAACTTGTTAAGACTTAGACAACCACCCCTCTTTTTCTAAATAGCCAATATTACTCTTATCAAGTCCTTGTGGGCAATAAATTAGCATTTGAAAGTATTTTGATACATTTTTTTCAAAACTCTGGTTCCTATTCCAACCATATATCCTTTAAATGTTAAACTCTTGTTTGAAAATTTTCAGTGTCCAATGCAATCCCTTAAGATTCAATAGATAGATCAACCAATATTGCTATGTCATTATGACCTGAAACCCTATTTGCCTACAAAAATTTGTTCAAAACTTTAAACATTTAAGTGATGATATAATATGGACAGAGGAACAATAATAATGAATCGTAACATAGCTGTAAAAAGATCATGACCATCGAAAAGAACACAAAAATCTACATAGTTTGACTTAAGTGAGTATACGTTCATGGCTGTATAGAGATTGAATAATCCACTAAATTTCAATAAGATAAATGAATGATTATATTTTATACAAAGTTGAGATACAACAACAACAACAACAACAAGCCTTTATCCCACTAAGTGGGGTCGGCTACATGAATCCTTCATCTCCATTGTGTCCTATTATGTGTCAAATTCTCATTTAATTCAAGTATACTAAGGTCATTTTTTATACATCTTTACCAAGTCTTTTTAGGTCTACCTCTACCTTTCTTAACATAAGGCAAATCTAATGCCTCTACTCTCCTAACCGGGTCATCGGACGGAGCTTTATGTGGCCAAACCATCTAAGGCGACTCTCTCTAATCTTATCTGCCATCGGAGCTAATCCAACTTTTTCCCGAACATACTCATTTTGCATTTTATCTCTAAGAGTAAAGCCACTCATCCACCTGAGCATCCTCATCTCTGTAACACTTAACTTAGTCTTATGCTTCTCTTTTATTAGCTAACATTCTGCATCATAAGTTATTGCAGGTCTTACCACCATCTTATAAAATTTTTCCTTAAGTTTAAGTGAAATTTTTCTATCACACAACAGGTCAGATGCATTCCTCCACTTCAACCATCCAACTTGAATCTACTAATAACATCTCCATCTATTTCACCATCATTTTGAACAATAAGGCCTAAATATTTGAATCGCTCACTCTTATTAATGACTTGTTCATCTAATGTCACAACATTACCACTAGAACTTCTACAACTAAAATTACACTCCATATATTCAGTTTTAGATGTACTTAAATGAAAACCTTTAGACTCTAATGTTGACCTCCATAATTCAAGTTTCTCTTGGACTCCCTCTCTAGTCTTATCAACAAGAAGAATGTCATCAAGAAAAGCATACACCAAGGTACATCTTTTCGTAAATGCTAGTAAGAACATCCATAATAAAGTAAAAGATAAGGGCTTAAAGGATCCTTGATGTAATCCAACCTGAAATAGAAAATATTTTATCAATCCTCCTTGTGTTTGGATGCAAGTAACAGCTCTAGTATACATATCCTTAATGATTTGAATATAACCAATATTAAATTCTTTTTGTTCTAGAATTCTCCAAAGAACATCTCTTGAAATTTTATCATAAGTTTTCTCTAAATAAATAAATATCATATGTAGATCCTCCTTACTTTCTCTATACTTCTCCATCAAACCTCTTAACAAATGTATAACATCCATAGTAGATCTACCTGGCATGAAACCAAACTGATTGTGAGAAGCTTTTGTATCACATCGTAACCTATGCTCAATTACACTCTCCATAATTTTAATGTATGACATATTAACTTAATTCCTCTATAATTTGCACACTCTTGTGCATCACCTTTATTCTTAAAAATAGGAACCAACAAACTCTTTCTCCACTCATCTGACATCTTTTTAGTCTTTAAAGTAATATTAAAAAGATTTGTAAGTTAAGAAATTACTTGATCTCCTAAATATTTCCATACTTCTATTGGAATATCATCAGGTTCTATTATTTTTACACATTTCATTTTCTTTAAAGCTTCTCTAACTTTAGATTTACTAATACGACGATAAAAATAAAATTCTCTATTTTTTTTAGGGTATTAAGGTTGCTAAAATCAATCGTACTTTCAGATCATTCATTGAAAAGTTTATCAAAATATCTCATCCGCCAATTTCAATATCCTTTTCGAAAAAAAGTACTTTATTATTTTCATCCTTAATACACCTCACTTGAACTAGGTCTTTACTTCCCCTATCCCTTTGGTTGACTAACTTATACATACATCTTTCATCTTCTTTGGTATCTAATCTATTATATAAATCACTAAAAGTTAAATTTTTTGCATCATATATTATTTTCTTAGAATCTCTACAACCCACTTTATATCTTTCCCAATTCTCCAAGTTTTTACATCTAAACCAAGTTTTATAACAATGCTTCTTATTTCTTATTTTTTCTTACACACTCTGACTTCACCATCAACTATTTTTATTAAAAAAGTTTTCCTTTTGATTCTTCTAGCACATTTTTAACAACTTGCTTAATTTTATTTGTTACTTTTTTTCACATAACATTAGCTTCCTTATGAACATCTCAGATTTTAAGCTCTTGTAGCTTGCTCTTTAAAAAAAAAAAAATTATTTGTGTTCTTTAAGTGTCCCCATCTAATCCTAGGACAATAATTTGATTTATTTTTTCTCTTACAAACTTTCATCTTAAAATCTAAAACTAACAATCGATGTTGGGTACTTAAACTTTCACTTGGAATGACCTTACAATCTTTACAATCTAACCGATCTATTTTTCTTATCAGAAAATAATCAATCTGTGTTTTACTAGATCCATTTTTATAAGTAATAATATGTTCATATATTTTCTTAAATAATGTATTAGCAACTACGAAATTATAAGCTAAGGCAAAATCTAATATAGTCCTACCTTATTCATCAGTCACTCCAAATTCATAACCACCATGAATATTTTTAAAATCTTCTACCACTCTACCAACATGTCCATTTAAATCTCTTCCAATAAATACTTTGTCTTCAAGAGGTATCTTTTGTATTAATCTCTCTAATTCATTCCAAAATTTTTCTTTTGAGCTTACATCCAAATCTACTTGAGGAGCATAAACACTTATAACATTGATAATCTTAGTATTAACAATAATCTTTAAAGCTATAATTCTATCTCCACATCTATTAATATTTATAACATTATCCTTTAAATTTTTATCTATAATCACACCTACACCATTTCTAGTTCGACTTCTACTTGAATATTAAAGTTTAAAACTTAAACTATCAATCTCCTTGGCCTTCTCCCCAACCCATTTAGTTTCTTGAACACATAAAATATTTATATTTCTATGAACCATAATATCTATTAATTCATTAATTTACCGTAAGAGTACCATATTCCAAGATCCTAACCTAATTCTAGTTTCATGGAATAACTTCTTTGCCCGCATCCGTCCATAATGTGGGAACCCCTTGCTTATTGCATGATCACGGCGACCACTGCACATTTTCACTTATTCAAGTCATACGCTAAGCAGGGACGACGTTAACACAATGATTTAAATGATTCATATCATGATTATTTCGACAAGTTTTACGTTAGCTGTCGACTACCTATCGCAACCCTCCACTTTTCACATCTAGACTTGGGACCGACAAAGGTAGTGTCACAAAGTTGAGATATGAGAAAATATATCTAATACTGTTCTCGGATGGCCAAAAGGGTAATTATGGTCAAAAGGGATTAAGGAAAAAGGTTGTAGTGGGGTTGCAAAAGGACATTACTTGCTGTTCATGGAATTTAGTTTGCCAGAATAGCAGTTTGACAGTTACAAAAAAACTCTCGGACAATAGTTGGAGTGTCACGACCCGGCCCGGGAGTTTGGAATACCAAGGCGGGAACAAACGGTCGGACGGATAAAAGAAAATATTTCCTAACATTTTCAATCGTAAACAAAATCTCTAATCATATAAGAGCCACTACAATTTATAAATTATTTAATAATTTGTCTACACATATATATGCTAACAAAATTCATATGAAATATAATTTAAACATAAATCAACATAACTGACATAATTACTTATCTCCTAAAGTCTCACTGGCGATAGACATAACCCTTAATTTAATCACCTATCTAGTTAGGATGGTTACCTGAAAAAAAAAAAAACTAATAATTGAATAAAATTCAGTGAGTCAATTATCTTTGTTATCTTATAGTAAACAAGAAGGTAGAGTAATGTCATTAATGGTTTTGTTATAACATATACATAAAAGAAATTAAACAATCAAACATACAAGAGGTATGTCTGAAATATTTATGTGAACTTTTACTTTTATATTTATCATCATTTTAGGAGTCATCGTCTAAACCTTTATCAAAAGAAATTTTTACCAAAACTCCAAAGGACAAGTAGCCATTATCATTTATCAATTTTATTGGTCTTTTTCATGTACATGTATATTGTGTCTTCAGCCAGTACCATAAGGAGGTGAACTCCACTTTCAACATACACATTCATATCATACAATTTATACAACTATACATTTTAATTCATCAATAAATCAATTAATTCTGTGAAACGACGTGAGTAACAATATGATCTAACAATTAAGCTGTTCATTCAATATGAAGAAAACGTGAAAATCAATTACAATTTGCAGTACAGGAAAACGTCATAATCATGTATAAATGCATTTTATCACAATAAATAAATAAACTTTTACTATAAATGTAAGAACATAATTACCCACTTTAATTTGCAGCATCCTCTTGAATCTCTTTTTCTCTTTAACACTTTTTTTTCCTTAATTAAAGTTCCTATAATTAGAAACATTAACTTGATCAATACTCATAACTATCTACAGTATCACATAACATAACTTCTTATGATAATTTATATTATGGTTACTAATATAAATATAATCATGTCGTTTGTAGAAGTTCTATATATTTTCTTCTTACTTTCCTGAATTAATTATTTAAATTAATTAATTTATTTTATTGTTTCCATAAAATCTATACTTATAAATACATAAGAAAGACTAATTTTGTATTATTATAAATTATAATATATGTTATTTTTATTTATATTTATTAGCTAAATATCAAGTTAATATTTAAGATTATATTTTATATGTAAATATTTAATGTTTAAATAATTGAATTTGATTTATACTATAAGAGAGTGAAATTATATTATTTTTCTATTAATAAAATCAATAGTGTTCTTACTACCTCCATCTCATTCATAATCTCAATTTAGATGAATCTTGCAATTATTTTCTACATAATTTTTGGCATAAATAAAATGTAAGCTAGAGATACAATGATAAAATCACACTTGTAAGTTTGCGAACTTATTATTTCTCACCGAACTTTTATCTTTCGTTTCAATTTCTTTTCAATTTAATAATAATTATTTCAAATTTGACTTAGGGTTTCTTATAGTACTTGGAGCATGATTAAATCAAAAGAAAAATTCAATTTATAATAAATAAACTCTTACCTTATATTATAAAATCTCGGTTTTTGCCTTAGACCCAAAATTCCGTCGGCTTCTGATGTTACGCATGCTCGGTCGGTCGCTCCTTTCCTCCCGTGTATGCAAGGGTGCCCTCTTCCATCTTCTTTGGTCACAAATGCACGAGTTCGAGTCGTCTCTCCTCCACACATGTTAGGTCACACACGCATCCGACTCCCTCCCGTCGATCGCAAGGGTTCTCTCCTCCTTCTTCCTCGGTCGACGGCGCACGGAAGGCTCTCCTCCTCCTCTCTGTGTCGTCGACGCACGGGTGCTTGGCTTGGGCACACACGCACGCAAGGAAGCCGTCTTCCTCTTTTTCTCCCTCGTTTCCTTTTTCGCTGTTTTGGGAGTTCGATTTCGGTAAATCGAAACTGAGTGCCCCTTTCAATTCTTCTATTTGTGGCTAATTGTCACGATGGTTGGATTTCATTTGATTTTTATTTTTTTTGTTTCCCCCTTTTTTTTTCTTTTGATTTCCGGTTATTACATGGAGCGGCTTTAGAACGAGAAGAGAGGATTTGGGAAGGATCCACCACCAAATCTACACAAGATATAACCCTAGACACCACTTGCGAGGTTTAGATACAGCTAAAATACTAAAATATTAGAAAGAAATTGTCTCCGATACAAAACGGCAAAAAATCGAACCATAGAAACAAAAACGGAAGTCTATTTATATCAATGCTATTAACCTTAGCCTAGGATAGCAAAAACCATCCCAAATAAAGGCCAATAGAAACTGATTAGTTCAGAATGAACTGGGCTTGCGTTTGTGATGGGAGAAATCCCATTACAGCCGCACGCGATTTTTACCGTGTGCAGGAGGGCACATATCGTGTCATTCTCTTCGGGTTGGGGAGGCATCACCTTCACCAATCAAAGTTTCGGCAACCTCATAATATGGAGACAAGTCTGCTATATTGAAGGTGTCGGCGATGCTATAATCTTCTAAGCATTATCATTAATCTTCTTGATGATTCTAAATGGACCATCTGCTCTAGGTTTAAGCTTTTCGAATAAACTAGGAAACCTCTCCTTCTTCAATCTAATCCATACCAAGTCACTCTCTTTAAAATCCTAGGCCTCCCGAGACTTGTTTGCTTGCTTTTGATACTTAGCATTTTGCTTAGCAATTTCCCGTTTGACCTGTTCATGTAAAGACTAAATTTCCTTCACCTTGACCTCGGCATCGACAGTAGACTCTATGTTTGAAAGTATATGAGCCAACTCCAATGGGGTGAGAGGATGCTTCTTATAAACTATCTCAAAAGGACTGCGATCTATCATTGCTTCGTGGACTGTTGCAAGCAAATTTTACCTAGGGAAGATTTAAATCCCTGCATTATATTTTTTCCCACAAAACACCTGAGGAGGTTTCCCAAATTTTGATTCACCACATCTGCTGAACTGAACTGAAATTTTATACCCAACTTGTCCCATAAAGTCCCCCAAAATTGTTTAAGAAATTTCATATCCCTGTCTAAAGTGATGGTCCTACACGATGAAGACGGGCTATTTATCTGAAATACATATTTGTCACATGCGATGCATCCACTGTCTTTTGGAGAAACGGTCTACTACTACCATGATAAAATCCTTGCTTCATTGCGTTCGGGGAAGATCAACAACAAAGTCCATGATTACATCTACTCACTGACTCTGTAATAGGAAGCGGAGTGTAGAGACCTGTATTCAAACTTAGAGTCTTAACTAAGTGGCATACGCTACATTGTCAAACATGCGTCTCCACACCTCGAACCATCTTGGGCCAATAAAAACTCTCCTTCCCCCAAAGAAAGGGTTTTCTCCCTGTCAAAGTGTCCTGACATTCCCCATTGTGACACTCTTGTAGGATGAACTCTCTAAGTGAGCTCCTTGGGATTCACAATTTATTCTAGAAGAATAGGTAACTATCTAATATGTGGAATTGCTCATATGGTCTGTCACGACAACGTGCCCAAATCTCCTAAAAATGCTCATCTAGTATATGCATTCTTTAATTCAAAACCCATGAACTTGGATTGTATTGTAGCGATCAGTAAATTTCGCCGACTCAGAGCATCTGCTTCCTTATTTTGACTATGCTTAAGCATAAAATGAAAGGATGATATGAACTCCACCCAAGATGTGTGTCTACCTTTTAACTTGTTTTGGTTATTCAAAAATCTCAAAGCCTCATAATCAGTGTAAGAGTGAATTCACTAGCTAGCCGATAGTGTCTCAAATGGCTGAGGGCTCTCACTATAACTTAAAACTTTTATCATATGTATAATATTTCCGTTTTGAATCATTCAGCTTTTCATTGAAGTAAGCAATGGGATGTCCACTCTGGCTTAATACAACTCCAATTTTAATGTTGGAGGCATCACGCTGCACTTCAAATATTTGGTTGGGGAGAACTAATCCTGGAATGAGGTCTTTTGCATGTTAAATGTCACGCAGTGGTGGTAGTCTAGCCGATACAATGTCTGTCAGAATATCTTAAAATTTTGCTAGTATAGGTTGCACCTCAACTTATACTAGTGTCTCAATCTCTTTACTTTTAAGTACTATTAATGGTACCCCCAAGGGTGTTTCTCTCATGGCCTACATAATGATAGCACTAGGGATTATGGTTTTTTTCTCGGCCTGAGCATCTATCACCTTAGACTCCTTTCAAGATAAGTACAATGTGCTTCTCTTTTGGTGAATGAATATATATTCTTGTAGCCATCATGAATACTTCTCCTATCATATTGTCATGACTTACCAGGAGAGCATCCATAGGCACTACATCACAACAAATGTGTTCTTGGAGCTCATCCCCGATAGAGAATTCCACTAAACACTTCTTGTTAACACAAATATTATCCCCATTCTTTAGCCTAGTAAGGGAATATGGCTGGGTGTGCTTCTGAGTAGAGAGGTTCAACTTGTCCACCATTTGTGTAGACACCACATTCTCGCAATTGCTTCCATTAATGATAAGACTACATATCTTACCCTTCACAATGCATCGGGTATGGAAGATGTTGTGCCTCAACCACTGTTGTTCCCTTTTGGATTCAAATTGGAGCACCCATAGAACCATAAACATCTCCCCATCATCAACATAAGTTGATATTCATCATCAGGTGCATCCTCAGCTGACTCATTTTCATCCACCTCAACTGCTTCTTGCTCTGTAAAGGAGATCACCCGTCTATTTGGGCAATTGGATGCAATGTCATCATAGCCATGGCACATGAAGCACTTCCTGGTTGGGAAGGTGTTGGGTGTATTGGCCTTCTCACCCTTCTTTACATCCTGGGCTGACTTATCCTCATGAAGAATTGGTTTTGCACTTCTAGTAGATGTATTCTTGTTGCTAGATCCAGGGTTGAGCTTTGTCTGAAGGGTATAGTGCTCTTGATATTCTTGTGTTGCCTCTCCATATTTTGAGCTAATGTTTGCACATCAGTCAAGGTCCAATTTTTGCTGTTAGAAGGCTTCAATTCTCACAAGTATCTGGCAATTGTGTTCTCCTCTGACTTGACCAAGTCATATTTTAACATGAGTTGCTCAAACTCACCTGCATGCTCCTCAACAGTCAGCTCCCCTTGTTGTAGATTATAAAGTCTCAAGAAAACATCTTGCTTATAATGTGCAGGTAGATACTTGCGTTGCAACTTCTTCTTCATTTTAGACCATGTAGTGATCTTACTTCTACCTTCACATTGCTTTATGCGCTTCAAGTTCTCCCATCATAATAAAACTCTCTTCTTAAGTTTGATGGCAACTAATTTGACCTTCCTGTCTTTTGGCTTGTCATTGTATTCAAAGATTCACTTTATAGTCTGTATCCACTCTATGAAAACATCTGGATCGATATGTCCAATTTGAGATGTTAACTTTTACCTCGAGGTCATGTTTCTTGAACACTCTCTTCTTCATCACTAGAGTCGGATTAGTGGAAGGAAACATGATTTGACATTACAGATGAACTATTCTTTATGATTGGATGCTCTTAGCATATGCAATGCTCTGAACATGTTCACTATTCCTTGATCTGACTAAGAGCTTATTCTCCTGCTAGAATAAAAAATATTATTACTTCTTTCTCTTTTAAAAACTTGAAAAATCTTTTCTATTAGCAGCAAAAATATATATTTTTTTGTTGGATGGCACCCGTCCTTTTTTCTGTTCCTCTTTCTTCTTCTTGTTTGCTTCTTGTTGTGAGATGTATGAAATCATTAATTTCTTCTCCGTACAATTGCCTCATGATGTGATAGGTTTGAAAGATGATATGTGAATATAGCTTGAGTTAGGTAGTCATTATATTAGAAAACTTAAGTGTGAATGAATATTGAGTTGGTAGCTGCTAATCTTGAAAATTAAAATAAAATTTTATCTAAGATATTAAAATAAAATTTAGACTCCACACATAATAATCTTTCACTTGGAATTTTAATTTCTAATACATATTTAATGGTGAACATTTCTTTATGTGGCATATTCTTTCATTACTTGTGAAGGTTAACTAATGCTTTTAAACACTTCAGCCCATCACAGGGTAAACTCACTAAATTTTATCTTATTATTGTGTTGCTTCTTTATTATGAATTTTGCCTATCTTACAATGTCTATTTGGATTTTTTAAGCGCTTCCTTAACAAAAGTTTTATTATGTATTGCTTTTTTAGAATCATTACCAATAAATTTCACAGTAGCTCCCATTTTTTTTTTTTTGGTAATTGATATTATATACTTAATATCATCCATACTTCCACGAGCTATAATCAAAGATGTTGAATACAACACATCATCATATGAAATTTCATTGTGCAATACATAGAGTCCATTACTTACCTTATAGACCATAAGGCTATAAGGATGTGAGCACCACCATATAGTGTATATCTTGTAACACTAAGAGCTCTTAAAGATATTAGATTTTATTTTATTTTTTATTTATTTTTAAGTTTGATACTTGCTTGATTCTAACCAACGATATAGTTATAACCCCATGTGTCCTTAACTTTATAGTGCTAGAATGTATAAGCTTGCACACAACTTTGTTTCCCATTCATAGCCATTTGAATTTGACTTACACATGTAAAACATATATATAAATTAGAACACGTGTAATTAGAATAAGCTAAGTCTAGAATCTATTGCTCTGGATGTTGTTGTTTCCAATCATTACACCAATTTCATAATTAGAATGATGCAACAATACTTACATCAATTTACTTATTTTTTTTGTGGCCATCATATGTTTCTTGTTTTCATTTCATTAAATTAAAATGATTCTTCTTTATGTATTCTTTCCTTTACAAAAGAAGCAACAAATCTCTTTGAATTATTTTGAGATTTACTTTTACCATGACTAGAAAAAAGCCCTCGATCTTAGGACTCCTTTTAACCTGTAGTATACCTTTAGTTGGTTATTGTCTCCCTCGAGACATCATTTTATTTGAAAGAAGTGAATTCTCAATATTTTCTAAACTTGTTGTATCAATGTCATACAACATTGTAAATTGATAGTGTCTATATAGAGGAGAACAAGAGCATAGAAAAAAAAAATCCTTAAATCACCATCAATAATTACATTAATATTCCTTAAATCTTGAATGTGTAAATTAAACGTATCATCAATAATTACATTAAATTCTTGCATAAAGCACCATATTTGTAGAATTTTCAGTAGATGAGAGGGAGGCGGCTAGGGTTTTCCAGAGGTAAGTGCTCTTGCTCAAGATTTTCAGCGGATTGGCTTTATCATCTCTTTTCTTTTCCAATTCGCATCTCCTTCACTTCCTTCTGGTGACCTCCGCCTGTAGGTGATCCCTTTGGTGGTCATGGCTTTAGGCGTGAAACATTCAACAAAACATTTCCTCCATTATCATCTTCCCCAGTGCTTCTTCCTTTCCGCAAGAAGCAAAGTGACTATTTCTTACGGAAAATGGAAGGAGCTCCTTATCCTGAATGATAAAAGCAAATCAATAGCTCTATCATATATCCCTCGAAACATCCAGGTGTGCTTCTCGAGGATGATTTATCCGACTGACCAAAAGAATGGAATTTGTCCTTTGGTTGGGCGCATTAGGTAAAAGACCATTCTACTGGATCGTTCGCCTTGTCAAAAGCGGTGGAAATTTAAAGGGAATATGGACTGTTGACCTTTGGAAGGGGATTTCTTCCTATTCAAATTTTCTGTTTGGAAGACTATAATCTTGTTTGGGATCATGGTCCGTGCTTTTAATGGTCGTCCTTCATTTTTCAACGTGGACACGGAACTTCCGCCCCTCCAAGGAGCACATCACCGAACTCCCTCTTTGGATCAAATTACCTAATTTCCGCTTTGTTGCTGGAACGAGAAAGGCTTTTCGAAGGTAGCAAGTCATATTGGGGTCCCATTAGCAGTGGATAACTTAACTGCTACAAAGGCTCGGATCACATTCGCAAGAATCTGTGTGCAGGTAACAACCTCTTCCAATCTTCCGGATAGAATTCCAATCAACCTAAATGGGATGAAATTCGATCAGGAAATAGTATATGATTGGAAACCTACAATTTGTACACAATGTCATTCCTTTTCACGAGGAAGAAATGCCCATTATTGCAAGTAACAAAGATTAATCTAGAGGAATTAACAAAATTCATCAATCTGACAGAGGGATCTCCCGAGAAAGAATGCAACCAAATCATTTAGATATTTCCTCTTATTATGCCCCATTGGCCATGAGTACTGAACAGGAAACAGAAGAAGCTTCTGTACAGGAAATTCCGCAGGTCCAGATGACGGCAGACCTGAATCAATCACCTCTTTCCTCTGAAGAATTGGAGGAGCAGGCGATAACAAATCAATCAGTCGAGGTGACCAATGATCAAGTGCCTCTTACTGTTTTCAATAGTGATACAACGGTTTCAGGGATGACTACAAGATCTGCAGCATCGTCTCCTAGCCGTGTCGACTTATTGAAACAAAAAGGGAAACAAACTTGTGATCCAGTAAATCTGATTATGAGTGAGGATAACTTAAAGCACACATCAAATATGATTCCCTCATCTAATAAAGGTAAGCAAAAAAAGGGCAAAAAGCCCTTACTCTCATCCTCTCAATGATCTTTCCAGTAATGGCTTGCTGGAATGTGCGTGTAGCCGTGACGTATTTGTATGCGCTCATTAAGAGTATAACATCGACATAATGTGTCTTGTTGAGACTAAAATCAATTCGGACGATGATCTTAATCCCTTTAACCTGAAGAAGTTTAATCTTTTCCCAAATGAAGTTTGCTGTTCTAATTTTGATCAAGCTCCGGGTGGACGCATATGGCTTAAGTGGAGTTCGAATTGCTTGGCTTTTACTCTTCATTCAAAGTCTCCTCAATTCATCCATGGTCAATTTACCTCGGTTAGTGGTATCAATTTCCTTCTGACTTGCGTTTATGCAGATAATGATGCAATTAAGCGTATGGAGCTATGGAACTCCTTGCGATCTCTGGGTTCAAACATTACTGCACCATGGATTGTGATGGGCGACTTTAATTGTTGTCTTTCCAGCTCGGAGAAAGCGGAGGTAACCCGGTATCTCTATAACTCTCTTGATTTTAGGGAATGCATAAATGATAGTGAGTTGCTGGAGCTCCCGAGCGTGGGGTTATTTTTCACCTGGTCCAATCAGCAAGTTTCTAAGCCAATCCTTTCTAAGTTGGATAGGGTTCTTTGTAACTCCCAATGGCTTGAGGTGTTTCCCGGCTCATTTTACAAAATTCCTCCACCCCTCTCTTCTGATCATTCTCCGATTATTACCTTCGATCACCATCCTCCTCCCTTCTCCCACAGATTTATGTATAAAAATCACTGGTCTCTATCTCTTGATTTTGGAAGTTTCTAAAGTTGCTTGGGGCGGTTATGTATGGAGACCCTCTGTTTGTATTCTCTAAGAAGTTATCGCAGGTTAAGAAAGCTTTTAAAGCTAGAAAATGGGATCTGGGCTCTCTTCATACTCAAATTAACCAAATAAAATCAGATCAAGCTATGGCTTTTGCTTATCTTGAGCAAGATCCTGGTAACCATTACTTTTTGCAGCTTGCCAAGGACATTAATTCTAGATATTTGAGTCTTGTTCGTAAGGAGAGTATGTGGGTTAAACAACGGGCTAAGCCTTTGGATGACTTATTCGAGGATGATTTAAAATTTCTATAACTCTATCGAGAAAGGAAAAATGCAAATTTAATTCGTGAACTTCACACTGAGAATGGGCAGACTTCCAATCCTACATTGATGGCAGAGGAATTATGTAAGTTTTATCACTCTCTATTCAATAGTAACTCTAACAATCTCATATTATTTTCAGAAATTCCTGTGGGAAACACTGTTTCTTCTAGTCAGGCCTTTGAGTTACAGGAAGAAGTTAGTGACTTGGAAATTATTTCTGCTCTCAAGAGCATTGGAGAGAATAAATCACCAGGTCCTGACGGTTTCAACTCCAGTTTTTTTTTAAATACTTGGGAGGTGACCGGGAAACAATTTCTTAAAGCGGCCCACTATTTCTTCAAATTTGCAAAGCTTCCAAAATGCTTCAAACATACACTTATTGCTCTTATTCCAAAAGTCAAGCATTCTTGTAAAATCTCTGATTACAGGCCAATTTCACTTTGTAATATCTTCTATAAAGTGCTAGCAAAAATTCTTGCTAGCAGAATGAAAAAAGTACTTCCATCTCTCATCAATCTGGCTCAATCTGCCTTTATTAAGGGTAGAGATATTGCTGATAATCTAGCTATGGCTAATGAAATTACGAAGGAGTTTTCTGAAAAAAATCAGCAAGGAAAGTTTCTCGCAAAAATCGATCTCAGGAAAGCTTTTGATTCTATTAATAGAAGATCTCTCATTCATAGATTATTGGCAAAGGGATTTCCTATGCGCTTTGTCAAGTGGATAGAGGCCTGTATTATGGAAGTCCCCTTCTCTGTCATCCTTAACGGTGAAATTAAAGGATGGTTCTCTTCTTCCCAGTCGGCGGGGTTGCCCTCTCTCTCCTTTTTTATTTACTATTGCGATTGATACTTTTCATGTTTCTTTGGATAGAGTAAACCTTAGATGTTATAACCTTTTTTCTGTGGGTTCTTGCAATGTGTCTCATCTTCTGTTCGCCGATGATTTGTTGTCTATGGGGGTTGATGATGGCAACACCATTTCTTCATTAAAAGGCTGCCTTGAAACAATTAAAGCTTATATGGGATTGGGTATAAACAATGATAAATCGGTCATTTGTTTTTCCAAGGATTCTAATATAAGAGGAGATCTGGACCCTATGCTTAATATTAAAATTGGCACATTTCCTCTGAAATACCTTGGCCTTCCATTGACAACCGGTCTAACTAGAGTCATTCACTTCAATAACCTCTTTGACAAACTACATTCTTGGATGGCAGGTTGGAAGAGTAAATTCTATCTCACGGGTGGGAGATATCAACTTATAAGATCATCTGTTAATGGTCTTCTTACATACTTGGTTGATCTCGTTGTTCTAAAACCATTATTAAGAAAATTAACTCTCTTACTTCTAATTTTTTCTTCCATAATGGAGGTAATAAAAGACTTCACACCATATCATGGTCACGGACTACTCTTCCTAGGGACCTTGGAGGAACAGTCTTCAATGCGGTCGATTTTAGTTAAATAGGCTAAAATCGTATGGAAAATACTTAAAAGCGAGACTCTTTATGCTAAGTGGTGTGGCGAAATATGGTTCTATTTGGGATTTATCTTCGTAAAGTCTCTTCTTTGTGGAAAGAATTAAGGTCCCTTTGCCATAAATATAAAGATAACTTCAAATATAATATTGGGGATGGCAAACGGTTTTCTCTTTACAAGGATCCTTGGTGTGACAAAGCATGTTTATTTCATCTGGAAGGTGGTCAGTTTTCTGATGTGATGGGTTTTCCTCGATGCGGTGGGTTCGATATCGAAGAAAGTGGGTTCTTCCTTGGAGCTCTTATCACGGCCTCTCTCTTCTATTGAGCAGTTAATCTTATTCCTTTAAATGGAGGGCCAGATTGGATTTCTTGGGGAGAATTCAAACACCCAACTAATGCTATGCTGAAAAAGGTATTGTTTGCTGATCAAGTTAAAGTAAATTGGTTTAAAGATATATGGTTTAAGGGCAATGCTTTAAATTATTCTTTGTATTGTTGGATGGCTTATATCGGTTGTCTAAAAACATCGGATGTGTTAGCTGGTAGGGGTATTGGATCAATTAGAAATCTTTGTTTTTTGCAAGGAAAGCGAATCTCATAATCACCTTTTCTTTGAATGTTCATATTCTATGAATCTAATCGAACTTTTCTACCAAATGGTGGTTCTTCCTTATGAGCGCTTCTCTTCATCAAATTAGGATACATTGATTATTACTCATATAATGATTAGGAAGCTTCATTTTCTTATAACTACTTTGGTTTATGTCATTTGGAAAGAACGGAATAGTAGGCTATTTTCATCTACTGTTGCTAATTATCATGAGATTACATCACAAATCCGCTTTCGGGTTGGTTATAAAGTGTCTCGGTGGAAAATAAAAGAAAATTGGCCTCAAAATGTGATACAGCAGCTTCGTTGGTGGAATATGGAAGATGCTTCTTAGCTACTTCCTCCCCCCTCTTTTCTCCCCCTATTTATCTCCCCCCGTTTATTCCCCACATCAGTGGTTTCTTTGGACAATGATGACTATTTTGGTTTTTCTGGTGATCTTTCCTGGGTGGAGAATCGGTCTGGGAGGCCTTCCTTTGCAACCTGACTTCAAGGAACAGATGGTATTATTATTGGATGGCAATCGAAGGAAGCCACTGGTTCTCCTTAGTGCTTGCTGCTTGGTTATTTCCTCCAGAGAAAATTGATCCTCCAGATTTTGTTTTTTTGAGTCGAGTCTGTTTGTTTCACCATATTTCAGTTTCTCTTTTATCTTTCTGTTTTTGTTAATCCAATGAGCTAATGCTCAGCGGGTTAATTCTGTTTCATTTCAATTAGTCTTTGCAGTTTTTCTTTACAGATTGTAAATTTTTGTAACCTCTTTTACACTTTGGAATGAATTGGGCTTATGCCCTCAACTTTTTCCAAAAAAAATTCTTGCATGCGAAGAAAATGGAGTCTCTATTTCTAATAAAATTTGTTTGGAGGGCTTTTGGTCATGTATGCCTTAGAACATATCATACATGTACGCTTAGTTCATTGTATATCATAAAATAATGGGTAGTATCATTAAATGCTTAGCCTAAAGACTACCTATTGAGGACTCTATTGCCTACATAGAGGCTCACCATTATCGCTAAACCTATGTAAGTTATCATAACTACATCAACTTGAGGTTTATTTTACTTTAAGTAGGGCTCACTTTTATCGCTCGACTTATACAAGCTGTCATAAACATATCATTTTATGATATTCTACATAATTTTATGATTTTTAAACTCATTAAAGTTTCATTATTAAATATTTTAATACATATATCAGTAATCTTTGACATACTAATTAATTTTGTGCATTAATATGTTAATTAGAAGTACTAGTTGTCCTATCTTTTAAAATATAAATTTTTATAAATGTTAAAAATATTTGTGATACTTCAAATCTGTGCTTTCAGATTTTAAAAATTGATATGAGATAATAAAATCATGAATTGTAGGGCATTAACATGCACTTAACAAGATGAAGACTTTTCTATATTGCTGACATATAAATTTTAATAATCCTTATAAATTTACATGCTAGATACTTAAGTAAATTTACTTCCTGAATTAGTAATTAATTAGTTTGCCTAGCTGACGATCAACCGCAAGGTAAAATTTATTGTAATTTTTACCTCAAAACCTTGTCATTTTCAATGCAATTTATGCATTTTTTCAATTTATAACGTTATCTAATTGATAACTTGTTTTCAAATCAAATTGCCCCCAAAATAATCTTTTACCTCAAATAGATCTCCTAATACATGACTAAATGCTCACCAACCTCGATTTGAAAGTCAATTTGCAGAGGGATACATGAAAATTTAGATTATCTTTGAATTCCAAATTTCTAGTCTCTCCATCTCCTCTTCTCCTCCTGTCCGAAGCAACCATTCTCTTTTTTTGTTTGCCTAAAGGCTATGATATGGGAAATAGAATATATATATATATATATCATGGAATTTTTTTAAATAGAATTATCACTAGCCATCCAGTTTTATGACATCCTTTGCATGAAGAGATAAGTGGAATTCCATTCAAAATCTACATGATAGTAGTTCATGAGCAGTAATATTTTTTCAATGAATGGTGTAATTAAGTAGACTTAAGATATATATATATATATATATATATATTAAAGTGATTCTTATAAAATATAGAATTTAATAAAAAACAATTTTAATTATTTTAGTGATATGTCAAAAATAAATATAAAAATTTTAGGTATTTTGATTTACCTTTTTAAAATTTTTAGTATTATAAGTGTCGAGTGAGCTTTCTTGTTTATCTTTTTTTTAATCTCCTTCGTCATATTTTTCAAGCATTTTTACAAGTCTTGTTTGACAAGAACACCATGCATCTTGATTTTTTATGGGTGCTCAAAACTCTCAATCTCAAACTTCATCGTCATCATCATTTTATAACCTCTTTTATACCAATTGTTAGAATAGAGTGCGTCTCAACCAAGGAGCAGGTATGATGTATCACAAAGTAATTGCAAAAGAGATGAGTGCTACTAAAAAGAATACCAAAATTTACATGAAAGTCGAGGTATAAGTTAAGGATATAAGAACAGATTCTGCTTAATTTTTCCCATGAAATATGAATAACTTGTTGTTATTAACTATGGTAATCAAGCTTATTAGTAATACTTATCCATCATTTTGATCACATAATGGCAATTTTCTGGAATGCGGAGGTATGCACACAGATGGTACTTGGCATTCCGTGGTTCTCTTTCTCATGAATTATGTTGCTTTGAAAGGATAAAATATTTTAAATTAATCATGATTGTTTTGACATTTATTGTATGAATGATAACAAAAAATGAGTTAATAAGCTCATTAACTTTTCTTACATTAGATTATTGGCTAAAGTTTGCACAAGTTTAGCAGTAGCAAGTGTTTTTGCATTAGCTGCTTTTTGATTATTCTGACTGTTCTTTACTTTTTTACTTATTTTTAGGGAAATTTTAGCTCATTTGTAAATTGCTAAAGGTGACAGAGAATATCACACCCCTAATCCGAAAGATGGTATACTCAATAATATGGGGACATGATAAATGGACTTAACCTTAACTTGTGAGACAAACTCTTAGGAGTTTGGGTTCAACGAAACAGTTTTGTATTCTAATAAGAGTCATCAAACTAGATAAGGAAGAAGGTTTTTTTTTACTAATCTAATTGTGTTTAATAATCCCAATAAGAGTTATCTCTCTATGAACTCACCCATAAATCAGTTAGCAAGCTTTTTAATTGAATGTACCATTAACATTCATATCTATGAATCATGCAAGTGATTGTAGAGTATTTATCAACAATATGTTCTCAATAACCTCATATAATTAGTGTTATGATTAGCACGAGCTAAGTTTATTGTATATCAACCAAGACAATGCATATGTAAAATAAGTTATGCTAAACAGATCATTTCAAGATATTTGAATTTTTGCAATAAATTACATGTTGAACATAATATTTTGTATAAATGTGTAATATGTAATTGACAACCTATAAAATATGTTAGGAACCCTTTAACAAGTGTGGAATATAATACTCCTAATAAAAAATATATATATTATCACACTAAAATTTGTCAAATCAAATACAAATCAAAGACAATATGTATATTTAATTGAATTGAACGACTCAGTGAGACGAGTCTATCGATGCAAAAATAGGTTACTTTAAGTCTAAATAAGCTCAAATCAAGCTCATAAAGTATACATGAAGACTTTGAAAAATTAATTGAATGGTCAAATGATCTTCAAATCTGACGTACTTATAGTCAAATCGAGTGGCTCGATAATACAAATCCAACGAGCTCAAGATTTTTCAAATCAAAGGTTGTTTGGATGGTCAAATTATCAAGAAATTATCTATGATCAAATGAATCAATATGATCCATTTGATGGAGTGTTTTGGGATTTTGGCTATAATTACTAAAATGCTCTTCTCAGAATCCCATAAATTGGACTCCATTCTTGTCATAAGGGGGGAGAAGTTTGAAGACCACTTTGGAGGAAGAAGTTAGACGTAAACTTGGGAGATTGTTAGTAGAGAGCTTCAAGTCAAGTCCGGTCATCACCGCTGCTAACGCCACGCCGCCGAATAAACTAACACCGCCCACTACCACCGTGATAACAATTAACATGATTTTGGAATTCCCATCATATTGATTTCTCAAATAAAGTCTTGTAATCCTATTATCGAGAGGATCAAAATTTTGTATTTCAAAGCATATATATAGTGAAACTTTTTGGCTGGGCCACTGTGATTTTTTTCTCTATTTCCTGGGATTTTTTCACGTAAAAATTATGGTGTTTTTACCACTACGAAATTTTTAGCACGCAATAGTTTGACGTCGTTTGTGAGAAAGATTTCTATTGCTCTTTCACAATGTCTGACAATCAAATTTCCAATCAAGATGAGCACCATCCTCCTAGCGAAAAAATTCTTATATGGGAAGAGCGCATACGAAGAATAGAGGAGCATCAAGCTCAAATCCTTCAGCTCTTACTAGGAGTAGAATTAAAAAGGGCACCACAAATTGGAGGAAATCAACCCTATCAACAACAAGATAGAGTTGATTTTGTTGAAGAAACTCATAAAGAACACAATAATATGAAAATCCCCCCGTACATCATCCCAATATGAATCTAGACGATATTGCTTGTTCAACTCACCCATCTCGTGCTGTCCGACCAACTGTGAATCCCCTTGCCTCTTTGGTGGGTTGAATCATCCCCATTTTATGGAGACATCCTATGAAGTCATTAAAAATGAATTACGACGCTTTGTTCGAGAAGAATTTCCTCGACATAAGCAATTCATCCCTCATTAGAGCATTCAAGAATATTCTTCTTTGCATGATGCTGTCTTTCAACAACTTATCATAGTAGGATATAAACTACCTAGAATAGAATCTTATGATGAAACTTTTGATCCATATGAGCATATAGATCATTATAGAACTATCATGCATATTCAATAAGCCCCTGATGTTTTATAAATCAAGTTTTTCCTGTCACTCTCAAAGAATAAACTTGTACGTAGTTCTATTCCCTACCCCATGGGACCATTCCCAACTTTGCTTATTTGGCTAAACTTTTTGTTCAATAATTTATTTCAAATCGAAGAATCATCAAGGACCCATCCCACCTTTCTGGAATACATCAGAATGAAGGAGAAACATTATAAGAGTATTTTTAAAGATTCTCGAATGAAGCTCGACAAATTCCAGGAGTAGATCCGGAATTATTGCCAGGTATTTTTCTGGGAGGTCTATGGCCTGAACCATTCTATTCATCACTGATGGGAGAAATAGTTTCTTCTTATGTAGACCTTATACAAAGAGTAGAAGCACAAATTATTACTGATGAAGTTATAAGTGCACATAGAAGACAATTTGAGAAAAATTCTAAACATAAGTACGTGTTAGAAGGTGTTACAGATCCCAATGAAAAAAGGAAAAACATTCAAAAGATCGATGAAATTATGAGACTTCTATACTCTACTAATTACATCCATGACTGACATCATAATGAAGATTCAGAATATTTGAAATGGCCAAAACTATTGAGAAATTCAAACGTCGGTGATCGATCACAATATTATTACTTTCACCATTCGGAAAAACATTCAACATAAAGTTGTGTTCATTGAAAGAAGAAATTGAACGTTTAGTCTGTTAGAAACATCTAGGCCGCTACTTATTAAAGCAACGTACAGATCATCAAAAAGGATATCGGAGGAATTATGACAAATAAATTGTTGGAGTTATTGTGTAAGGAGTATTATTGATACTTATCAAAAAGAAGATCTCACCAAATGAGCAATTAAAGAAAGCCAAGTTTCTTTTTTCTTCATTGAAAATTTTAGAAGATTTTATTTTCTAAGTTTTTATTATCAATGAAAATTTATTTATTGCACTTAATAAAACCCTAGAAGGTAGATCCATGAGGAAGGTTCGATGGAAAGTTGGTAGTGGATAATGTCTTCACCAGAAAGATCCTTTGAGGGCAGGTGGTAGATAAAGTTTTCATTGGTAACCTTGGAAGGCACGCCCCAAAGGAAGTCGATGGGAAGCTAGTAGTTGACATGATTTTCACTAGAAAGATTCCAAAAGAGCAAGTGGTTGACAAGGTCTCCACTTATAAAAATCTCAAAAGTCAAAAGCCTTAGAAGACACATCTACATCAAAAATCTTAGAAGGTACATGCACATCAAAAGTCTTAGAAGGTACAATTACATCAAAATTCTCAGAAGACAAAAGCCTCAGAAGGTACATATACATTAAAATTAAAATCTGTAAGACAAAAAGTTAAAAGGTACATATACATTAAAATCTCAAGATAAAAGTCTGACAAGACAAGAAAAAAATCTCGTATCACTAAAGGGGTATAAGTGCATGAAAACTTTAGAAGTTGAAAGTCTCAAAATGTTTGTGTGTGTGTATATATATAATCTCTTAAAATAAAAATCTTCAAAAGATATGTATACATCATAATCCTTTCAAGATATAAGTTTGAAAAGGATATAGACTTTTTATCGCCATTAAGGGACAAAAATTTTATAGGAAAATATATACTTTTTATACTGGGGGGCAAAGACCTTAATAAGCATAAGGGATAAACTGCCTCTATAAAAGTGATAGTTTTAACTTTTGAAAAAAATTGAGGAATTTGGGATGGGCTTCAAGCTCGAAATTGAAGAGAATTGGAGCTTGGTCAGCACCGTTATACAGGTCAGTGGAGGATTCCAAGATTTGGAGAAAATTGGAGGAACTTAGAAGCATATTGAAACCTGAATTTGAGATGTGCGCTACCTAACTAAGTCAGTTTCAAGCCCCGAGACCAAGGAGAACTAGAGCTTGAGGTGGGTCACACATCATCATATGTGGAGGTCACCAGAGAGAGGAGGGAGATGCGATTTTCCCATTCCCTTAGGTGGCATTTATACTTGAAAATTGACCTTTCATATTCTTTAAATAAATAAATAAATATATATAAATATTAAGTATAAAAAACTCTTTAAAATTCTAAATAAAATAAATATATAAATAAATAATAAAAATATCTTTTTGAATTCCATTAAAAATTCTTTGAATTCTATGAATAAAATTCTTCAAATTCCCCAAAAAAAAAAACTCTTCAAATTTCAAAAGCAAAAAAAAATAAATAAAAAAATTACAATAATTAAGGGGGCACATGCACCCCTTTCTCTCTCTCTCTCTCTCTCTCACATTATCCCCTCTTTTTCTCTCCTTCTCTCTCCCTCCTTACATTAAAAATAATAATAAATAAAAAAATATTTATTAATTATGAGGGGGCTGCCTGCCCCCTCTTTCTTTGTTTCCTAAAAAATAGTGACTCATAAAGAGTCAAAAGTACTATAAATAATCATATAAAATATTATTTCTAATATATATATATATTAAATTGATGTTTGGAGAACTATTTTCTATGATAAAATAAAAAATAAAATTGATTTTGATTTTTGCATAATAAATTTGAAGTTATGTAAAAATTTAATGTATTTTTGGACAAAATTAAATTTGTCGTCAAAAAAAGGTGGCAAATGATATATCATACTAAAATTTGTTAAATCAAATACTAATCACAGGACAATACGTATATATAATCGAATTAACAACTCAGTGAGACGAGTCTATTAATACTAAAAATAGGTCACTTCAAGTCCAAATGAGCTCAAATCAAGCTCACAAAGTATACATGAAGACTTCGAAAAATTAATTGAATGGTCAAATGATCTTCAAATTTGTGCTTATAGTTGAATCGAGCGGCTCGATGAGATGAATCCAACGAGCCCAAGATTATTCAAATCGGAGGTTGTTTGGATGGTCAAATCTTCAACAAACTATTTACGATCAAAGAAATCAATATGAACCGTCTGATGAAATGTTTTGGGATTTTGGCTACAATTACTAAAATGACCATCTCAGAATCTTATAAATATGACCCCATTCTTGTCATAAGGGGGGAGGAGCTTGAAGACAACTTTGGAGGAGGAAACTAGAAGTAAACTTGAGAGATTGCTAGGAGAGATCTTGAATCTTGAAGCTGTCACCACCGCCGCTGCCGCCATCTACCGCCGCCGTCAATAAACAACACCATCCAATTACCACCGCATAACAATTGTAACCAGATTTTGGAATTCTCATCATATTGATTTCTCAAATAAAGTCTTCTATCCCGTTATCGGGAAGATTAAAACTTTGTATTTCAAAACAAATATATAGTGAGACTTTTAGGCTGGGCTAGGTCCCGTGATTTTTTCACTTCTTTCCTGAGGTTTTTCCACATAAAAATTCTGGTGTTTTCTATTATATTCTCTACTATCTGTATGTGTGCTAAACTGTCAATGAAATTTCTTGCACGCAATAGTTACCTATCTCAAGATGCATTACTCAAACTTCACACTCTTCTATGAACCAAAAAATGTCACCATATGAGACTGGATGTTTCCTTGAAGATCATATGGAGTTTTTTTTTGCAGCACATTTGTGTGGCAGTTCCTTTGCTTGATTGTTGATGAAGCTTAATATAATGGCTGCTTGTATGTATAATGATGCTAAACTTGTAAGTTGAAACTAAATGTGACTTGTATTTGATTTGATGTTTCAATAGAAGTCAATTAATTCTGTTTTTCTTTCTTCATAAACTGATTAAGTTTCACTTTGGTATCTGCTTTTGCTGATTTTTCTTTCGTGAAACTTGACTTTGCAGATCTTGAAGAGTGGGCCTCTGTTTATATCATCTAAAGGTGTGTCTTTTTACAGTTACTGGATATCAGATTTCCTCTTTAACTAGATTTTCAGTGTTCTTGTTGCATTGGCATATCTAGTAAACTTCAGTTTTCTTTTTTTATCTTTTCTATCTCGCTGATCTTGCCTTCTAAAGCACATCTTTAATTTGTTTTGATTTAAATTGAGGAGTTTTTACTGAACTGTTCTTACTTAGAGTTGTCATTCATCAACAATCTGTGTTCTGGTAATTCCCACCTTCAAAGATTTAAATTAGCTATTTTTTTTGAATTGGTTTGCTAAAGAGAGATGCTACAAATTGCCGTGACATATGTTTGGCAGCTGTGTGCTATACTGTGCAGTTATTTTCTATGCTTGCATTTTTTATTTGATAAGTTTATGGTTTATCCATTTCTATTTCTATACTTAATTTCCATTCTTATTGTGTATTTGGCCTCTCAAAAGGTCTTTTCTGAATTATATGATTGTAGACAATGTCAAAAGGCAAATACTCAAAACCAAGTAATTAAAACGTTCAGCATCTTGTGTAAAATATAGAGATGATCATTTTCCGGTCTTTAAACTTGTTTGGTATAGTTTGTGATTTTGATTGTATCATAACTCAGTTTATAAGTGATTCTGATGAATTCACAGGAATTGGATGGACATCTTGGAAAAAACGGTGGTTTGTTCTTTCTCGTAAATCACTGATGTTTTATAGACTTGACCCTGTAAGTTGTGCACTTATGTTCATTTCTTTTCTTCACTGTCTTTATTTATTTATTTGCTTATAAATTTATTAACAAGGTATTATGTATTCCGGAACATACTAAAGTCAATGAAAAGATATTGCATCCTTTGGTTTCAGGTCATTCCATGTTGGTTGGTTGCCTTGCAACCTTGGCCATTGGGTTCGACGAAGCGAAGTACTAAAAAAAAAACAAAAACTAGAGTCAGGCTCTAATCCTACAATTTTGTTGTTAAAATATTTTTCCCTCTATTTGTAAGACTTGGGAAGGTTGAGAAGTGGATTATATTTTACTAAAATTGGACCATAGTGATCCCTATGACCCATGATTTGTAAAAAGTTTGGAAGAAATTATAAATGAATACAGGAGCATTAGACCACAATTCTTTGGGGCTTAATTAGTATTGCCTTTCTACATTTCATCCAGCCGATCATAATTAAACTTGAAGTGTCATCATCTTTTTTTTTTCTTAGTTTGTTCTGCTTGTAAAAGTAAGCTTTTTAATATTATCTCAAAAATGTATTGCTCTGTAGTCTTTTATATAGTCTAGGAATAAGAGTGCCGGCATCATGCAGCAAATTATTCCTGATTGTAATATTTACTACTATTCATCACTGAATGAAGTTTTTTTTTTTGGATTGCTTGGTGTATTTAGAACTATTTAATGATTTTATTCCACTGGATACATTGGGAGATAGGGTTTAGGATTAAATTGATCCCTTAACTATTTATGAAGAACCAATTTATTTAGTCCCAGATTAAATAGGAGGACAAATATGGTCCCTTGACTATTCGATCAAGGACCAAGTTGGTCATTCCGTTTGGAATTTAACGGAAAATTGTAGAGAAATAATGAATATTGTAGGGCATTTTTGGAATAACAAAAAATAAAAAGAAGTAGTTAACTAATAAATCCTACCCTCTTCTCATTTTCATTCACGCACCGCACCATGGAAGGATCAATTTGGTCCCTGATCAAATAGTCAAGGGACTAAATTAGTCCTCTTGTTTAGTCTGAGACTAAATTGGTCCTTCATAAATAGTTTATGAATCAATTTAGTCTTAAACCCTAGGGAGATATGTGGCAAGAAAATATGGAGTCTTTATTGCTTCGTATCCACTGGTCTATTTTATAAGAACGCACAGATAATTTTTTTAATTTATTGGGAATGACAAAATATTTATGATAAGAATAAATTTTTTTCTTTATGACTAATATCATTTGCTAATTCAGTTCATTTTGTTATGTTTGTCTATATTTTGCTTTTATTCTAGATTTTCCATTGCTTAAAATGGGCTCTTAACAGGTCAATTTCGAGCCAATCGAGGTTAGCTTGAAAGATTTTTGAGCGGCTCGAGATCGGCTCGTGGCTCGAATCATTCGATTTCGAGCCAGCTCAAATTGAACTTTTTCATCTTTTTTTGGCTCGAAATTGAATGGTTTTGGCTCATTTGATCGAGCTAGCTTGAATTTAATAAAAAATTATTAAATTTTTTTAAAGAAATGAACTGAATGCATGAAATTAAAAAAAATGATTTTCAAAAAGAATGTTTATATTACATTTGTTTTAAAAGATTATAAGTTACAATTTAATACACTTAATTTTAGAAATAATTTTGTAGTTACAAACTTACTAAGTATCATGTTTAAATTTAGTGTTTTTAATAATAAACAAAATTGATTTGATTTGTTGCCGGCTCGAATCAGTTCTAAAAAAAGTTCGATCGAATCCTTGGCTCATAGCTCGGCTCAATAAGTTTGATTCGATCTCAATCCAATATAAATTTTGATTCGACTTTCGAGCGATCTTCGATTTTTAAGCTAAACTAACTACTTTGCTCAAGTTTTTATAAAGAGGCTTTTTCATATCCTTTATTAAATATATTACAATTTACAGATAAAAAATTATACTGGCATCAAACCATGTCTTCCAAAATGTTTTGAACTTCGGAGTGTTTTATTTTGAAGCTTTCCAAATCATGAGTTGTTTCCTTTGTGTTCGCTTACAGAATGCTCTACCTCAGAAAGGAAGTGAAGCACCAAACCCTACTCTGGGCGGCATTGAACTCAACAACTCAGGGAGGTTAGAATTTACGAGGGTTACAATATTTTAGTCTTTTTCAAATTTGGTTATTATGAGATAACACTTCATTTGTTGCTAACACAAACTCATGATTATTCAAATGTAGTGTGGTTGTGAAAGCAGACAAAAAACTCCTCACTGTCCTTTTTCCTGATGGTCGGGATGGGAGAGCTTTCACTCTGAAGGTTTTTTTTTAAATTTTTCTTTTTCATTCCATTGAAAATATTTTGTTATTTTGTTCTCAATATTTGATTTAGGCTGACATTTTTTAACTTTAAAATTTGATTGTTGAACAGACAGAAACCTTTAACGAACTAAATGAGTGGAAAGCTGCATTAGAAGTTGCTTTGGCTCAAGCACCTAATGCATGTCAAGTAATGGGACACAGTGGAATATTTTTTGATGAAGTAGTTGACTCAATTGAAGCTTTGGCTGAGCAATGTAATTTCTTGCGCTAGCACATTAACAGGATTATACTATATTTTTGCTATGCAATATATCATCTGAATTTTATTTAAAAGTTGATTCATTTTAACTTGTATAACTTATTCACTCGTTTCTTTTTTGATGTGTATACAATAAGCATTTTTTGCATAATAAAGAAGGTTTTCATAATGCGGATGTTTTGAATAAAGAGGATCCTGGATTGTGTTTAATATGCCCAAGTTTTTGATGTGTATACAATAAGCAGAAGTTAGTAGGGAAAGGATCCTAAAATAGGCTTATTAAGTTGATTCATAGATCTTGGATTTGTGCTTTCTTGACATTTAATGTGGAGCTTTCTGTGTTTGTTTTACAATATTTTTACTTCAGTTACGTTAATCTGGAGAGCATGAGAAGTGTCTCATTTAAATTCCCTAAATTTTGCATGCTTTGTTTGAGTTTTGAGTAAAAGCTGTTGACATACGTGGAATGGAGAATATTTTATTTAATACATTAGTTTCAAGTATTTGTAAGGGAAGGTTAGGTGCAAATGAGGAATACCAGTTCAGTTTATTCATGGAATTTGATTACGATTACAATCTTCACCGTTTGTCTTTGTTTGTGTGCTGTGGCTTAAATCAGTGTATTGCATGTGTTGTATTACTTAATGTCCTTATGCTATGTGTTTCATCATATAAACTTTTTTTTGTGAAAGTTCCTTTTTCGTATGAGTTCATTTATTTTAGGTTTGTTTTTTTTATGCTTAATATTTTGGCATTATTATTTTCGAAATACGGGCCAAACTTGAGGGCTGCCTATCAGTTTTTATCTTCTGTTTTTAGCTGCTTGATGATATGGTATGGTTTATAATATCTTCTTTGCAGGCAAGGATAAGCCTCCTACTACATCTTCAGTCATTGGGAGACCAGTTTTACTTGCTCTACAAGAGATTGATGGGTCTCCTTCTTTCTTAGAGAAGGCCTTCAGGTTCATTGAAGAACATGGTAAGTTATCTTTTAGTGTTATATTTTATTTTATTTTGATCTACATTCTTAATATTTTCTTCACTCTTGAATAAAAGAATCGCTTACTATTGCTTAGGCAAACAAAGGCACGAATAATACTGTCTTTCATAGCTTATGTGTGGCTTTGTCTCGCTGAACCGGAAAGTTCCTGACTGAAGCTTGTAAAATTTTGTTAGAAATTAGTAAAATAGGCAAAGTTGTTATGAATCAATTGATTTTTGTTCTAACCTATTGGTAAATAACATTTGTTCTGTTTAAGCTAGTGTGAACTGACATACATTAGAAAGACATTTTTGAGCTTTCTCTGGTCTTCTACGATATATTCTAAGCAGGAATCAAAGTTGAAGGCATCTTACGGCAATCTGCTGATGTTGAAGAGGTAATGCGCAGGGTTCAGGAATATGAGCAAGGTTGGTTAGCATTTTTTTTCCAGCACTTTGCTTGAGGGAATTGTTTTATTCTGTTCTAGTGACATTGTTGTGCCTTTCAATAGCCACTTTGTTTTCTAAGAATGTTTTTTTGTGCCATTTAATGTTTTACATAGTATATTCTGTTATTCTATTTTCCCAATTTTAGGAAAAACTGAGTTTGCTCCTGACGAAGATGCTCATGTTATTGGTGATTGTATTAAGGTAATTCCTTTTTTTGGAGAAGTATCTGTATAACTATTTTCTTTATATTTATTTAATAAATTGAATAGAACCATAGTAAATCAAGTTTTTACATTTTGTTTGCAGCATGTACTCCGGGAAATGCCATCATCCCCTGTTCCAGCTTCATGCTGTACGAGTCTGGTGGAAGCATATAGTACGTTGTTTGCGGCAGTAATCTTTTTTCTCATACGTTGTCATAGTGATATGCTTTATCTACTTTTTTCTTGATACCTATAATAGCGAATGAAAAGTAGAATGCAAAGGAAAGAATGTGAACTATAGTCAAGTACTCAACTTGAACTTATGAATAACATGGATATCCATAGTATGTTCATAAAGAAAAAGAACATAGGTCGGAGGCGATTTTTTCTAATATTATTTGCTGTTCATTGTTCTTTTTTTTAATTCATTTTTTTTTTGTTTTGTTAGTGGGTGGCCTTGTTTCTGTAACTATGAATCAGTGCTAAGAGTGCATAGGTCTTTGTGCTACTTTATAAAGGCTTATTTTCTATCATTGGAGTTAATTTTGAATTAGTTGCTTATGGTAATCATAAAAAACTAATTTAGAATTTGGTGATAATTAGCAAACAATTAGGAATTTTCTAAGATATGGGAAAACCGCTCTGCAAGATTGTTGGCATTGAAAAACTAACTTATTAGAAATACTAACTTATTAGTAATCATAAAAAAACCTAACTTATTCAGCTACCTATCATAGCATTCCGTGTTATAATTTCACTTTCCTAGTTGCCTTTATCTTTATTAGATCAAATGCCTTTTGTATTGCACTAATTGAAACTGTTTGCATTGGTACCTATTAAATTAAATTTTTCTAGCTCTCAGCTTTTTTAAATATATCCAAAAAAATCAGGCAATTTTAATTTGGTAGCAGACCATGTTGCTGCTTATTTTTGGATTGAACAATTTTTGTATTTCAATCATTGATATAGCCTGTGGTTGTACCTGTTAATTTTTCCCAGCCCTCACAATTTTAATTATATGCAAAAAAAAAGGCAATTTTTTTTGAGGTTTGGTGTAGACCTTGTATCAAAATGCATCTAGAACAGCAATTGGACTAAAAATAATGTATTTTATGGTTAAAATTTTTCATGCTACTGCACATAGTGCTCTTAGTTTGTTTATATGAGGTTTTACTTGAATTTTTGATATTAGGAACCTATTGTGGATCCAGAGCCAAAAGCATACGTGACGCAATATATGATACCTTCCCAGAGCCTAACCGTCATTTGTTACAAAGGTAATCACTGAAATCTTAAAGACTATATTGTGTATCGGTGTTCACTTATATGGAATTTCCAGAAATGACTTTATTTCAACAAAAAATTGTTATTATTTTATTTCTTCTTGTTTAAAAACTTAATATTTTTTATTATCTCATTGCTTATTGAAGTACGTTGCGTATTTGGGACAGAACCTATATTATATACCATAGCTTTGGGAAAAAGTGCTGATATTGAATGAAATTAGTGGCGCTAACTCATTGTTATTACGGCATGTGCAGATGACTGTGATTCCACAATGCTTGCCAGCCTAACAGTGCTCCGTATTTCAGGACAGTCGCTAGTCTGTTTGCATTTTTCTTATATATAGATCACACATTAGCAATTCTTCATACTTGACATGATCTAACAATCTAGAGTAGAAAATTTACTGGAATAGTTTTCTTTGACAAACTTTATCATACCAACTTGCCCTTACTCATGATTAATAGGATGTTGATGGCATATGAAAGTTTCTTAGGTCAACATTCTATGTTGTCATGACAGATTTATTGAAGCTTGACATGGAGGTTTCATTGACATACATTGAAATATGGGATTGTTCTTTCAAGTTTGATCATAATACTTATGTTTTTCTTTTCTCCGAGTTGTTGGAATTGGGAAAATCATTTTGAAATGTATGCTTCACTTGTGCTTGAAGTAGCTTTATTTTTAAGGTTTTCTGTGTTAAGAATTTAAGTCTTGATAGTGCATTACGTGTTTCTCTTTAACGTCACCTTATTTGCTACCGTAAGCTATGTTGAAATAATGTCTGATCTTATCTTAAATGGGCTGTCCTTTTTTTATAATATGTTCTAAATTCACTTTGAAATCTGATATTGCTGATTGTTTTACAAAAATAAAAAAAGAAAAAAAATAATTATGCTTTTTGAAAAATGAACTAATTGTTATCTAATGGAACTGTTAGAGATTACAAATTTTCATGACTTTCCTTTACATCTCCATCACATGAATATCCTTCAAAAAGCCAGTGCTCTTTAGACACTTTCCTCCTAATTCGAAATCTATTTTTTAAAAACTCTTTTGGCATACAAATGTTTTGGATTCTACATTAATGCCACTTGCTTCCAGGACTCTCCTGATGATACTAACTGTTGCTGCTCATAAAGCCGTGAATAGGATGAGCCTCTCTGCTTTGGCTGCTTGCATGGCACCATTACTTCTTCGCCCACTTGTGGCTGGTGAATGTGAACTCAATAATGATTTGCAAATAGACCGTGATGAATCTTTTCAGCTTTTGCAAGCTGCTGCAGCTGCCAACCATGCTCAAGCTATAGTCATAATTCTTCTAGAGGAGTACAAAAATATATTTGATGTAAATTTCTGTTAGACTATGGCCCATACAAGATAGTTTTACATGTTGAAAATTTTATTTACAAGGAGCTAATTGACATGTCTATGACAACCTTTGGCAGGATGAATCTTTTTCTTCAGAGATCTACACGGAGTCAGAAGATGAAAATATTGAGGATGATGAATCAACTGATGAAGAGATCTCTAAAGATGATGGATGTCACGAAGTAGATAATTACCTAAAAGCAGATGCAGGGGGCGATACAGATCATTCGTATGGTGGAACTGCCAGTGGAAGTGACAATGATATTGGTAACGAAGATGGTAGTGATTTGGGTGGTGATGTTGGCAGTGACATAGGCAGTGATATTGGCAAAGATGATGACAGTAGTGTCAGAAGCGATGTTGGATGTGATGTTTACAACAATGGTGGTGATGTTCTCAGGAACGATGTGGTCAACGACATAGAGAGTAATTTGTCAAGAATCCAGGTAATATAATAAAATATGATTAAAATAAATATAATTTAATCCAAGCTTATTTATTTATTTGTATATCATCTCGGATCTATCTAGCAGCAGCAACTATTATAGGATTTTGAGGGGTTTGGGTATTTAAATATTTTTTGGCAACCAAGTATTTGATTGTCTTGGATTTTGATGGGTCTTGAGACACTTTGAGAAATTTCTGCCAAAAGGTTTTATACAAAGAACAATTTGGGGGATGCCTTCAATAATGGCTATCTAGCAATAACTATAACTGTGAGACTTTAAACATACATATACCTCATTTTATTATGGAAAAGTAATATTTATTTCAACTAAGATGCTGGTAATAGAAGCCCTAGAAAGATGAGCAGTAGCGCATCTAGTTGCATGTGTTTACCAAAGATTGATTCCAAGAAATATCAATTGGATGGGCTAAAATTGTGTTATTGAATGTGGGAAATGGCTTCCTGAACAGGGGAACTACTTAAAGCATATGCATCGGAAAGCCACTATATAGGTAAGTCTAGAAAAGATCACGGTTTAGTATGCATCTGAAGATAGCTTTATAGTGATGTCAGAAGGATCAATAAGCTTAATGAATTTTCACCAACCAAGTGAAGGTCTGATAGGAATTTGCAAATGACAAGCATTTGGATGACCCAATGAAAATTTATTAAAAAAACAAACAAGCCAGCTTGGAGATTTCTTCGTCAAAGAAGAAAAGCACAGATTTCCCTTGTAAAGACAAATGTTTATTATGGTGATCCAAACATTTAGGGAAGTTATCTTTTTATTTTTTAGTTTTGGGAAAATTTTGTTCGAACAAGAAGGAATCTGTATGCTCATATTTACATTTCAACTACTATAAACTAACAATTTCTTTTATTTACATTTTTTGGCTTGACTTTTGTAGAAAACACCCTGTTTTATTAAATTATCATTGTTTAACTGGTTATGAATTTTTTTTAGTAAACAAGTGCTATTTGTGAAATTTAAGTTTAAGTACAGTGCTTATTTCATATGCATAGTTGCAGTAAATACTCCGTTATACCTCATTTGGAGGCAGGATAAATAATATAGGTATACAGTTGTGCCATAAAGAACTGTAAAGATTCTGTTAGTTCTCTCTTTGTTTTTTATATTTGCTGTTGATTAATTATGGTTTTCTAATTTGTTTAAAGATATTTCCAACTGCTTTTCCGGTAAACATGCGGTTTGATGCTATGATGAATCATTTGTTATACAGGACACCATAGACATCAGTGCTCTTGCTGTATCTGCTAGAAACAATGAGGCTGTTGAAAACACCGGAATAAATTCAAATAAAGTCCCTGCACAGCCTGCTATGCGAAATAAGTGGGGGCGTACCTCTGTGAGCATGATCATGCCATTGCTTTGTTGTCACTTTGTTGAATTAAATCTCATATTATTTTGGTTTCCAGGCTAGGAAAAACCTTTCAGTGGAGTCATTTGAATACATTAGTGATGATGAGTAAGTCATCCACCTCTCCTGAATGCCTTTCCTCTTTTCCTTATTTTTTTTCTTAGGGTTCATGTTATAATATGCTTTGCTAAAAGAAGTTTCAAGCTTGTTTAACTTTTAGAGTTCATCTATATATTGTGTGGTTTTATGGAAAGTTTATATCTTTTAATATCATCCTAAAAAGTTCTTTGGCTATTCTATATCATCCTTTGACAGTTTTTTAGACTCTCTATGAGATGTTGGTGTGCCTGACTTGATCTTTAGAAGCTATGGTGCACAGATGTTTTGTAGTTTTATGAAACTTGTTGCATTAGTGACAATCTGAAAAGGTTTTGCAATACTGAACTTTATTTTAATTTTTGGTCTTATCTTCACTCCTCCCCTCCATTACTAGGTCTGAAGTTCAGAGGCTTGAAAGTGCCAAGATTGATCTTCAAACTAAACTTTCAGAAGAGGTGGTTTTCTAGTTGTATTCTCGTGTAGTATTTCAAAGCATTCACATTTTTTAATTGTGATATTGTGCTTACATTTTTTTGTTAATCAGATAAAAAGAAATGCGGTTTTGCAATCAAGATTGGATGAGAGAAAACAAACTTTGCATAAATGTCGTTTGGCCCTTGAGAAAGAAGTAAGTTCTGTTGATGTGAGTTTTTCTTAAACTTCTCCTTTTGGGGATGAGAAAGAAATTATTTTTACTAATCCTTTATTTTGAATCAAATATTACCCAAACCAATTACATTAATATGTACATGTTGTATTTCAAGTCGTAATTCACCCTTTTCTGAATAACCATATTGTCTCCCTTTAAAGTTATTAGTTTCCTCGCTGATTTCAGACCTTGACTTTTCTACCTCAGTTTTTGCATGCACAAACCATGCCAACCTATTTTCCATTTCTTGGTTTTCATTACCTATTTCACTTTCTTATCCTTACTATTGCAACAGATCCATCTTCTTATATTTTGCTAAATTTTGTTGTTTTCTCTTCGCTGATTAATATTAAATTCCATAATAGATTGATCACCTTATCAAGAAATTTGCCATAAGCTTCAATGACAGTTTCTTATCATTGGACACTTTAGAGATTGCTGTCTGTTTTAATTTGTGAATCTATTCTTACTTTTTATATTTTTTTATATTCCTTGTTTTTTCATAGAAATAGTAAGATACCTAAACTAGTTGATTTTAGTTTTATTTCTCATCTTTATAGAAGTTGAGTAATTTTGATTAATATCTTATTTTTCATTTGTTTGCTTCTCCATGAATTTTTGCATTTCGTTTATCAGGTGTTTCATGTTGCGGCATATATCATCTGCAAGTTGCATTTATCTTGAGACTCTTATGATAAAATCATCACAGGGATATCAAATGCATAAAAAGTTAGTTATAATGATTGCAGATATTTAATGTTTACACTTAGTATAGTTCGATTTAATCAGAAATTTCTCACTAAATAATGGAAAAAACTGTGTTCACTCAATTTATTTCTCATGCAATAAGCATGCAGATGCAATTAGTGTCAATTATTGTGAGCCAAGCATTGATGCTTAGTATTAGATGCATTGCTACTAATAACAAGACATGTATTGTAGATGATGTAGGAATGACGTGAATGATAATTAATTGAGTGAATTAGTAAGATGGTTCTGATCTCTGGCCATTTTATTTGTTGTTGATAATTTGGTTGTCTTTAGGCTTTCTGTTTTCTTTCATTACATTGTTAAGTTTTGTAGGCTTATATGATGGACGGATGTTTTGGTTTTGATTTTGATGCAGCGGGTTTTAGTTTGTGTTGCTTTTGATTTTAAATTGCATATAGTAAATCAAAATTTGTATGGTTAAGAAGCTTTGAAAAAAGTAAATTATATCGTAATTCTCAAAATGCTTTCAAAGAAAAATATAAATTTTATAATGAAAGTATATACATTTATTTATGATCTATTTCTTTATTATGTGTAAGGAAAGTATATGTGCAAGTCTATATAAAATTCATACATTTATTTATTGATAGATTTAGTAATTTTTTATTTTAGGGAAAATATATATTAAACAATTATTTATCTACTTTATAAAATAATAATAATAGTTATCATCATTATTTTTAATTATAGTTATTATTTATTTCTTTTTGTATTGATCTCAGTAGTAAATGGGCACATTTATGTGCATGTGCTTGCATACTTGTAAGTATATGTGTGTTTGTGTGCGCATGTATGTTGGTAGTGTTCCTTGTTACTTTGCACAAATTTCACATTTTTATATTCTCAAGATAGGTAACTTTAATGCAAGTTGTGACACATCGGTCTATGATTGTAGACTGCTAGTAGGATCGTCGGCAAGTTTGATCAAACAAGATAATATATCACTATTGTGTTGGCATGAGAATTGAAGTCAACATGCATCTCTTAGAGGAATAAATGAGGTATGACACAGAGGGAAGAGTGTGAAATCTTCATGCGCCATAAAATGTCCACAATTAATTTGTATTGCTGCCATTTATAACACTAGATATTATACCTAATGATGATGTTAATCTAAATAAATAAATTAATATCAAGCTTGTGTTAAGTAACAAAGGCTACATTAAACTGTAGAATTTTTTAACACAATCAGAAAATAAATAAAATAAAATAGCATAGTTTGAAGAAAATATCTCCATAGTTTTTCTGTGAAGTAACAATGTAAATGAAAGATTCTAAATTAAAAAAGTGATGAGAAGTAGCATTCTGCTATTATTAAAGATCAATTGTAATTACATCATTGTTGGAGGACAAATCATTTGGCAAGTTGGAATGCTAGGATTAACCCTTTTGAATGTTAAAATGCTAAATACATAATTTTTTTTAGAAGATACTTAACACATCATCTTGAACATAATCTTTCCCTAATCAACTTATGAAGTAAATAACTGGGGTCTTCAAGCAAATTGAAGGATTGAACTAACCTAATTGTACTGTTGACTGAACAAAAATGAGCCCTTTTTTAATATGGTTTCTTAATTAGGCAGGGATGTGATTTGGGTCTATCATTTGGTTGATCAAGTTGGATTGATATGATTGGATTGGTACATTTTGGGTTTAGCTGGTCGATTTGGACTGAGCACAAGTGGGTTGGACTAGGTTGATAGGATCAAGTTAGGACTTTCACTAAAAAATAGATGAAGGCTATGTTATTGATTTTTTTGATTAAACAAGGAGAGGGGGAGTTGGTCACACTTATTTAGAGGATGGGGATTATGAATATGACAAGGAGAGAGAAATAAATTGTATAATTGGGCTAGCTAAATTGGGAGTTACTTGGCTGAGATACTAGAATTTAAAGAGATTTGGTCAGGGGTGGTTGAAGGGGTTGACATCAGATTGTAGGTTATTAAGGTGAGATATTTATTGTAATTCTATAGTTTGTTGGAAGGTTGTTGAAGAGGAGAGTTCCAAACATGTCAGGAAGAAGTACGAAGACACTTTTTGATTGAAGGTATTGTGATATGTTATAGGGAGACTTTTCAACTTCTTGGGTTCTTGGGAAAGTGGGGAGGCGTGTGGCTAAGCATATCACAAACAGAATGAGAAAATATGAAAAAAATTATAGATTACCTAAATCTTTAATTAATATTGCAAGACTAAGGATGTTATAGCTATAAATCCTTCATTGATAGTAAGAATTTAGGTATAGGACCATTTTATGTTAATGAAGCGACATGTATGGAAAAGTGATAGGGACATGGAACTAAACTCTGGAATGGGAAATAAAAGGGTTATATGCATTATTTTACTACCCTTACATGGAGGATGGGAATCATCATATGAATCCTAGAGGGATTGTAATTTTTTGTAGCCATGAAGCTTCAAAATTCATTAACCAAGTCATGAAGCTTTAAAATGACAAATGAACCCATGAGAAATAAGAAAGTTCCAAATTAGTTCTAAATGATTATTATCTTTAACCCGTGGTTTTGACATGGAGGCAAAAAAGGACAATTGACATTTAAAATAGAACATAACATAATTAAAGGCAATAGAGGACTTATGACATGACATATCCAACCATAAAATAAGTTTTGATGCCCGTCATCAAAATTATTAGTCTAACTTTTTATCATAGATTTAATTGAACCTATTTAATATAGGAAATCACTTGGCTAAAACAACTACTTCAATAGACAAGGCTAATGGACAAGGTGCAATCAAGGCTTTATAGCTAAAGAGCTTGCCACCTCAAATTTGCAACATTCATGACTTATTGTCAACAATTGTTTAATATAAATTAAGAGAAGGGCCAAAATGGTCCTCTGACTATTTCTAAAGGGTCATTTTAATGTTGCTATGACCACCCCATGTAGTCCCCAAAATCATTATACAGAGCCAAAATAGTTTTGCTATCTAAACTAACAGAAACTGAGCTTAATGGTGTTATGCAAATCTTAGCATAATGGTTGAGAGCTTATTCTTTCAATCAAGAGATCTTGAGTTCAAGACTTGCATGTGTGTTGTATGCATGATTGAGTTTGCAATTAAATTTACTTAAATATCCCCAAAAAAGTTAATGGTACTTTTTTTAGGAAGATATTTTTTTCTTGAATTTTTTAGTAAATCTAATTTTCTATTTATCTTATTTTCTGTTGTATAGTACCAAACTTCGTATACAACTGGTGGATTGAGATCGTATAGGTTGTAAAGCGAGTTCATTTTTTATAATACATAATTGTATTTAACATTTTTGTTATTCTTATTATATTACAACAAAATATATTCACTTTGATTTTTAGTTATAGTTGAATTATGATAATAAAAATACCAAACATAATTATCACTTACAAAAATAATAACTTTACAACCTGTGATTTCAATTTACTTCGGTTATATGTGAATTTAGCTGTTGTACACAATGAAATAAGATAGATAGGAAACTAAATTTGCTAAAATGTTTGAGAGGAAAATATGTGTTTTAATATAAATATATTTATTTGAAATACCTATACTTTCAATTTTCCTTTGTTTAGATGGTAGGACTATTTTGATCTCTGTTTAAATCTTGTAAGGATTAAATAGGGCATTTTACATGATCTAGACTAATAAATGGCCCTTACAAATGATCAGGGGACCATTTTGCTCTTTTTTTCAATATAAATCCATGACATATTCGCATGCAATAAATATGAAAACATATGACAATTATCGTATGCCTCTTGAGAATACTTTGGTATTTTCTACCTCTCAAGCCCCGTGGAAGTCAAGGTGCCGCCTACTTTGATACCCAAATGATGTAGGATCTCTTGTTGAAGCTAAGGCGCAACTAAGGTTTTATAACTGAAGGTCTAGCTGCTTGGACATGGGTGAATGTTGATCTCCACATATGTTTCATAAGGCGAGTCAAGCCCACAAGTCAAAGACTTGAAGTCACTCGGGGCTCAAAATGCATTGAGCGTTCTAGAAAGTAGTGAAGCGACCTCCGTCGACAACGGACTCCATTCGTTAACATAAAATTGGTCAATATATAAATATTGCAATCTAACGGCGACCGTCGGCGCTATCGATAATGTCGATGTTATCGAGTCGGGTGAAGATGATGTCGAACGCTCCGTTGAAATTGATTGCGTCGAGCGAACATTAAACCTATCAAGTAACTTTGTCTCAATTGGATGAGTGCGGAAAGCGATGATCGTATTTTAAGCTAAAATTGACTCAATTGGCCGAACCACAAATGGTCTCCGTTGTGAAACGGATCTGTTTTGGAACGTCGGAAAAAGCTAAAATTGATGTATATATTGACTATGCGATTTTATCGACGTGAAACTGACATTAAGACTGATTAAGTATTTAAAAAATTAATAAAAAGCTCTAATCTAATCTTAATGCCCTAAATTCTCCTAATCGGACCGGCCCTATTTCCCTCTCTTCTATTCGAACTCGCAATCGAACGGTTCCTCCAACCGTTGCCCGCCTGCCTTCCCCCTATTCATTCGGTTTCTCCTCAACCACAAGGAACCACGCTCCCCCCATTCATTCAGGCTTCGTTTGGGAGAGCTTTTTTAGTACGTTTTGCTTTTGAGAGCCTTAATTTTTAATTTTGATACCCGTTTGGATAGTGTGCTTTTTAAAACTGAGTTCTAGCTCCATCTCACTGAAAGCTCCGTTTTAGCTCCTTTTTCAAAAAGCAAAAGACAAATAGCTTTTCACGGAGAGTTCCTAAAAAGCCAAAACTACTTCCGCTCCTCTCCTCCGTGGCAGAAGCCCTACCTACAGTCGTGATTAGAGATCTGTGGGGAAGGCGACGACGGGATCACAGTGTCCAAGAAGTTGGCCTCCAAAACTCTCGATTTATCCTCATTCCGCTCCGTTCCTATCAGAAACCATAGACGAAACGAACGTACGATGTCACGAAGGCCTTAAGAAGCGAGAAAGGAGATGGGAGCTTGCGCGACACAGCGACGGGATCTTGTCGGAGTAGGCATCGATGAGACCAGCGGCTTGTGCGCAGGAAGAGGAATTCGAGGGACTTGAAGATATACCATCCTTGCTCATTGCTATTGAAGATTTGAGGGCAACTTCAGAAAATCATCAACCTGAACAAGTCTTAGACGAGCCCATAGCAACATTGTTCTACAATCTAAAAGAGGAAGAAAATCTCACTATTGTATGCAAGGTCCTTCATGTGAGTGAAGCTTCTGATGGGGATCTGGTATTGTTTGTGTGGGATGCAACAGATTCTCCTCTTGTAACACTGCAGATAGATTTAGAAATGGAAGGACATGGACAAACTCGTTTGCATCCTGTAGTGCCTCTTTTGTCAAGAGAGACTTTATGTGCATTCCAATTTTAGGACTAACTGTTAGCAAAGACTTTGATGATATCTCTCGGCTAAAAGGTGTTGGTTATTGGATTAAGTTCTGCAATGTTGTTTTTTGTGCAGCAATCAGGTCTATGGAAAGGCTCTCTTACACCTAACGGCTATATTCAAAAGTTGCCTGATCAAGATAGCAATGTACAATGCTGCCAAAGGATATTTAATGGGCGTAATTCATCTAAAGTGGATCGCTTACCATTGTCAATTTTTCGAGGGCCATCCAATGTAACAGAAATAGACTTGGCTTATTCTTCTCATTCAACTTTGATGGAATCTCTTACTTACCCCGAGATATTGCATAAGTTTAGAACTATTGTTCGAGTGGTGACGTCATATACTTGGCAAGCAAAGGACCTTCTAACAACTGGTAACTATCGGGTTAGGCTAACGATTGAAGATTCAACTGCAAGAATTCATGCTTACATTTTTGGAGAAGATGGGGTGAAATTTTTCAATGGTTATCCACCGATTGATGTATTGACTAAAAAAATGAACAGATTGCTCGGCATAAGTGGCAGTCTAGTTCGAAGGAATCCACCATGGGTATGGTGCTGCCTGAAGTCTTATTACCTTGATGAAAATGATCCATGGGAAAGTAGAAGATACAAAATTTTTGGGACTATGCTTTTGTAGTACAAATATTTTGTCTGGAAGCCAATAATATTATTGGTACCCATCCACTCGTGGTCGCCAGAGATGATTTTTGTATGATGTTGTCGAAATTCTTTCCGGTTTCAATGCCCACGCCATGGCATGTGAAGACGGGTGTCGCGAAGAAACCACTTACTTCATTAGGCATCGAGAAAGCCAAAAGCCCGACGTATACGCGACGAGTATTGTTGAAATCAGCAATTTTAGTCTTAAACAAAAGGCCTTGAATGTGTATGGAATATTTTGTATCTTTACGCAGGTGATTTTATGCTCATTGTGCAACGATTGAAGACACCGTGGTGTCGCGAAGACATCGCCGCCACGCTCATTGGCGTCAGTAAGCCAAAACTGTTAGATGTGACACCTCCTATGCCGAAATGTTGCCTAAATTTGAAATATTTGCATCTATATTTGCTTTTACGCAGTGATTTTACGCTCATCGCAGAACGAGATTGAAATTCGGCCGATGCTTGAAAACACCAACCGCCACGCCATCAGGTTTGACTGAGCCAAAATTGTTTCGATGTACTCTACGCGAGATGACGCCGTAATATTGTCAAGTCTTTGTTGAAATTTCGTTAAATCTTTGGGACTTAATTAAAAATGATTTAATATTAAGTTAAATATAAAATATAAAGTCCTAAAGAAATGAATTGAAAATTAAATATAAATGAACTGGAAATGAGTTTGAAAGAGACTTGATTACAAATAAAATTGAAAATCATATTTTAAGTAAAAAAATAGGGATATAAAAAATAGGGATCAAACTCAAGTTAACCTATAAAATTTGAAATAAACTTGAATTTCTTTGATATATATGAACTTAATCTCATAATATTTTGCTTAAAATAGTCCAAAAGGAAAATCTCAGTGTATCATTGCAGATTTATAGTGGAATTAAAACATAACTTTGAATTCATGTTTTACTTATGGGGAGGTTACATGAAGGTAGAAGGCTAATTTTCAAATGAGGTAGACCCAAATCAAACTCTGAAGTGAGATTCACAAAGAATAAGCTTGCTTATTTAATCCATATATTAGAATGTCTAACTTAGAATGGATTAAAGAAGACGTCAATTAAACATAAAATCGATATATATTAAATTTGTTAAATGTTATTTTCAAGTTAAAGTGAAAATTAAATGAATTTCAAAAGAGATTTTACTAAAGACGAACAACCTGTTGGTAAGTATAACTAAAGCTCATAAAAGACTAGAAGCCAAAAATATCTAAGAATTGGAAAATTCAATTATACATTTTGCCACCGGATCTGTAATTCTTTGTATAAGTAGACAGAAGTCAACACTAAATTAAATGCTGCATGAATGAAGGAACTTTCCTTCAATGCAAAAATAAAAAAAATTTCATTATAATTATGATTCTTAATGTCAGTGATTTCATTAATTAGATGAAATTATCTAGTATAAATGACGCGTTCCATAAAAAATCTAAAGTGCAAATTTTAATGCCTAAAAAAGCTGTGCAGGCTAAATTGGAATTAATTAAATATTAATTTGAAAAATTTAATAAGATATTAGATTAATTTACAACGCCTTCTACGCTACCGGATTCGCAACACATCATACAAGCGAACATAAGACGTTAATTAAGGAAATTCTTAAATACGCGCATGAGCCTCAACACTACGATGAATGCTTAAATTCAAGTGTCTGAGAATGTTGGGTTCCGCTTAGTCTTAGATTGTGTGGTGTTAATAAAACTTAAAACCTATAATAAGAGTTTTAAATCGGTGAAATATCGATAAATTGATTTTGTCGTAGATCTAATCATCTGCAGCTAAACAGGCGGGATCTAAAACTCTTAAACATATTCAAATTAATCAAAATTTTAAATCAAATTAAGTAGCAATCAGAAAGTGTTTAAATGAAACTCTACCATTAAAAATTTAAATCAAACTCAATCCATCCACCTTCCGTAACTATTTGTCGGGGGTGACAAATTAAGAAAACTCTATAACAAGGAGTAATGCCAAATCAAGTGTTACTATGCTCACTCAATCAATCTCTTGCGAAGGACGACCTGTCCTTAAGCATCACTGGTCAAGAGGCTTCCAGATGAAGATGAATTACAAATGAGTCCTCGACGTGGTTTGGACTCCATTATATTAATCACGATCGTAAGATGTTCTCAAATGGACCGCCTCTTTGAGTGAATCAGATATCATGAAACAACCCTCTGGTAAGGTAGATTTAAGATTATCTATTTGACAAATACCACCTCCGCACAAGGATCTTTTGGACATAAACTTATGTGTTCCGATAAGAATCCTTCGATCGCCGGTCGACTACCTCCTCTGACTAAGTAGACTAGGGACCACGACGGCTCGGGATGATGGAACTATGGGATCTAGATCGGACATGTCATCATTTTCCCAATCATCCGGTTTAAGTTGAAATGATGAGTTTCATAATCTTAAATTTTAGAACTCTATATGCTGCTACTATACGCTACGCATTAAACGACCTAACGGCTAGCCTTAATCGAAAGTTCTCTCTCATTTATTGGGAGGGGTAATTAATTATGGAGGCTTGCGCCTATAGGAAACCTAGAACTAGATCTAAAGTCCTCACAAAATGAGGGTGGAATCTCTGGGTAGTGTTTTATCTACTATTCCATCTGCTTTATGAAAATTACATTGACACTTAAACGACTCTCTTCAATTCAATATTGTCGAGAGGTGACGAATTTTCGGAGCCCACAATGCAACACCCATGACGAGATATTTAACCATCGATGATTGAATCCACTATTAATCTTGAGAAACATGACAAATTATTATTTTACACTTGTCATTGTGTCAATAAAAAGCTCTTGATCATGGTAATCTTTCCTTTAATGAGTAAGCATATGAATCACATTTTATTCTTGTTGAAAAAATATGTTTAAAATCATAGTTGTAGTGTATGATTACCTTTAATGAATCAACATGGTGTGGAGCTTGTTTTATTGTAATTCTTCTCTGTTAAACTTAGATGCTGAAGTGACTTCCGTAGACCTGATTTTTTAAATAGGTGAAAATGTCAATAGGTGAAGATTGGTTATCTTTTTGCAATTATTGTCGTATAAATACTAAATACATTCAAATCTATTTCTAGATTGTATGTGGATTTTTTTACTTTTGACTTCTACGATAGATTTCGGTGCCAATTTTGTTGTATATGCAGGCGATAAGGTTGAAAGAGCTATTGCAGAAAGAGAGAGATTTATGATCACACTTAAGAGTCCGGTTTGATGGGCATTCAACCGGACCATCCAATTTAGCTTGTTTAGATAGCATGGTTAGTTTATAGAGCATTACTTTTCATTTTTATTCCTACTCCACATTTTTTTTCTTTGATTGGACAATTTATTTTTATAGAAAATGCATTGATTGTCTTTTTCTAGATTATGGCAGATCTTGAAGAAATTGCACTTTCAGTAAGAGATAATCAATACTTTGAAGCGGAATGTCACTGATCTGACTGAACAACTGTAGAATGGCTGTACTACCCTTCTGTCAATCCTGTGGTCAACCAATTTACCTATGGTCTCAATCAGGTCAAATGACATTTCTTTTCATGCACAACATTTTTTCATTTCTTTTCTTTTCTTCTGCACCATGCATTTCTTCTTGAGTAAATTCAAATATCGCCATTTTCTAATATGAAAATTTGATATGTTTTATGATGTCAGATACATGCCAGCATTAACTAACTTGAAATTTTGTTATTGTACATGCTTGATAGGACATTAGCGTATCTTTAATGGGATGTAGAGAGGGAAAGAAAGTGAGGAAGTTGATTTGGCTGACTTATCATATAGTTGATTTTTTTTGAATATTTGGTTTACTATTTAACGGCAGCGGAAAAATATTTGCTTGTTCGTAATTGAAAACATTCATGTTGTTATAACTTTGCTTCCTGAACACTTACCTATTTTAGCAATTCTTTTTTATGATTAAGAACAACTTGTTTGTTTAATGCAGAGATGAAATGCAGAAAAATGCTGATTGCCGATGATATTCCTAATGAACATAAAAAGGATAACAACTCATTGAAACATGATGTAAGTATTTTTGAGCATTAATCTTTTCTCCAGCACTGCTTTCCAAAATAATGGATTTTATTTTTTGTTTCTTAAACATTCTATTATGAGTACTTTGCTATTAATATTTCTAGCATTTTTTTATATAGCCCAGCTTGGTTACAATTTGTTTTGATCTCAACTTGAAACATTTCAACCACGCAACCCTTTTTCTTTTAATGCTTCCAAATCATGCTTTAGATGTACTGTTCGAATTAATGAACATATCTGACATATTTTGTATGCTATCTTGCATCATGAAAATTGTTATATTTACCACATTATCGATGGATTAAAAGATGGGAGTCCCGCTACAAATCATAAATCATCTTTAACAACCACAAATTTCATCCTAATTTAGAACAAATAGTAGCAATTACAGCTAAGAAAAATGAAAATGTTAGTTATCAAATAAAATTTAATATTGCTATATTTTGTTATCCATTAATTATATAAATTCGTTGTATATAATAGAAATAATATTATTTTTATTATGATTCAATGATTTACTAAAAAACGTGATTAATTGGTAGAGCCGTATAGGTTGCAATAGAATAAGCGCAAATCTTTTAAAGAGTAGTCATGCCATTTGCACTCTTTTATGGAGAAGTCTTTCCAATGGGTGCTTCCCACTAATTGTTAATCAAAATTTAGCCACATATATTGTTTGTGGCTTAAATATTATTAGAAATAAGTATAACTCTGATCTTTGCTTTTTTTTTTTAGTAAAAATAGTTGGTAGTGGAAACAAAATATATAAAAAATAAAAAAATTAAAAAATAAAAAAAATAAAATAAAAAATAAAAAAAATAAAAATAAAAATAAAAATAAAAATAAAGTTTAGATGTAAAAACCTGAAAAATTGGATAAGATATAAATTGATTCGTAGAGATTCTATGAAAGTAATATATGAAGTAAAGAATTTAGCTTTTAGTAATCTATACAATAGACTGAATATTAATGAAGGTGAAAGATGTATGTATAAGTTAACCAAGCAAAGAGATATGATAATTAAAGATTGGTTAAAGTGATATGCGTTAAGGATGAAAATTATAAAGTATTTTTTTTAGATGAGGATATTAAACATATGTGGATGAGATATTTTGATAAACTTTTAATTAATGTTGTGAGAACAAGATTGACTTTAGCAACCTTAGTACCCTAAATGAAAATATGAATTTTTATTTTATCGTTGTATTAATAAAATTGAAGTTATAGAGGCTTTAAAGAAAATAATGTGTGGAAAGACAATAAGACTTAATGATATTCTAATAGAAGTGTAGAAATGTTTAGGAGATCAAGGAATCTCTTAGCTTACTAATATTTTTAATATTATTTTGAAGATTAAAAAGATACCACATGAGTGGAGAAAGATTTGTTGATTCCTATTTTTAAGAATAAGGGAGATGCACAAGAGTGCAAATTATAGAGGAATTAAGTTAATGTGTCCTACATTTAAATTATGGGTGAGAGTAATTGAGTATAGGTTATATTGTGATACAAATATTTCTCAAAATTAGTTTGGTTTCATGTCAGGTAGGTCTACTATGGATGCTATACATTTGTTGAGAGGTTTGATAGAGAAGTATAGATAAAGTACTAAGGATCTACATATGATATTTATTAATTTAGAGAAAGCATATGATAAAGTTTCGAGAGAAGTGCTTTGGAGAGTTCTAGAAAAGAAAGAAGTTATTATTAGTTATATCCAAGTCATTAAGGATATGTATACTAGAGCTGTTACTTGTGTTCAAACACAAGAAAGATTGATAAAATATTTTCCTATTTTAGTTGGATTGCATCAAGAATCGGCTTTAAGCCCATACCTTTTTTGCTTTAGTTATGGATGTTCTCACTAAACATTTACAAAGGATGTACCTTGGTGTATGGTTTTTACCGATGATATTCTTCTTGTTGATAAGGCTAGAGAGGGAGTCCAAGAGAAACTTGAATAATGGAGGTCAAACTTAGAGTCCAAATGTTTTCGTTTAAGTAGATCTAAAACTGAATTTATGAAGTGTAATTTTAGTTGTAGAAGATCTAGTGGTGGGGTTGTGACATTGAGTGATCAAGTCATTAAAAAAAGTGAATGTTTTAGATATTTCGGGTCTATTATTCAAAATGATGGTGAAATAGATGGGGATGTTATTAGCAAAATTCAAGCTGGATGGTTGAAGTGGAGGAATGCATCTGGCCTGTTGTGTGATAGAAAAGTACCGCTTAGATTTAAAAGAATTTTATATGATGATGGTACGACCTGCAATGATTTATGATGCAGGAGGATGCTCTGGTGGATGAGTGACTTTACTCTTAGAGATAAAATGCAAAATGAATATATGTGAAAGATCGGAGTAGCTCCAGTAGTAGATAAGATTAGAGAGAGTCGCCTTAGATGATTTGGTTATATAAAACGTCGGCCATCTGGTGACCCAATTAGGTGAGTAGATGTATTAGATTTACCTTAGGTTAAGAAAGGTAGAGGTAGTCCTAAAAAGATTTGGTTAGGATGTATAAAAATGATATCAGTTTATTAGAATTAAATAATAAATTGATACTTAATATGACACAATAGAGAAGAAAGATTCATGTAGTCAACCCCATATAGTGGGATAAAGGCTTGTTGTTGTTGTCTGTTCTTTGCTATTTATGAGATTTAAAGGGACCGTTTAGGATCACTTTTGATTTTTATTTTTATTTTATTTTAATTATGTTTTAATTTAAATAAAATATGTTTGATTGTGATAGTTGTTTTTAAAAACACTTAAAACATGTAAAATTTTTTTTTGAGTGTTTTGAAAAATAATGTGATTTATTTCTAAAAATAAAAAAAGAAAAACACCAAAAAAATATATTAAAGGGCAGTTTGGCATCAATTTTGTTTTTTGTTTAATGTTTTTGTTTTTGTGACATTTTTAAAAACATATTTGTTTGATGTGTTTTTATTTTTTGTTTTAGAAACAAATAACATTATTTTTAAAAATATTTAAAATAGCTAATAGTTATTTTGAGTATTTTTAAAAATAATAATTATAAGTAAATATATTTTACTTTGAAATAAAATAAACTAAAAACATAAAATAAAAAATAAAAAACAAAGTGATCCAAAACAGCCCTAAACAAACATATTTTTAAAAATAATATAACAAGATAAACAAAAAATATAAAAAAATTTGATCCCTAATAAGCCTTTTTTGAGAAACTATTGTTCTTGAATTACTTTTTAGCTTCAATAAAATGGGATGTAAGATGAACATGTAGATTTTTAGAGGATCAAAAATCCAAGTGAAACAATATAATGTTTTATATATATATATATATATATATAATTACTTGCATGTTTATATTGTTACTAATTACAACTATTGACATATGAACTCTTGTATAATTCCAAACAAAATAGGCGCATCATTTCCTCCTTAAGGCAATCACATCCTCCAATGCAGTGGTCATTTCCTCTATGAAAGCCATAACGTAGAGAAAAGTTGTTTAAAGCCATATTCAAGAAGATGAACTAGTCGTGGTACAAACTTTTGACTTATGTTCTTACCAGAGTTGATGATGCTTGACAATTCTGTTCCTAATACAAAGCGCGATCAATAACTCCCTTAGGATGGGCTTTGAAAACATTCTTAAAGAGGACTTTTGGTGGTATATCCATGAGAATGCAAATATTAATTTGATTCAATGATTGATACAATATCTTTCTAGCATCTTTATTGGTGGCAACACTAGCCAACTACTTATGAAGAATTTTTTAAAATAAGTATTAAATAAATTCTAATTATAATTATAAGTACATTTAAAAAAATTTTCAGTTTAGATACAGTCGCTCCATTAGTGGGCGATTAGTACCACCATCAGGTGGCTTAGAAGTCGACCGATTATTGGTTACGATCTACAGGTTGCGATAATCGATTGATTTAGGTAAAAGCAATCGATTATTACGATCGAAATCAGAGAGGCCGATCCCAATAAGTGGGCGACTTCTATTTTTTTTTTGAAAAAGGAGAAGTGTTTTTTACAAGAGTTGTATTTGCCTACAGTTTGCAAATATAAACTCAACCAGATATCTACTAGCATTAAATTAAAACTACTTTACATGAAGTAGTTGTACTACTAAACAAATTACACAAAAAAATTTCATTCATATCTTAAGTAAACTCAGTTACAAATACAGAAAATACAAAACTATAGAAAAAGCTAGTCACAAATACACAATACAAGTACATCTCTGTATACTATCTCCTACGACGTCGTCTATACGTTATCGCAACACCACCTGAGTGAAGTAGTGGTGAATACGATCACGCATGGGAGACATCATGTTCGATCCGGCTCAACATCGAACCCTTTCTGAGTCTCCTAAAGGCACCCAATCTTATGAAGGTGCAACGTCCATATGATGCTGAGACTGAGAGCTCTCTTGAAAAGTGGAAGGCCCTCGATCAGTATAAGTAGATGGGCCCGCACCCATGTTTCGCTATATAGTCGAGTAATAAGCTCGCGACATATGCTCTGCGGACGCGACGGAGTATGTAATGTGCGCAATCTCAAATCATGACATATCTTCTCATACCTATTTATAGCCAACTGAAAGTTTGAGTCACCTGGACGTCCAAAGAAAGGCTGAAAAATATCCCTCGTCGCTAAGATATGCTCCTTTATATGAAACAAGTTTAAAAATGTTACTATAAAAATCAGAGGAGTAGCTAGAAAATTTTGATTGTAGTATTATCTTAACATATGCTCGCTCTGCAGGGGTAGTATGTATGTAGAGTGGATCAATAGACACCTTAAGCAAACGAAGCCCATGACACGAACCATAACATATCTTCTTTGGAGGGCTTCATGCGTCGGCATCGTGTCATCTACCACTGTAATGTGATCTCTGCGAGCCTCCCAGGTAGCGATGTGCTGCTGATGGTACTGAACCCAATCAGTGTCAGTTTTCCCTCTGCCATCAACTCTTTTGAAGTTGGGATCCATCGGAGCGACATCAATGTGTGGTAAGTGACCAATTTTGTGCACGATGTCCGGTAATGACCAACTGATTTGCATAAACTGCACATACAAGTGCTCTGTACTGCGCTCTCGTCCGTTGTGTTCTTATATCTATTTGATTGTGACCTACCTGATCTTACTTTAACAGTTGGTGGCAGTAAAGGATAAAGTCTCCGCTTCGCATCAAAGTCTGACCAGTTATTGCGATCTAGTAGAACATGAAAGTTCGGAGTATGTACACCTATACATTGCCATTGTGTAATACCTTGACACATAAGCCAAATGATTCAATCTTCGATGGACTAAAGCTGCTATGGAATGACCACATGACATGTGATAAAGTAGTATTCGAGAATAGCTACATGAACTGAATTGCTCAATTATGAAGTCAACTCTGAAGGATTGACAACCCATTGTCGAACACTTACATTTTATTAGCATTAATATTGACCGGTTGTGGATAGTGCCTGACCTCACGCTCGAATCTGCTGAGCACTATCTGTGCTCTAGAAGAGAATGTGAATTCATCAGTTGGTTCCCCCAAATCCATGATACTGCTCTCTTATAAAATAAACCCACAATGTTATAGTAAACAATAGTGATCGGTGCTTGAATTGGTAGTCCCCGTGCCTGTTTGAGAACTCCATTGAAACATTCAGATACATTTGTCATAATATCATATCGCTATATATCATGAACCATGACCACACACATCACGCTGTATTAACCATTGGTATGTTTCAGGTTTGACTTTCTTTATGCCTGCCATGTGACGGTTGAATATGTTAATGTCATCCGTGCTGCCAGACATATACATTTTTTTACATAGAAATTCAATATCCGCAAACCCATTCTTCGCACTATTTTTTTGAAGTTCTCCCGCAGATGCCTTAAGCAATGACGATGTGCAGCCCATGGGAATACATCTTGGCAACCGCGTACCAAACCTGCATGCTTATTTGAGATAATACATAAATCACTCTTTGCTAAAATAATAGGCAACAACTGCTGTATGCACATAACGAACCAGAGCTAGGACTCATTATTTTCAGATTCAACTACAGCGAAAGCAAGCGGAAATAATCCATTGTTTACATCAATACCAATAGCTGTGTGTAACGTACCACGATACTTTCTTAGTAGGAATGTTTCGTCCATGCTCAAAATAAGACGACAAAATTCTCAACCTGATATTGATGGTGAAAATGCCCAAAACAATCTTTGAAACCTGCATGTATTTGATGATAAAATTTTGTAAACAATTTTTGGCAAAATAGAGCATAATGAATCCATGAATAGGCCAAGAGAGCGGTACGAGTCCTCCCAACTGCCAAATATTGATTTGATACTCTTATGCCGCGCATCCCAGGCCTTCATGAAAGACACTTTAATATTAAATTTCGATTTCATCCTTCCAATGATCTCCCTTAGTTTCAAGTCTATCTGAGATCGCATAATTGACATTATGAAATAACTAATGAACTTAGAAGTGCATTGACGATGTCCAGAACCACTGATAGTGCTGATGCATGTGTGTGGTGCACCTAATGTTGATATCCTCCAAGCACCTCCCAACCTCTGCTTCTACTGCATCGTCATTAGATCTGCTTGGGATTGCTATGTTGTGCACATATAAGAAATTCTTTTGATTGAAGTGATGGTAAGCGAATATTCGAGTATTGACCAACCAGTTATTGCAAATTGAAGCTCCTTATTTGAAAAACACACACCTTCACATAACCCAACTGAAACTTCGATGTCATCTGAAAAACTTGAACTATCAGATGGACCATCAAACACAATGTCTACATCCCAATGTTTTATGGTTTGACATGTGCGGACATAGTCGTTATTGCAGATCATAGCATCATCATTTGAAGAATTCCGGATTGAATGATTCCGAATAAGCTCGTGACTAACATTGGTATCACATAAATTGGTATTACCAAGGAAGAATCTCTCTCTCGATGCATTGCTTGATTATTATTCATTGTGTGCATTTTCGTCATCGAGACTCTAGATGCACTAAGTTGCTCATGCAATCGTGCTTCAACAGACAGCTGAGTTCTGTGTCAACAAAGTCAAAATCCTTAAAAAAAAATAAAAGATATGATGAACTATAAAATGAAGACACTAACATTGCTGTTGAGGTAATTGTTAACCTTACTTTTGAGTCATTGTAGTAGTGTTGGTGCATTTGTTGACAAAGTGAAATTATGCGTGTCGGATGAAACATTATCGCATGAGATCGATTATCGGTTGCGGTGACGATTTATGGCTTGACTTCCATATAAAGAATTAATGTCGACGAAACTTCATCCGATCGATGATTTCATCGTCAGAAATCGTAGATGTTATATATCCCGCGCCGATAGGGAAACGACACGTTAGCTCCACTATGAAGTTATCCACGTCATAATGTAGAGATCTAAGCACTTTCTGTTTTAAATTTTCTAAGCTTGCATGACGCGAGACTCGCATTGGACGATTTTTGCCACCGACATAACTTGAAATAAATTGATCATCAACGATCAGTTTCCTGTCATAGAAGAGGATCAAAAAATGATCTCTTGACTCATCCTAATGTATGCTCAGCAACCATCCTATAGTATTGAATGAACAAAATGCAAAATTGATATTTTACTAATCTCAAAAATTATCTACTCAATTTCTAACGCATCCTAAAACAATTTTCAAACTCATCACTCGCCAAACTTATTGCATCACAAAACTCATTCTTTAGATTCGAAGCACATACACAATCACCAAATCAAAGATTAACTTCCTCCTCTTACACCACCCAAAAAAATGGAATATTAGGGAAACCAAAAATATACCTTCTTGGACGGGTCGTGGAGCCGTAAGGAGAGCGAGTCCTACATGAACTTTCAGTGCGCGGTGGAACTTGGGCTTGGGTGGAGTCGAGACCGAGCGATTCGCGTGGGAAGAACTCTGTCGTCGCGTGGCCGGGAAAGAAAAACTTGCGCACGGGGTCTACCATAGCAGAATTATTTAGGGCGTAGCCGTCAGCGCGATAATCGTCGGCCGGACTTTAAAACCGTCAATCGATTATCGGTAGCTTTATATCGACCGTCACATTTCTAAACTCAGCCGATGAGATCTTGGCGTCCAACTTATGGGTGATTGTACCCAAACTGAAATTTTTTTAAATGTACTTAAAATTATAATTAGTATTTATTTAATACTTATTTTTAAAAATTCTTCTCATGCTTATTGGTTCACTCTAAATTATCTTAAAACACTTGATGTAAGGAATTTGAGCTTTACATGCAGAATATACAAACATTATTTTTAAAAATTCTTCTCATGCTTATTGGTTCACTCTAAATTATCTTAAAACACTTGATGTAAGGAATTTGAGCTTTACATGCAGAATATACAAACATGCCATGAAATTTGATAGGAAAGATTTGTTATCATATCAATAAAACCTAAAGTAAAATTCAAATGAAGACTACAGAACAAACACACTATAGATCACAGAATAAGGCACATGGTTACGTCGTTCAGTGAAATCCACCTGTCTTCAATCACGTAAGTACCAAATATTTCACTAAGACTTAAAACAAGAGTACATTAAAGTTTTTTATTCATACAAAATTGAATATAAAGTTAAATATATTTTCTTTATGTTAATAACTGATATGGAACACAACCATTAGGGCAAAAAATTCTTAAACATAGAGGAAAATATATTTTCGTTACAGCTATTATTTTTTTTCTCTGTCGTGAGAGCTTCTTCTTAATATATATGATTAATTTCTTCTCCTTTTGAAGGAATCAAACTAGTAGAAGATCTCCCTTGTAAATACAGAAAAGTGGAAATCCTGTTCTTGCATCTGCTGCCTTTCAGTTGGATTTGTAAGCCTTGCATGCACCTCCTTTATTGGATGTAATGCTTGTCAGTCATGTGATCAGCGACCTTGAAATTGTGGCACCATCTTGCCTTCTATAAACAATCTGAGAACTATTATTTCATTGTGTGAATTGTTTGTTAATATTTTGAATTAATTGTGATCAATTAGGTTAACTATTTTCTCTCTTTATAGGCTATGTTTCTTCTATAAATTTTGTATTTATTCTAATCATCGTTATAAGAAAACATGTTGTATTTCTCTCATATTTTTTCTTACATGACATTAATGACATACCTATCAATTTCTTATGTGCTACGCTCTCTCCAGCTTCCAGTTTTCTTTGTCCAACCTCTTAAGAGTTTTTGTTTAAACCATGATGATGGTTAAACATGAATTAGTCTTGCAAAGAAAAACATACCCTCGTAATGCTTCTTACCATGAATCAAGATCACATGGTAAAATTGGTATTTAAGAAATTTTCTTTAATTCACCAATTATGTAAAATAAATCATGTTATTTACTTTGTGAATGGATTTTATGAAGGTATGTGGCTATAAGGCCATAAGGAAGGATGAAACCTTACTGTCTAATTATTTATAAAATTATTTCTTTTATAGATAATTAAAATGACTCACCTAGGTAATTGGACATTAGATCAAATGTATTTATCTTTTTACAAATTTTACATTTATTGAGGAATATTTCAATTTTTTTTGGAAGCATTTACTCTCTTTCATTTATGAAACGTCGTGATGCTCAATACTTCTCATATTTTGAATCTCAAATTATTATATGGATAATGCAAATGCTTGATGAGAAGAATGAAAATAATTATGTTGTATGCAAATGATTGTATGTGCATAATGAAAGATAAGTTTGTAAAATAATGTTATTTACTTTTTGTGAATGGATTTGAACAATGTTATAAGGGGGTGTGCTTTTATAGTACATATTCAATAATGACTATTATGATGATTATATTATATGTTTAGATATGAAAAGTTGAAAAGTTGAAAAGTAAAAAATAGTTTCGTTATTATAAGATAACTGCAATCATTTTTAGTTGTCATAATAAAATAACTTATTATTTTATTTACATAAATCTTGCATGCATATTTTTTTCTATTTGAATTATTATATTTAATAATAATATTTAGCTATGGAGTTATTTAACTCACATAAGAATTGATGAATGTTTTTAGAAAAATCTCCTATAAATTAAATGGGTGAAATGAGTTTTTTTTTTTTATAATTTTTTAAAATTTTTTTAACAATTGATGAGAATCAGTTGGGGATAGGTATTGTGACAATTAATAAATATCTTTTAATATATTGAATGGAAAAATGAACATCTTTTATATATATGAATTTTTTGGGGGGATTTAGTTGACTTTTTCAGAAGTTGAAGATATATGTTTGTAAGTTCTTGTAAATGCTAATTAAAGAAAATTTTTAGTCTCATCATTTATTCCCGCCTTAATATTTCACATTTCTGAGTCAGGTCACAACACCCCCTCTAAGGCTCTATTTATAGTGGTAGCAAGGCATGTGTTTGAAGCATAAAATTAATTGCAAGATTTTATAGGATTTCTTAAAGTCAATGAAAGATCTCATGGCTCACAAAAAAGACTTAAATAATATCTTCTAAAGTTTCAATTCAATATTTGCAATGAATATGGATTCTCATTTTTTCTCATATGAAGATTTGATGAGAGAAAATTTTGACTTTATAATATTGAAAAGATTGATCAAATATAGCATCATAGCCTTTGGATTGATTTAAATGATGCCTACTTTGTGCCCAAAATATGCATGATTATATTATAATGTTTAATCCCTCAAAAATGAGAAAATCCAAAGGTTCCATCCTCCCTAGCCATATATATAAGGGAGGATGAAACCTTCGGTTTTCCTTTTTTTGGCTTGGCCTTATTGAGAGAGAGAGAGAGAGAGAGAGAGAGAGAGAGAGAGAGAGAGCACACTCGTTATTCTCAGGTATAATACATGAAACAACTCCTTAAGTCTACTGGTAAAGTGAAGCATCTATGGAGGTAGTTAGTGAAGCCAAGCGTAATTCTCTTCGGAAAGTAAATGATTGACAAATTTTGGGTAAAAGTTCGAATATACAAATTCTCTTCCGCATGAATATTCAGTATTAAACAAACAAAAATTTAATAATGATCAAAACATCTAGTTAATTGTTTGATAAGGCAAGAGGCACCTTAGCCTTTATTTTAGGGAATACAAATGGAAGCTTATATAATGAATCTGAAAGGAAAAAGAGATTAACGAATAAGCAACAAAGGAATCAAGCATAGAGCTCACATACATTATCTTATTGAAGGAATTGTTTAATGCACACTTCGATAAAAAATAAATTAGTTTGATAGTCTTCTTCTCTATAAATGCCACAAAAAGAATGTGAAATGAAACATTTTCAAAGTAAATGATATCATGGCTTTATAAATAATAGTGAAACGATGAAAAACTCTTTAGGAGACTAGAAAAATCGAGATATGGCAACAAGCATTAATATTTATAATTGGACCCCCCATCCATTTGTAACCAACAAAAAATGGTCAACATCCTTGTAAAAGCTGGAGGTTCTTCTGACTGTGAGATTCAGCTTTCTTTATATCTTAATTTAACTTTCTGGAGGAGAGTGCATATGAATTTACAAATATAAAAGAAACTAGTTTTAAAGTTTTAGCTTGCTTTAACTAGTATTGATCGTTGTTTAAATTTTTTATATCGTGATATACAAAGAAATTTTTTTATCTTAGTAATTTAAAATTTAATCATTCAAAATTTGCGAATATAGAGATAGAGAGAGAAACTGCTTTTTGTTTTTTAACTTTTTTTTTTTAATTTTATAAATCGTAGTCATTCAAAATTTATGATAGGCAATAACCGACATGTGATGAAAATTTATTCTGAATACGAACACCTCAGGGGAAATGGAAATATCTTTGCAAACTGCTACTCCTACCACCATACTCGTCAGCTCGAACTTCTCAGTTTTGGACACCTAACTAAGCACTTCCTTCCAATAATAAAAAGAAAAATATCATTTGAATTTATCGTGTTGTGGTCTTTACTTTAAGAGCATAACTAGGGATGGTTCGAGAGTCTTCTTAACAATTGTGTTTGACTTCAATAGCTATCATTTGTAAATTTTACAAGGAAGCCTCTTTTTAATAATTCTATAAAAATGGCAATGAAAACAGTATAAAATATGGTCTTATTATGAAGCTATAATATGATAATTTGATGTTTGTTAACCATCAAGAACAACATCCTACCTTATATGTGGCCGTCTTTTATGTAATGTAAACCTTTAAATTATTTAAGCATATTTAAGGATGTTATTATGAAATTTAACATCATTATTGGCGTCGCACTCAATATAAGATTGTATTATGTATCAACATTTAGCAATTATCTTTTTGGTTTGTTCATTTATATTCTTTTAGTTTAAACTAGCGGAAAGATTATTAAGAAATTAGTAATATTATATTATTCCTAAATGACATTTTCATTCCCATTTAGACTCATCGATTGATGCATCCTATTTTCCTTTGTTCTATGATCTTCAAGTAGAACTAAGATTGAGTCTAGTGTCATGATATTTCAACATTTTACTCAGAGTATTGGAGAGCTCTGTGAGACAATCAATTCTATTATGTTTTTATGGTGTTTATTTTTGGATGGTCATGTGGACATCACGCAGATCGTAAGGGATACTTATTGAAGTGATCGAGTACGATATTAAGGTGTGATATACTATATCAAAAGATAGAAATATCACCCTCCAATGGACCTAATCACCTAATAAGGACTCCTAAGGTAGATGCATCTTCAAATATACTAGAGATCTTTCTCCTGCTTTGCATGGAGGAGCATAGTAAGGTTTATTTTAAGACGAGTTCTTTAGTTCTCTATGGAGGCAAGCCTCCATAGTTAATTACATCCTAGGAAATGAGATTTCCTAAGAGCACTTATGATTAAAGTAGTCAGGTATTGTCTCCAAAGATTTCAATGTTAAGACTATCAAAAAATTTACTATTTTGGAAAATCAATTGAGAAAGTTCAATCGGAAAGACTTATATTTGGAATCTAAAGGAAGATGAGCAGGGAATACCCATGATACTAGAGAACTTAGTGAGCACTCCAACCTATCATATGGTGAGGCTTTATATGTTTGAAAGTGAAAGGATTTATTTTGTTTGAGTTGAAATTTTATTAGATTGCTAGGGTTTATAATCCATCAACACAAGATTGTGGAAATGTCTAAGAGGTGAGAATTTATCCTTGTAGCCCAAAGAAAACTAGCAACCTTGGATCCTAAATCTACAGAGCTTTAACACAAGTTAGAGCACGATCTAAATCTAAGAGGAAAGGGGACATAAGGGTTTATCTCCACAAGAGAGAGTAAACCCATCCGACTTCTGGATTTACAACCGCTTAGAATGGCTGCCATCTAACACCTCCTATGATTTAAATTCATGTGGGCAAGTCTTATGAAAGTGTAAGATAGTTGCGCTGTTATTTAATTGGAAAGAAACTAAAGTCATAAACCCACTCCCTAAGAGACTAGAGCATGAGTGGTATGAGCATATGACTTAATCTAAAATATAAAATTTTACAATTTTATTTCATTTTGGCGCATTCATTTGGACAAAGGCTTGGGATTTTTATGCCTAAATGCATGATGAAATAGAATTGTTGGCTAAATAAACAAGAAGGGGGTGTTCTCCACCACAAAGGATGCCGTCACAAGTCAAGCATTCCCCTATTGTGTAATGATGGAGATCCCCCATATTCAAGAAAGAATGAATATGATATGCATGATGTAAGACATATAACATACAACTAGAGGGTTGCTAAATCTTTTAGTTATCTTGATTACAACCTAGGCTTTATGATGAAGTTGAAAGTTATTTTAAAATTTAATTACGAGTTGTTAATTGGGAAAAATTAATTTTATCTTAAGAGCTTACTTCATCCGGGCCACACATTCAAATATCAAACAATAAGAAACTATGAAAAGCATGCTGTTTCTAATGCACAAACTAAACATATCATCAATCATTTTTATAAACTACCATGAAAGAATAAGAGGTTGGTGCGGCTGGGTACCATCGTACACTCCGGAAAAGAGAAAAGATGGGTAACTGAGCTCTACCCTTATATAACCCGAGATATAAAAGGATAATTATAATCGAAATTAAATACATGTTATGGGGGTCTTCTTTTCTTCATTTCTTCATGTCCTTCTCTTCCTTTTGATTTTATTTGTTCCGAAGGCATCAAAAGGCACCTAGGATAAAGCCTTCTAGCTACTGCTCATCCTAAACTCAATAGCACAAATCATAATTCCTATTCTAAAATTATATTTTATATGAAAAAGCAAATCTAACTACACCTGTAAAATAAATGTCAGCTGAACATGCATACAAACACAAGCAGTTATATTTATAGTTTGGACTTAGCACCTTGCACATGGGTAACTAAGCCCACATGTCCTAACTTAGATTATGCTTAGGGACTTAAATAGAACTTGCAAGCAAATAACATTCATTTTATATTTATTACAGCAGTCCCTTTGAAGCATAACCCCTTGTAGAAAATAGTGTTAGCCTAAAAAAAGGATGCTCTAACATCTAGACTAGCTAGCAAACAATCCTAGTCATGTAGTCTAAAATAGTACAACACAAAATAAGAAAATGAATCACATCACAATCAACAAATCGACCTAACCTAATTCTAAGGTTGGTGACCGAGTATTCTAGCGTGTGAAAAGAAGGCTTGTGTGGCAAGTCCATTCTAGGCTTTGTTTATTTTTAAGTTTGATTTGAATTCAAAATTTGTTTATTTTGACCATTGGATGGTTTCAATTTAAATAATTGATTTTTTTTTATTTCGTTTCAATTTTAAGTTCATTTTTTATATTTAAGTTGAATTTAGATTTTAAAGTTTGAAGAATAGGATAAATTATGCTTAGAACAAAGTCCATTTCATTTAACATCCTAATCCTAATAGAATGAAACTTTCATCCTGAGATGAAAGTTTATTCAAAGGGTCAAACTAAGAAACTAAGTATCTTAATTAGCTCATTTTAATTTATGTAAATGATTCAACTAAATTGATTTGATTTAGATTTTAAAGTTTAAGTTTGTTTAACTTCATGTATTTTGATTGATTAATTTTGGATTATATGTTTTGATTTAATTAAAAATTGATAATTCAATATCCTTTGAATTAATATTTAATTCTTTTCTCTTGGATTTTGATTTAAGATTTTAATTTATATGATATTGATTAATTTATTTCAATGCTATTTAAATTTAATGATTTCATCTTTTCATTTAAGATTAATTTGATTTAGTTAAAATATTTTAGGTTAATTAACTTCTTATTTGAATTCTAATTAAGAGTTTGGTCATTTGGTTTACTGAATTTGGTGATTTGATTTATATACTAGTTTTAGTTTAAGGATTATTTAATTTAATCTTTTAATTTGACTTAATTGATTTGATTTGTTAAGTTTTATTAGTTAATGGTTTTTCTTAGGTTAAGTGAATTAATGTTTATTTTGAGTTCAATTAAATTTGATTGTTTGCATTTAGAGTTTCATTTAATTTGATTCATTTATTAGAATTTGGTTAATGTCTTTGAATGATAGTTCATGTTTAATTTGATCATTAAACTTGTATGTTTAATGATTGATTAATTCATCTAATTCAAAATGATTGAATTGAACCTAACTTGATTATATATTGAATTGATTAAGGTTTACTTTAGTTTCATTTGAATTGATTTGATTATGAGTAGTGATCTATTTGATTTAGGGTTTGATAATTAATTAGGGCTCAATTTAGTTATGTTGTTTATTGAATTTAAGTGATTTCATATGATTGAGATTCAATGCTTAATTAGGATTTAGTTAGATTGGTTTGTTTCATATAGCTAACTAAGCTGATTGGATAGTTTAAAGTTGGCTTGTTTATTTTAATTATTTGGTTAAAATTTAATTTAGATGATTAATCAGATTAAAGTTTAGTTATAATTATTTATCATTTTGATTAACCATATTGAGTGTTTGCTTTGATTAATGGTTTAGTTGAATTTGATTAGGTGTTCATAATTGATTTGATTATCTAATAGAAGCTTGATTAATGATTACATTGTCTAGATTGATTCATTGTAGCTTAGCTTTCATTTGATTAAGCATTTGATTACCTTAGGTTATTTAGATTAAATTTCCTTAAATGAATTTTAATTTGATTGTATAACTGAATCAATTATGATTTGATTTGATTTGATCAATTATGTTTACTGTATTTGATTCATATGTTGATTATTTTAATTTGATTAAATTATTCAATTTAATTTGATTTGACTAATTTAATTAATTTGATTGGCTTAATTAAGGTTTAACCATAGGTTGATTAGTCCTTTTATCAAGTTGAGTAGAGTTTGATTTGATTTAGGTTATTTGTTTGTTGAAACTTTTAATTTAATTTCATGTTTGTTCAGATTAATGATGTAATTAATGATTTGATGATTTACCATTATTAGGTTAAGTTTAACTTAGGATTTAATTGATATTTAATTATGATTTAATTAAGTTCAAATTTATGTTTGATTAAGCTTAGGTGTAGTTTAGTTTCAATTGAAGGTTATGTGATGTTTACTTGATTTAGAGTGTGGTATTTATAATTTTAGCTTGGTTATTTTAATTCATTATAATTTATCTTTGATAAATTCAATTAATGTTAATTTTGATGATTTATTAAACCCTAATTTTAAATAATTTTTTATAAATTCAGATGATTATATTATTTTCATAAAGTTATTTGATGTTAATTAGAGTGGTTTTAACCATTTTGATGAATTTTCTAATTTTTTAGATTTTTTAAATTAATTATTTTATGAAATTAGGCCTTTGAACTTTGAATTCAATACCTCCTAATTCATTCATCATTTCGTTTTGAAATTTTTATGGCATGTGCTTTTTAACATCAATTTTAATCCCTAAAAATTTTAGATCAATCTAATTAATATTTTTAGATTAATTAATAAAATTTTGTTTTACTAAAATCTAAATGAATCTCCAAATACTCAATAATAATTGAGGATTTTTAGTTTATTTGATTCTTCTCGACAAGAAGAATCCAAAGAGTCTTTATTTGTATTTTTTTGATGAGTAGTTTATTTTTTATGATTTTGTGAACTTTTAGGCAATTTTAAGCACTATTTTAAATCGAAAATCCTCATTTTCTTACATAAACCATTCATTACCACGGGGATCACCGATCATGCATGTTGGCAACTTATTGGGCCGGACTCGTGGAAAGGAAAATAAGGATTGACCGATCGATGATCGGACAGTCCAGATCATGAAGCACGATCTAATGGAAGAAATCATATCTTGTTATCTTCTAATATTAGCCATCCGGCCCTATTAATGGGGATTAGACGGTTTCCAGTTCATCCTCCCCATGGACGACGAACCAGAACTGGCAAACAAAAATCCGTCGCCTCTCATCTGTCCGGGCTTGATTTTCAAGCGAATCTCATTGGAAAAAAATTCCCGCTCTTGCATTAGGATCAATTAAAAATATAAAGTGCAAGGGCTATTTAATGAATATTCCTAAGATTGTGTGAACATTATCACAAACAAAGAGATCTATGGCCGGCTAAAGATTGATAAATTTACCTCACTCGAGCTGTAGTTGAGTGGTCAAATCAGTTCAAAAATGTTCTTGGATGTGAGACGAACCTCCGAGGTGAGTGTCCTCACTTGCCTCCTCTCCAGTTATCGGGGACGTCTAACATTGCCACCTTTTTTACTCGATTTGAAGTCGGGGAAAGTGGGGGGGAAAGGCTCGATTTCTCTCCTTAGATGATGGTAAGTGTGTAGGGAATGTTCAAAAATGTTGAAATAGGGTAGAGATGACCTTTTATAGATGGCCAACTCCCTCCCCATTAATGGAGCTTGGAGGTGGCCAGCCATAGGGAATTGGAGCTTGCAAGTTGTTGTGGGATGTGGTTAATTTACTGTAGATTATCCTAAAGTCAAGCAAAAGGCATGGTGGAGGGAAGGATGAGAGATTGAAGAGTTTGGAAGCATGTTACATTTAATCTCTCTTTCCACTGGTTTTCATCCACTTACAAAAGTTCAAGTTCAACTCTTGCATTAGGGAGCTTAGCTAGTTTTAGGTTGCCAAAATCCAATTTGGACTTAAATTTTGATTTGGGTCAACACATGCTGACCCAAATAAGTTGGATTGGTGTAAGTAACCCAAATTAACTTATTGGCTTTGGGTATAAGGTTCAATTATAACCAATTCATCATTTCATTCATACATGTTTAATTAATTTAATTTGATTTGATCCTAAAATGATTTAAGCCCATTTTGACTCGTTTTGACCAAAGTGGGTCTAATTGAATTTACATGGCCTAATTGGTCATTTTGGGTTTGGATTAGACTTCAAATGTGTTTGATTAATCATTTATGATAATTTTGATTGATTAATTTTATTTAGTTTGGATTTATTTTGAATTTGACCCAAGTTTGACTATGGTTTGACCAACTTTGATCAAAATTGGTTAAGTTGATTTATGTGATTCAATTTATTATTTTATGTTTAGATTATGTTTCAATCTTATTTTATGAATTATTTTGAATGCTTTTGGTCAATTATTTGGTTTAATTTATCTTGGATTCAGATTTGACCCATTTGAGTTTATATGGGTCAAATACGTCAAGTTGACCAATTTGGCCAAATTGATTTGAGTTAGGCATTGGTTCATGTTTGATTGATCAATTGAAGATGATTGTAGGCTTTGATTTCAATCAATTTCAATTTAGGAATGATTTAGATTAATTTGATCCTTTAGGTCAAATTGGGCTAGATAGGTTAATTAAGTTCAATTGATCAAATTGGGTTCAATCAAGGCTTTGATCATGTTAATTTGAAATAAATTTGAGTCATTGGTTGCAATCAATTTGGATTAGATTTTGATTTGACCCAATTTGGCCCTTTAGGTCAAATTAGGTCAACTGGGGTCAAGAGGGCCAATTGTGTTTGGTTTGGCTCAATTGATGGTCAAGTCATGTTCAAGGATTGATTTTAGGTTGGTATGCATCATTGATTTCAATTGATTTGGCTTAAGGAAATATGTGGTTCATTTGGCTTATGTAGGTTAATTGGGTTAATTTGGTTAAGTGACCAAATTGACTTGGTTTGACCTAATTGATTGCAATTGATCAATCAAGGTTGATCAACAATCATCATAGAAGGGTTTGGATAGGTTGGTTCACTCCAATTTGAGTTGGATTGAAGGTTGACACAAATGGGTTCTTTAGGTCACTTTGGGTCAAGTGAACCTAATGGGTCATATGAATTGATTTTGGGTTGAATTGAGTTTAGTTGAGTTTAGATATCGGGATATGAATTGAGATTCAATTGGTATTGGATACATTGATTTAAGGTTGGATTTTGGCTAAGGAGGTAAGCATGAGCTTGGTTAGGCCATAAGATAGGTAAGTCATCTTAGCTCCTAAGGCTTAGCCTAATCCTATGACAAACCCTCATAAAGTCTCTAGGTTTAGGTTAAGTGTTCACTTAGCCACTAAAAGTGTCCTATGACTAAGGAGATTTTAGTGTTTAGAAGACTCCTAGACCAATGATGGGAAGATTGAATCTTCACTCCAAAAGTGAGGTCAACAATCTTGATAAAATTTTAACTTTAGCTTTTTTTTCATTATTAGTGGTTAGCCATCTCTCTTCTTTTCCTTCAAAATTTGCTACTTAATTATCCCATTTTTTAAATATAACTTTTTTTAAATCATTATATTTAACACTTATGAAGTATGTAAAAGAGCTTTGAAATATAGGTTTGGTGATGAAACAACTTCATAGTGATTGGTGACATGATAATTTTTTTATGATTGACCACTGCTCTCTTTTTTCTTCAATATATGTTTAGCCTAATTATCACATATGTTTTAAATATAACATATTTTTGAAATCACCATAGGTGACATTTATAGTACCTGGAAGCAAAGCATAAAATGTAGGCTTGGTGATTTTTTTGTTATTGACAAAAGTAGGGTATTGTGAGAACAAATCTTTGCTATGTAAAATCTTTTTTATAATACCCATACTTGAATAAGTGGTATCGGATTGGAGAGAAAAAGGAAAAAAGGAAGAATGTTAGTGAGATAGAGGCTAAAATTATTTATGTGATCAAATGTTTTATGTTATATGTTTATTTTAATTAGCTCAATGAATTTCTCTTTATATGGTTAGTGGATTTAGATGAACTTAATCGTGTTATTATATATGCAAGTTGGTTCAAAACACTATTTTCATTTAGTATAGATTTGCTACACTAAATCCATGGTTGTCTTAAATATCAGTAAGATGCGTGAAAGATCAGGAGAATGGTTCCTCCCACATAATGTTTTACTTGATAGGAGAAAAACTTTTGTATGCGCTCCACTTTCCTTAGTCTATAATGAACACAAATCTTATTCATCATGTATTTGTGGACTCCAAAAATTCACCACTGACCTCTCAATTAAGAGAGAATAACTTATGTTTGTCAAATTTTCAGAAGGCAAATGGAATAGTAGATAAGACACTACCCAGAGATTTCACCTTCATTTTGTGAAGGCTTTAGATATGGTTCTAGGTTTCCTATAAGCACAAATACATATAGTTAATTACCTCTCTCAATGTTCAGAGAGAACTTTCAATTAAGACTAATCATTAGATTGCTAAACGCATAGCATATAGTAGCAGCATGTGGAGTATAAAATTATGAATTTATGAAATTCATCATTTTAACTTGAAGCGGATGGTTGGGGGAATGATGATGCTCCTGATCAAGATCCCATGGTTCTATCATCCCGTGTGATCTCTAGTGATCCAACCCATCAAGGATCCTTGTCACGCCTCAAGCATCATCCAAGAGTTGTAGACTTGGGGTGGTGTTTTTCTAAGAAGACACATTTAAGTTTACCTTAGCTGACAGATGGCTTTTTGCCCTATCAGGTGCACCCTATGATTCACATGTGAAGAGACAAAGCCATATGGGTTACATAGGTGTGACCACCATAATGTAATGGTGCCAGGGTAACCAATTGTGAGAGACAAATGATGTCATAGATTTCTTTAGAAAAACCCATATTTATGATTGTTTGAACGAACATGTATTTGACTTGACATTGGCTTCTTTATGAGCTAGAGTTTTCTTAACTTGTCACCTCCGACAAACAATAGTGGAAGGTGAATAAATTAGAGTTTACTTTAAGTATTCACAAATTGAATTTCATTTAGATATTTATAGCTTAATGAAATATTGGATTTTAAATTTAGATTGATACTTAATTTGAGTTAATTTGATCTAAAATTACAATCACATTTTGATAAGAGTATCCCCTCTGGTTAAAATCTTCATTCAATACAGTCATCATCGGGGTATATAAGTCTGCTTGATCATTTAGTTTTATTATTCCATATCCTATTGACTCTTTTAATTTAATAATAGAGGATCAGATCTAGATTTATATTTTGAGATTTTGAATTTGAGAATATTGAATATAAATATCTTAGGTATTTTTGATAATAATGACCCCTCTGGTTGATATCTTCAATCAACTCAGCCATCAATGGGGATTTAAGAGATAGTTGTTATACTATCATATGACATAATTAGATTCTTAGAGATTTTCTCAAGTGGAGAAAGCTATAAAAACATCATTAAGTTTTGTTAACCCAAACCCAATCCCTAGACTTAACTGAGAATCAACTCGCGCAGCATCCTCAGACACTAGATTCATGCATTCATACTGTGTCGGGGCCCATGCGGGTAAATTAAGAATACGTGTACACTTTTGAAGCATTAAATTTAAATTTTAATCATACAACATAATATGTGTAAAGCTCATTCCATTGAGTTATTTAAGTGAACCTCGATATCATAAATTTGAGCATGAGATTGCCTTGAGATTCATGTACTATTCATTTTATTAAAATTTTGATCATTTGCATTCATTTTGAGACTATTAGTTTGAATATAAGCTCACTTCATAATGCATGCAATAGTTCAGTAGAAGCCTTAATTATTGCATTTTGTTCACTTGTACGATGTGTTATAAATCTAGTGGTGTATGTTGTAGGTTTCATTCATATTCGACTTTAACTCTTCTGAATGTTTTATTGCACAGTATATTTCTTATTCATTCAAGTATTTTTCTTGGATTGGATATACACCAAATTTGTTATATGCTATTGGCAGTCAGATGATTGTAAGCCCAATCTTGTTGCAACAGCTTAGTAAATTGTACTTAATTCAATTATTGATCTTATTACTTGTTTAACTTCAAATATTATTTTAACTATTTTGTTTCCATTAATTATCAATCTCTTTTTTGATGAATGTTGACCTCACTTTTGGAGTGAGTTCTCAACTTCCTCATCATAGATCTAGGACTCTTATACACACTAAGAGCTCCTTAATCCTACTAAGACACTTCTAGTGATTATGTGAACACTCAACCTAAGCCTAGAGACTTAGAAGGGTTCGACATAGGGATAGGTCATGCCTTAGGGATTTATGGAGACTTTCCTACCCTATATCCTAAACCCAACCCATGCTTTCCTTCTCAAACCAAACCTCAAAATCATTCCAAATCCAAACCAAATTTCCAAGTTCATAATCAAATCCAAGCTAAAAATTCTCTATGAACCTTATAATTGAATTCCATAACCTTAACCTTAGCCAGATCTAATTCAAATCCAATTCAATTAGCTTTATCCAAGATCAATTCAACCTCTCAATTATTTATCAAATCCAAACTTAATTCTAAATGATTGAAATCCAAAATCAAATCCAAAGTTCCAAGACCCTTGTTGAGCCATATGGACCTATCTCCATAAACTTAACCAAATATAACCCAAATCAACCCTCAATCAATTTATTTCTTTATAAATCAATCATTCCTTCATTTATATTCACAAATATAAATGAAACCCACCTTCCAATGACCAAAAATAAATCAAACTAAATCGATTTCCTTCCTAGCCCTTTTGACTTACATCGATGAGCTTGGTCAAATTTATTTCCAAATCACTCCAAAATTAAGTGATTTTCTCATGAATCATTTATATCTTCATTTATATTCCTAAATATAAATGAAATATAAATCCAAATAGCTAAAATTAAACCAAAACCCAATTTATACCCTTTTAAGCCAATTTCCTGTACTTAACCAAAATCTACCTAAACCAAGTTAAAATCAATGGATTTCCTCTTAAATCAATCATTCGTTCAATTATCTAGCCAAATATAAATAAAAACTACAATTATCAAACCAAACTCAAGTCAACTCAAGTCAAGCCCAAGTTAGCCCTTTGAACTTGAAGACTTCAAATGAGCCAAAATCATTAGACTCCAAATTAATTATAGTTGGATTTATATTTCAATCATAGGCTTATATATGAGTTGAACTAAATTTGAATTAAGTCAAAACTAAATCAATTGACCCATTTAGGTTCACTTGACCCAAAGTGGCCTAAAGGACCTTCTTGAGCCAAGTTCTAATCCAACCCAAATTAGATTGAACTAAGCCCATCTAAGCTGCATATCATGATCAACAATCATCCTAGGATGATTAATTACCCTAGGATGATCAATCACCCTCAATTGGGTCAAACTAAGTCAACTTGGTCCTTTGACCAAATCAACATTTAGCCCAAATGAAACCTAAACTACCCAAGACTCACCATACACCAAATCAATTGAAACCATTGATTCAAATTAACTCATAATCAATGATTGAACATGATTAAACCCTCAATTGAGCCAAATCAAGTCCAATTGGCCATTTGACTCAAGTTAACCCAAATTGGCCTAAAAGGTCAAATTGGGTCAAATCATAATCTAACCCAAATTGATTGCAACCAATGGCTCAAGTTTATTCAAAATTGATTATTGAACTTGACCAAAGCCATATTTGAGCCCAATTTGACCAATTGGTCAACTTGACCCAACCTAGCCCAAATTGACCTAAAGGGTTAAGTTGGCCAAAATCCAAATTAAATCCAAATTGGTTCAAACCAAAGCCTACAAATCATTTTCAATTGACCAATTGAGCATGAATCAACCCCTAACTCAACCCAATTTGATCAAATTGGTCAAAATGGTCAACTTGACCAATTTGATTTCAAATGAGCCAAAACCAAACCTAGGCCAAATTGATTGAAACCAATTGAACTAAAACTCTTCAAATCATCATTTGAACCTAACTTAACCTTATTTTGACCCAATTTGACCAATTGGTCAACCCAACCCAACATGAAGCCATATGAACCCATTTGATCAAATGAAGCCAAAACCCTTAAAACTAACCCATGAGATTTTGATGGCTGACCAAATCCGACCCAAACTGACCCTAGGTCGGCCCAAAGTCAGCCCAAAAGCAAAGTGGGTCCCATCTAGGCCATTGTCCAATGGTCAAGCCCTCTTTACATAGGATTGCACCCATAAATGGCAAAGTCCACTCTCTCATCACCTTGGCAGCCCTTATTCACCCAAATGAAGCTTCACCTTGGCCACCTAACCCATGCTAGGTCGGCCATGGACCAAAGGTAGGTGAGTTAACTCACCTCCTAAATAAGCTAAGCACCCAAAGGATCAAGCCAAGGAGATCTCCCAACATCAGGCCTTGATCCACCTCCCATGATTTCCTCCATCCCAATCGAGCCACGTTGACTTGATTGAGACCCCTCTATCGCTTTGACGACAGCCGACCGACCAAAAATTGGGAAGCCATCCCGTCTATCCAACTTAGCAAATCAAAGGGTATACCCCTTCAATTTGAATGAGAATTTCATCAATTCACTTTGTGCAAACTTCCTAACACAATTCTGAACCTCCTTGCAAGTGCTAGAGGAATCCCAAGCTTCCCTTTCTTGGCATTACTCCTCCCTATGTGAAATCAAAATGGGCACTCCAATCTTGATCCAAGCTCTCTCGTTTCACCACTAAACTTTGATTCCTCTTACAGACACCTTCCACACACGTGGTCGAAGCCACACAAGTCTTTTCCCAAGCTTCCAAGCCACCGGAGGATGGACTTTGATTTCCATCAAGCTCCAAAGCAACGAAACTTGATCCACCGAGCGAACAAAAGGAAATTGGCTTGCGTGCAACTCAACAGGGCCTCATCTCTACTAGAAAAAGCTACCTCCATTGATCCACCGTCAGTCTAGAGATCTATCAAGGTAATTCCTCAGGGGATCCTACATGGCTTGGATGACCCAAACCTAATGGGTCAAGTGCACCATGCTCACTAGTGTCCACTTGGTCCACTAAGAGGGTGCCAAGTGGCCACTAGAAGGATATGACCAAATTTCAAATGTAATTGGCCTTAGGTTACCCCTTGACCTAGGGGTAAAATGGTCATTTGGTTTGGATTTTAGTTTGAGTTTGTTTGGTATGATTGAAAAATGGGTTGGACCAAGTTTCAATGAATTTGGAGTTGGTTTGATATGATTTGGCTTTGCCCATTTAGTCAAAGTGTCAACTAGAGATCAAGTTGACCAATTTCAAAAAACCAAGGGTTGGGTCAAGTTCATATGAACATTTGAAATGTTTTGGCATCATTGGTTTGGTTCAATTTAATTTATATTTGAATTTGGTTCATTTGATTTCATTTAGGTCAAATGGGTCAAGTTGACCAATTTGACCCATTTGACCTATGTGGGTTAGGACATGGGTAGGTTTAGGCTTCATTGGTCATATGAAATGTATTGGTATCTTTGTTTCCAAGCAATTTTTGTTTAATTTGATTTTGGCTCAATTTGACCTTTTAGGTCAAGTTGGGTTCATGGTCAATTCGGCTAGGTTGGGTCTAGTTGGCCAATTGGGGATTTGGTTAAGTTCAACAAGTGTTTTGAAATGGACTTGACCCATTGGTTTCAATTAATTTGGCTTAGATCAAGTTTTAACATATTTTAACTTTTAGGTCAAGTTCAAGTGGCCAATCCAAGAGCTCAAATGATGACTTGTTAAGTTCAAACATTGATCATGAATGAGTTTTGGATCAATTTCAACCATTGACTTGGTGTTTGGCGGTGATTTTGCTCATCTTGACCCGGGTCAAATTTGTATGCTCAATCCAATTTGGTGATCAATTCAAATTTAGATCAAAATACTTTAGGTCACTTTGGGAGTCAATCAACTTGAAGGCTTAGAACTAAATATATTTTATCAGTGATTTAGAGTCAAATGGGTTTTGATTCATTTGATAATTTCAAGTTGAAAGGGGTGAACATGAGCTTGACTTGAGTTTGATTTATGAATTTAGTTTTGGTTTGAAGATTGAAGTTTATGTTTATATTTGGATTCATAATTGAAGGATTGATTGAATCATGAAGAAAAATCAAGAGTTTGGCTTGATTTGAATTTGATTTGGCTAAGTTTAAGAATTTGACTTGAAAGGCTTAGGTTGGATTTTCGTTGAATTTGGCTTTGAGTTTTGAATTTATTTTTGGATTGATGATTAAAATTTGTCTTTATATTTATATTCGTTATTGAAGGATTGATTGAATAATGAAGAAAATCAAGGGTTTGGCTTGATTTGAATTTGATTTGGCTAAGTTTAAGAATTTGACATGAAAGACTTAGGTTGGATTTTAGTTGAATTTGGATTTGGGTTTTGAATTGATTTTTGAATATTTGAATTTATATTTCATTTATATTTGTGAATATAAATGAGAATATAAATGGGTTATGAGAAAATTTCTTGAATTTGAATTGATTTGAATTTGCTTTAGGCTAAGTACATACGATAGAATCAATATGACATAGGAAAGATTTTTAGGATTTGGATTTCAATCATAAGCTTCAATCATTTGGATTTGCTTTGAGTTTGAGAAAATCCATCAAGTTAAAATTGATTTGAGTTAGAAGTTTATTTGATTTGGAGTTTGAAGTTAGTTTAGACTTGATTTGGAATTTGACTTGATGGAAGGAAGTGAGGAGTTGTTTCAAGCTATAGGGTAGACAAATTTTCCTAACACCCCTAAGGTAGGACCTATTCCTATGGCTAACTCTTTTAAGTCTCTAGGGCTAGGTTAAGTGTTCACCTAATCACTATAAGTGTCTTAAGACTAAGGGAACTCTTATTGTCTAAGAGAAGTCCTATGTATAAGATGGAGGGGTTGAGAGCTCATTCTAAAAATGAGGTCAACAAAGGGTGTCCAATAGGTGTGGTGTGACTGATAAGGTACACCGCACGTATTGGTGTTGACTGAAATGATCAGAAACACCAAATGATCACAAGTACTAACAAAAATGATCTACTCCTAACCCAAAGTGTCGTAAGAAGCCAGAGCTTAGTGCAATGTGACTCTTCTCATGTCAAGAACATAAGAGAGTAAAGGAGAAATCCAATAGGGATAGAGTATATGAACCTTCCACCAGGGAAGAAAGTTCAAGTCATCCATAAGGGGATGACGATTTGATTTAATTTGAATCTCAATGAAGAGAGAAATCAATTTGATTTGTTTGTTTGATTATTATTTGTCTTGTTGTTTGACTCTACTGAGGGAGATTGATTGGATTTGTTTCAGATTTTTAGATTTTGGATTTTTGAGATGGACCCTATTGGTTTGCGATGGATCGCACTGAGTAGGAGCCATAGAGGCCTATACCTAACTTAGATTTACCAATCTAAAGGGGTAGTCTACCAAACACATAGTAGGACTAGCCAACCAAAGGGATCACCTTTTGGTGTGCAACAGCTGTACTAGGAAGAAAGCATAGTAGACTTACATCCTCCAAAGTAAGGACTAGTTGCTGGGGTGATCCATTGGCAAGGCAACAGATTGAACCCAACATAGGACTAACTATTGAGTGAATGCCTCTAGGGAACTTAGATCAGCTCAAACATAGTCAAAAGATGGATTTCAATTTTTTTTAGTTTATTTTGATGGGTCCCATCAATTTGTGATGGATTACACTGAGTAGGGACCATGGAGGCCTTGGGCTAGCTCAAACTTTCCAATCTAAAAGGAATAGTCTACCAACCAACCACATAGTAGGACTATCCAACCAAAGGGGTGCCTTTGTGCAATGGTCAAGTTAAAAAGAAAGCACAGGACTCACATCTTCCAAAATAAGGAACCATTGGGGTGATCAGTTGGCATGTCAACAAGTTGAACCCTACCTAGGGCTAACTATTGAGTGAATGCCAGGGAGATTTAAATTAGCTCAAAAATAGTCAAGATTAGTTTCATTATTTAATTTATTTATTTTGATGGATTTTGTTGGTTTGCAATGGATCACACAGAGAAGAAGCTTATATCAGCCTAGATTTATCTTAGATTTACTGAACCAAAGGGAGTAACTTCCCAGCCGAGGGGAAAACTATCCAACCAAAGGAGTACCTTTCAGTTTGTAATGATCAATTTAGGGGAAGAAAGCACAGGGACTCACATCTTCCACTATAAAAGATCATTGGGGTGATCAGTTGCTTTGGGCAACAAATCTAACCCGACCTAGGCTGCTCATCAGTTTGTGACAATCATGCTAGAAAGAATGCGTGATAGGCTTACATCTTCCAAAGCAGAATGACTACCAGGGTAACCTATTTGTGAAAAAATAGATTAAACCCGATCTAAGGGTGACTACGGAGAGAGTGCCAACCCAGGGACTTATCTCAACGGGCAATTCCTATGGGAGTTTTCGACACGCCTAAAGATAGGATGCCTGAATTCCTAATCCACATGCGAATATTTTTTGTTTATTTGTTTAGCTTGTTTATCATAGACCCTGTTAGTTTGCAAGGGATCAAACTAAGTAGGGGTCGTGGAGGCCTAGACCTAACTCAGATTTACTAAACTAAGGGAGAATGTGCATCTGCTGAACAAATTCTCTAAACACAGGGGTGGCTACCAGGAAAGGGGGTCTGTCCAATTCAAGAGTAACTCATGTAGTGTTTAAATGGGGTCGCAAAGGATGTGATCCAAATAGAATGCCCACAGGGAAAGGGGCGCTAATTGCTTGATCCAAAACCCTAGAGAAGATGACATGGTTAGTCCTATATCAAATAGGTATTCAGTGGCCAACTCAAGGAGAAAGCGCAGGGACTCACATCTACCAAGAGTGGTGTATCCATCGGGTGAGTCACTATCAGCATAGAGAACATCAACCAACCTAAGGTGCCCGTCAGTTTGCAACAATCAGTCTAGGAAGAAAGTTTGAGGTCTCATATCCTCCTATAGCGGAATTGATTGCTAGGATAGTCTGCCTTCGGCTCAACAGGTGTCATATGACTTAAGGCGACTATTGAGTGAATGCCACTGGGGGACCTACATCGACTCAAATGTAGTCAAGAAAAAAGGAGCCTCTGAGAGACTTATCCTAAACCTCAAATATACTTGACCTAGTCAGGTCATGATGATTAGTTCAAGAAGAAAGCACGGGGACTCACATCTTCTTAAATAAAATCAATACAAGATAGCTTACTGGCTGGGCAGTGAAACCTACTAAACTAACAAGGCGCTCGCTAGTTTGTAATGGTCAAGTTAGAAGAAAGCGTGGGGACTCACATCCCCCAACAAATGACCACTGGGGTGCATACTAGCAAGGTAACATGGAAATTAATGAGTGAGTGCCACAGGGGGCTTACTCCCACATTAAAGTAGCCTGAGATAATAGATTTGTGTTTGTTTTTGTGCTTGTGTTAAAGGGAATAGGTCACCACTTAAGTTCTCTCACACCTACCCTAAAACACGCTTGGGGACTTGAATGAAATGGTGCCATGGATGACAACGGGATTCCCACTAAAAAAAGATGTCGCTTGGGTTCTCTCACACCTATTCTAATAGTACCAGGAGATTGTGTTTGATTGTGTTTATGTTATGAAAGAGGAATAGGATGCCTCTTGGGTTCTCTTGCACCTATCGTAAACACGTCATGGCAAATTTACAAGATAAGAAAATAATGCTTCGAAAGAAGAGAAGATTTTGATAAAATGAAATCAGATTTTTGTTCTATTGTTGATAATTATTTTCAAACATGTTTTATGGGTAATATTTGTTTAGATATAGCCCATTAATTGGAAGCATCGGGTGTTCTCCTTTACAATCAATGATCTGATAGGATCGTCCTAGGTAGGCCTTCTCTATGACATAAGGGCCTTCCCAAGTGGGTTCAAACTTGCCTCCCATCTTTTGATGGGCAATAATTGGTCTCCTTAAAACTAACACAAGTTCTCCTACTTAGAAAGACCTAGGGCAGACCAACTTGTTATGAGCTTGGCTACAACTTGAGAGGTTCGCATGCAGGTGACTCTCCTCCAAATCTTGAGCTCTTCCAACTGTAACTTTGCTCGCTATAGTGATCTACCCAATGCTATCTTTAATGATGAAGTCTTCTAAAAAGGTAGAACGGCCGCACCCATACACTAAGAAAAATAGATTGAGTTAGAGTTTGGTATGTGGGTAGTAACGATGCTTCAACAAGTTCATTCCGCCACTTGTTGTCATCAAGTGTCTTCTTTAGTATTTGGATGAGAGTTTTATTGAATGTTTCTGTTAAGCCATTTGCTCTAGGCTAGTAGATGGTGGAGTATCTCTAATCTAAATCATGTCTTCTAGTGAAGCTGTTGATCCTAGTGGTTTGAATGCGCATTAGATTATAATTCATTCATGAGGCATCTATATATGATATGATTTCTAAAAAATTGAAGCATATGCTGAGCTGTGACCTCTCTGAGTGGGATTGCATCCGCCCACTTGGAAAAGTAGTCATTGGCAGCTATGATGAACCGATGACCCTTGGATCGATTAGTACCCCAACACACAAATGGCCATGAGGCCAATGTTGGGTGGTTGATGTAAGACCACATCGTGTAGCTGACACTAATGGAATCTTCTAGCTACATCCATGCAGTCTGTAATCATTGAAGGCCAGTAGTATCCTAGTCTCTTGATCTTCATCTTCATCTTTGGATTGGATTGATGTAGACCGAATGTACATAATCCATTGTGTTTGTCCAAACAGTAACCACATATGCCATGCAAAAGAGGTGCCATCAGAGCATAGGAGAGAGCTCTTTTCTCGAGTTTTCTTGAGGTAGTTTGCTAGTGTACAAATAGTCTATGAATGATTACCTCAAATCCAACTCCTTGTCGTTATAGGCAACGACAACCTCCCCTTCAAGAGAAAGTCTCCTGATGAGTTTAACATCAATAAGAGATAGGACTTGCATATTTTGGTGGAATGGACTCATCTTTTGGACATGCCAATTCTTTGGCAAGTTTAGCCAAAGCATCAACTACTGCGTTCTTTGCTTGAGGAACCTTTTAGATGGCAACTTTAGGGATTGGGCCAATAGGTTCATGGTATACTTATGGTAATAACGAAGCTTGGGTTTGAGAATCTTGTAGGGCCCATCAATTTGATTGATGACCAACTGAGAATCCCCAAAAATGATTATGCTCTTGACACACACTATGATAGCTAACTCCAGATCAGAAATAAAAACCTCATACTCAGCTTTGTTGTTGGTGCATGTATTGGAGAGATATTATGAGAATCTCATCACATCACGGTATGGAGTTAAGAGAATTATTTCTACCCCTGCCTTTCCTGGAAGAGTAGATCATGGTGTTTCTCCTTTATGAAAGGAAGCGCACCATCAAAATACATCTCCCATCGGCAGTTGTTGATCTCCCCTAAGTTTATTCTTTGTTCATCAGGGAGATCGTCACTAAGCCGGGAATCAACATGAAGTAGGTGTGCTGCTAAGAAATTCGCTAGTGCTTGACCTTTTACCGTATGAAGGGGTACAAATGTGGTATCAAACTATGAGAGAATCATGAACTAATGTACCAAACATCTAGATAACGTTGGCCGTGTCATGATATACTTAAGTGGATTGGTTCTGAAAATCAGGTTCACCTTTTGAGAAAGTATATAATACCATAGCTTTTGAGATGCATAGATCAAAGCTAGGCAATGTTTCTCAATAGGTGGGTAGTTCACCCAGAATCGATGATGGTCGAGGTAGTAACACTTTCCTTCCCTTCGTCGTTGGCTTGGGCCAACAAAGCATCGAGGGAGTCGTCCAATGCAGCAGTGTAGAGGATGAGTGGCTTGCTTGAGATAGGGGCTGCTAGAATTGACGGCTTCACCAAATACTGCTTGATGTCTTTGAATGCATGCTGACACTTGTCATCCCACTTGAACTTGGCATCCTTTTTCACAAGTGCTGACAATGGCTTGGATCTCCTCGATAAGTTAGAAATAAAGTGTCTTAGATACGCGAACTGTCCTTAGAAAGATCTGAGTTTAGTTAAACTTTTAGGAGGTGGCATTTCCAAGATAACTTTGATTTTTTCTGGATCTATTTCTATTCCCTAGTGTCGGACAACAAACCCAAGGAACTTCCCTGAATCTACTATAAATGCACACTTTAGAGGATTCATTTTGAGGTTATATTATCTTGAATGTTCGGAAACTACTCTTAAGTCAAAGAGATGGTCTTCCTTCTTTTTTGCTTTTGACTACTAGATCATCAACATAACACTCAACCTGATGATGGATGCGTTCATTGAAGATTTGAGTCATGGCCCGTTGGTATGTAGCACCAATATTTTTAAGGCCGAAAGACATGACCTTATAACAATAGATTCTGATCAGGATTTGAAAAGTAGTGTTTCTTTCATCCTCGGGGGCCATCTTGATTTGGTTGTAGCCAGATGACTCATCCATGAAGGAGAAGATTGCATGAGAAGAGGTGATGTCCACCATTAATTCTACTATAGGAAGAGGGAACTCATCCTTAGAACATGCCTTATTTAAGTCTCTGAAATCGATGCAAATGTGAATTTGGCCATTCTTCTTCTTAACTAGGATGACATTGCTTAACCAGGTAGGATATTTTTCTTCCCTGATGAAACTAGCATCGATCAATTTCTTGACTCCAGAAATGACCTATTATTCGATTTCTAATCGCATGCATCTATGAGCTTGCTTGATAGGGTTAGCACTAGGATCTATTGCTAGTTTGTGGACTGCTATATCAGGAGATAATCCTGGAATTTCTTCATAGCTCCATGCAAAGCAGTCCTTAAACTCAGTCAATAGCCTAACTAATTCATTAATTTCTTCTTCATTCAGCAACGAACTGATGCATAATGGGCATGGATTTTCTTTCATGCTGAGGTTGATTTCTTTATGCTTGTCAATTATTGTATGGATCTCCTCTTCAAATTATGACAGTGCATCTTTGATTTAGATTATCTAAAATTTCTAAAACACATCTTCATAAGAGTTGGTTTGTGAAAAGAACCTATCGACTAAATCAGACAACCAAGAAGAATCATCGTCATAGTCTGGACCCACTAAACCGAATTCTAGTCCTGATCTTGATTGTGCATCCCGGCCATTGTTGTTCCACAGCTTCTCGAAATACTCTGACCTGTGCTTAGACCATGAATAAAGAATCAAATCTTTCTTTGCAAGATTAAGAACACAAGGAGAGTACCAATCAATAGGTAATTCCATTAATTTTTTTATATGAATCATCCTCAAGTTTTACATCAACTTCAAGACTTGAGGATGATGATCCCAAAAACAATCTCTTCGGTTTGACATCTTTAGAAGACTGAGGGGCTTCCTTAACTACTAAACCTTCAACTTTTTGAGATGAAAGTGAGGTTAGAGCTAAGGTTCCAAACTATTGCCTGATAGTTTCACATACATTTAATATAAATACTTTTGTGCTTTGTATGGAGGCCTAGTCTTCATCACTGTCCAGCTCGAGTGTCACCTCCAATGAAACAAGCTGAGAGGGGTTGGCTGGTATGCTAATCACACTAGACTCATCCTTCGAGTTGGATTCCAAGTCTATGTGAATAGTAGGGGCACTCCTATGAAATGGAAAATAACCTCTGTTGGCTGATGGCCAACCAGAGGGTCTTCCACCTATGAAATTGCCTCTATTTTTGCCTCTGCCTCTGCCTGGTGGACGTCGAGTCATCCTACCCACATGTCCATATGATGGAATGAATTGTGAGTGGAATGTGATATGCAGCTCTATTTCTTCTTCAATTTCCCTTACTTGTTCACTTGGATTTTCATTTTTCTTTTATTTTTCTTTTGCTTTTTATTTTTCTTTTTTTCTTTGAATTTGAATTTTGCCCAAGTTCACGAGAAAAAGGGTGTTTTGATGAAGATACTAGGTCGCACCCTCATATATCTTAACCTTTCTAACTGAAAATGACATTTCATCTCCTTTGATATAGTATTCAATCTCATCCTTCCTGAACTTGATACACTAATGGAGGGAGGATAGAATCATCTTATTCTGATGTATCCAAGGCCTACCTAGCAAAGCGATGAACAAAGTATTCAAATCAATGATATAAAACTTGGATTTTGTCTTCCAGTCACCTATCTCGAAAGGTAACACTATGGACCCTAAATCCCTCTCACCTTGTTCATTGAATCCTCTCAACATCATACGATCTCCTCGGAGTGTGGAGATGTCAATCTTCAAATTGGCAAGGGTCTTTAGACTTATAATGTTCATTGATGCACTTGGATCAATGAGAACTTTGGCAAGTCTAAATCAGCCCATTTCCACTGTAATGTAGAGGGGACGGTTGTGCTCCATATCCCCCAGAAGAAGGTCTTCATCTATGAAGGTGATTCCCTGAGCTTCTCTTGAATAATGTGCCTCCTCTCCAATAGCGGTCAGCTAAGCTAAACATATCTTTGGATCAAGGAGAGTCTTGATTAATGATTCCCTCATCTCTTTGGATAAGACAAGGGCATCACATATGCTTAGCTTAGATGGTAACTTTTTTAGGTGAGAAAAAATATTGTAGTCCATCTTGGGCTGATCCTCCATAAGCATATCCAAGGGTGGAGTATCCTATGGAGGGGCTTCTCGATCCTCTAAACCAATGACTTATTTCCCTCTATCTTAAGGTGCCGCTAAGCAGAACCTTTCCACCAGTGATGTGATCTTGTTGTGATAATGAAAGATTCTACCTGCACATCAGGCTCACCTTCAGCTTCTCCTATGGGACCCTCAGAATTGGATGATTCCAAGTCAATCTCAAGTGGTGAATATGCAGTATTCAGAGAAGAAAAGTCTAACTCTGAATCAGAAAGAGGAAGATCAAAGTTGTTATAGCTATTATTTAGACTTGTTGAGTTATCATTAAGAATAGATTTAGACAACCCATCAGATAGATATAATTCAAGCTAGCTTTATTCTTCAGTTTCTTGGATTTTAAAAGAGGTACATAGAAGAAATCGAGTAAAGTAAGTGGGGGTGAGGTATTTGATGCCCTCATCCACCGATACAAGATGTTTACTAGGAGAATAGCTAGTTGAAGTAGAGGTAATCACTAATGTAGTAGAATCAGGACTGAGGTGGACTCGATGGTTGCTTATACATCCTGAAGATATCGCTATTGCCTGAAGCTTCCCCTTTCCCTAAGTTGGCTCTGGCAACTTGTAAACCTTCCTTGATGTTGGAGGTTTGAGCTGTCTTAGGAACTTGCAAGAAAAGTTTCTTAGTTTTTGAGACAATTTTCTTTGAGGTACGAGATAAGAAGATATCCCAACCTTCTTTGGTTTTGGAAGGATCGCAAGTATCCCTAAGGATTACCCTAATGGAAATGGATGGTTGTTCCATAAGGTATTCCATCAAGATCACTGTTGCACCGATCTTCAAATTATGTTCAAGCCAGTCCTTGAATGTGAAGTAATCTTTCAAAACATGACCTATCATATGGTGATAGGGGCAAAAGTTAGGATCATTACTTTTTCCCACTTCCTCCGGTCTCCTAGGTTCAGGTAACTAAAATTCAGGCTTATTTAAGAGATTCTTAAAGATCTTCCTGATTACCTCCCTCTTAAATGAATAAGACTTGTTAAGTTTATCCAAAAGAGTGGACCATATACTACGATCTGGTTTGTACCGCATCACGATGATATGAGGAGGAGGCGCAAGTGTGTGGAGGAGGCTAGGTAGGGCTACCTTGGTGGTGGTAGAGGAGGTGTAAGTGTGACTGTGGAGCACGAGGTCTCTCAAACTACTCTCAGGTTTTCTATTTTCCCTTGTCTACTACTATCCCTCTCTTGGGCTTCTTCTCAAAAGCTTTCCGTGGCTTCTGCTTTATTGATTGGTCTAGAAAAGGTGATTGTTTGGCTTCTCTTTATAAGCTAGCCATCTTTTTGATTAACTTCTAAAAAGTTTTGATGGTGAAACCTTTGAGTAGGAAGGCGACCGGGCCATAGATATTCTTAAGTAGAATCTCAATGGCTTGCTGTTCAGATAGTTGTGGTTCAATTTCATACTCAAATTATGCCATCTGAGAATGTTGATTATGAGGGACTCATCGAGGTATTATTGAGCTACAATGAGATCGCCTATAGTCACCCTTTGCTGAGCTCCAGCGAACCACTTGATGAAGAGTTGCTCCAACTTAACAAAAATTTTCACTGAACTGCTGGGAAGTTCAGTGTACCAATCAAAGGCTATGCCTGTTAAGCTACTAGTAAAGAGATGAAAGAGTAAAGCATCACCCAAACCCTCAAGTGTGCAATACCTCTGCTCACCGCCATCGGTTTGAAAGAAGGTGGCACGAGACCCTTAAGATATTGGATGACATGAAATTCCTTCGGGTAGGGTCTACCCTTTGGAACTGATGATCCTCCTTGGGCTTGAGCCAACACTTCTCTTACCTGTTGCTCAACCATAGTCAGGATATCTTTTTCCTATATGGAGGTACTATCCACTACCTTCCTATATAGAGTGGTGCTACCCTGCTCTACAGGAGGTAAAGTCTTGGTTGGATCCAAGACATGCCTTTGGCTGACTAGTCTCAACTATAGTAGGACGGACTGTTGGTGCTTATTTTTGAAGTGCTAAGGTGACTACTAACAAGTCCTCAAGTTACTTCCCCATCCTATCTATTTTATCATCTTCTAATCAAGGAGGTGTCAGTCAGTGTCTTCTCCTACGGTCTCAACACCTTCCATACTGTTCACAGAGGAGAGAACCCTGTATCTACCATACAATCCTCTAACGATCATTTGTTCAGATCAAAGCTAACCTTTTCATCCTCTAAATATTTCCTAGATTTCCTCCACTAGAGCTACCATGTCATCCAAGGATCAGTCCAACTACATAGGCATGAAAGGTCGGGTTTGACCGATAGTGCCACATACGATAGGCACCTAACCTCTAAAGTCAGCAGCTGATCTTGTGAGATCCTCACCAGAGGCAAGATACTCCTAAGAGGATCTATGGCCATAGGGGCGATTGAACTATCTCCTACTCCCTCAACTGCTACAACAATCTGTATATCATGCTGCGGTGGTGGTGATGATGGGATAAATATGATACTTCTAGGTCACCATTCCTTCTTCACCACTATTGGGGCGTATTGAGCAGAGAGCTCACCACCACAGGTGGTGTATATGGATCTCTCGTAGCTAGATAACCAGAGATTCTTTCTCCCGATGCTTCCTTCATGGCCTCTGGAACCAAGCATGGCATGACAGAATGGGAGAAGAGTGTGGAGGCACCACCGATTCTCTCAGGATAGGAGGTTATTGGTTAGAAAAATTTCTATATATGGTTGCCTTCAATCTGTGAAGAAAAAAGCAAGAATATAAAAATTCATCTTTCTAGGACACCACACAGACATGCAGATGTGCTTATTCAGGTGATCGAGTACATCATCAAGGAATAGTGTACAATTTTGGGAGACAGAAGTCACTACCCTTTAATGGAACTAATCACCTCAATAAGAACTCCTAAAGATGATGGGTCTGCATATGTACCAGAGATTCTTCCCCTACTTTACATGGAAAAATAAAGTAGAGTTTATTTTAAACTGAGTTCATTAAGATCCCTACAGGGGCAAGCCCCCATAGTTAATTACATCCTAAGGGATAGGATCCTTTATGAATACTCTCGATTAATGTAAATGATCATTGTCTTCAAAGATTTCAGTAGGAAAGGACTCTCAATTGATTGGTTTATTTTTAAAGATCAAATGGGATTGATCAAAGAGAGGGGGTTATTATTGAAGCCAAAAGAAAGATAAATAGGAGATGCTCATGATGCTAGAAAACCTAACGAGCATCCCAAACTATCATATGGTTGAGCTTTACATTTTTGAAACTAATTTAGTTTGTTTAAGTTGTATTTTTTCATTAGAAATTTAGGACTTATGATTCCATAACACAAGATTATGGAAGTGCCTAAGAGGTGAGAAATTATGCTTATGACCCACAAAGGAGAGAAGCAACCTCAAAACTTAAATCTAGGGAGATTTGGCGAGGGCCGAAAGCACAACCTAAATCTAAGATGAAAAATGGGTATTTGGTTTGCCTCCATAAGAGAGGACAAACCACCCAACTGCTTGGACTTACAACCACTTGGGGGTGGTCGCCAACTAACTCCTCCTATGATTTTAAATACATGTAGGCAAGTCATATGCTTATGCAAGATAGCTAGGTTATTATTTATTTAGAAAGAGACTAAGACCTTAAACTCACTACCTAAAGAGACTAGATCTTGTAAAAACATGCTTAAAATGACCTAAATCTAATGCAATTTAAATTTCATTTTATTTTCATTTTTGGAAAATTATTTTGACTCAGGCTAATAAGATTCATATGCCTAATGCATGACAAATAAAGTTATTGGCCAAAATCAGAGAGAAGGGAGGAGGTGTGTTTCCACCAAGACTCTCAGAGGTTAAGCCAAGTTTCTCTAGAAAAGGTGGAAGCCTTCCAATCAAGAGTAAAATAAGATGTATTTATGAATGATATTGTAAAACAAATGCTCATCTAGCTAAGTGGCTACTAATTCTTTTATCTTGATTTTTAACATAAGCATTAGATGAGGTTATGAATTCTTTATTTTTAATTTTGAATTGTTTAGTTTGGTAAAAGTTTTATTTTTTCCTAAGAGCCTAATCCACATCAAGGCCATACATAAAGAAAGAAACTAAGAAAAGAGGTCACTTAATGCAAAAGCTAAATAAATCATCAATCAATTTATAAAGCTAACTGCAAAAATAATAAAAGACCGTTGTGGTCGAGCCCCACCGCACAAACCTGAAAAATAAATTGGGTATCCGAGCTCTACCCTTATACAACCCGGATTACAAATGAATTAAATTATAATTAAGCAAGGAATTCATTGTTATGAGGGTCTTCAAGCTTCATTTCTTCATTCTTCTTTCCTTATTTTTTCTTCTTTTCTTTCTTCTTTGGTTCATTCTTTTGGATGATTGAAAGGTGGATACTCCAAGGCTTCACATGGTGCATAAGATAGGATCTTATGACTAATGCTTATCCCAATCCCCATAATAATCATTCTAAAATCCTAATTGCATAAATTTACTTGAAAAGAAAAAGAATGAAAATCTAACTAACACGTGCAAAATAGAGATTAGCTAAAATAAACCACACAAATCTCAAGCATGTATATTGGACTTATCACCCCACACATGGGTGAGTAAGTTCACTTGGCATATTGGATTATGCTTAGGGGTATAAGCACTACAATCAAAAGCTTTTATATTTTTATTACAACGCCCCTTAAGCATAATCCTATAGAAAAATGGTTAGACTAAGATCGCCTTACCATTCATTCTACAAGCGTACATCTTAATATCCAGTCTAAAATATATATCACAAAATAAAAGCAAATATTAAACCATGCACCGTGCTAACCTAAAGCTAGAAATGGTGACTTAGCCTAATATGTGTGCTTTGGAGGTTTGTGTGGTATGCTTAGCTATGTCTTTAAGTTAAAATTTTCTAAGTGTGAAACATATTCAACTTAGAGGAGGGTTTCATTTAAGTGATTTAGTTTATTTGGGTTGATTTTATTTCATGTTTTGATTAGGTTCAAGTGAATCCTACAATTAATTACTAAGTTATAAAGAGAGGGAAAAAGAAGGGAACTTCTCTTTCCTTCCCTAACCTAAGTAATTTCTAAAGTAGATTCACATTTTAGTTTTATTTAGTGAATGTTTTGATTAAATATTTTAATTAATCCTAAGTTTAGATGAACTCTAAACAAACCCATTCAAAAAGAAAGACATTTTAAGATTAAATAAAATGAACCAAATCCACAAAACATACATCACTTCCTTTCTTTCCCAACATGTATAACATGCATATGAATGAGTCCTTAGCATATCTATACATACAAATGAGAATGTTTAACACACTTCATGATGCATGCTAATAAGTTCATTTAAGGAAATTTGGAAGTTTACTATGCATGAAAAGGGTTTTTTATCCAATTTTTCACATGCACACATGAAAGTAAGAAAGGCATAAGTGAGTATAGCGCCATTGTTAATTAGAGGTATAAGTACAAGACCTACTTAGAGCTACTTAAAGCCTCGCAACCTCAGAGTTGTCTAGACTAATATACCACTTTCCTTAAATACAAACATGTGTGTACAAAAGAAATGAATGGAAAAGAAAGAATGCAAAAATTTGTATTAGTTGATTCATTTAGTTTATGCAATTTATGTGTGCAAGCATAGGTAACGTTCTTAAGTGATAGCATAGGAATGAATAGGATGTGAAATTAGGCAATTCTTAGGTTCTTTTCAAATGAACCATACATCTTACCAACTCCTATTCAAAACTATACTAAAATAAATGAGAAGGGAAACATATGCTAAGCACATCCTTATATTTTCTTACATGCAAGCTTATAATTAAAATATAAGTAGCACACTTTCAATTTTTATAATGATTCATATATTTTAAAAATAATTTGAATTTAGTAGTGATAATAACCACTCATATTATTATTTTAGCCAACACATTCAATTTTGACAAAATAAACAATTTCAATTTTAATTTTGAATTTGAAAAACATGGATGCATGAAACCACATGAAATACAAATTTAACATGTTGGGGAAAGAATTAAGGCAATGAAAGCATGTAAACATATTCACTTTATTAAATCCTAAAGACAATCTAATGAAATAAGAAAGCTTAAAATAAATCAAAGTTTATTTAATGTGGTTTTTGTTTGGTTTAGAATTTGATTTAATTTTGAAAAAGTGGATTGAGTTTGCTGTTCCTAACCCATTCTCACATATGTTTGATATTTTTGTTGAATTTTTAGATGATTAGATTCATTTTAAGATATTGATTAGGTTAAGGTATGAATTAGGCAAGTTAATTAACCATTACCTACACCACCTTAGCATAGTTAACCAAGTAATTATGAGATAATGAGATGACATAAAAACTCACAAGAAATTTAAACTTGCAATATAATTAGGAAGAAAAGGGCCTGATGTAATTTGGTTCATGATTAATGGTCAATTAAGCTAAGGGGTTTAACTTAAGTAATTTTAAAAACACCCCTCACACATGTGAGTTGGGTTTTGATTTTCTTAATCAAACTTAGGCTCTCAAACACCTAAGCATCTACTTAAAGTAGATTAATTAAGTTCTGAAAGTTTTTAGAATTTATAGAAATTAATTAAGAGGATAATTAATGAATTAACCCTTAATTAAGAGAGGATTAAGGAAAGAAAAGGGAGTTTAGGGAATAGCTTAGGGGAAATACCCCAAAATTATTCCCTAAGCCTCTATTCATTGGATCTAACCTTAATCAACTCTAACAAGGGGTCAAAACTAATCAAATACTTAATTATCCTTAATTAAGTTATGAGAGTAATTAGAAAATATATTTGCAATTTCCCCAATTAAGCCTTAAATAAATCCTAAGAAAATTAGGAGAGACAGAGGTCATCCCCTAAAAGAGGCCCAAGAAGTTTGGGATTAATCAAAAATTAATTAAGAAGTAATTAACAAAATAAGATTTCCATTAAAAACCTAAAATCAGAGAAAGTATAATTCAAAATCCATTAAAATTATTTTTAAAATATTCTAGATTAAATTATCTTTCCATAGAAATTTATCTCATATTTTTCTAATTTTTATTGAGGGAAATATGAATTTTTGAAGCTTAGGAGATTAATTAAAATTAATTAAATCTCTAACTAATCTCTTTAGCTCACAGAGCGACACGCGGCGGAGGTGGTTAGTGTGCTTTACACTCGTTGCGCCATGATCTATCCAATTAAACGTCGCATCACAAAGGCAGTGCAGTGGCGGGATGCAGTTTGATCCCTATCGTTCGATCAAGGATCGAACTACCAAGGATCATCCCGTGGTTTTTAACAGGATAAATCATTTATAAAATGTGCATTTAAAAATGCGCATGGATGGATGACCACCCTAGTTCTTCCAGGATCAATGGAGATCGCCCATGATCTATAAGATCCGATCGAGCTCAACTTTACCCACACCATCTCAAGCTAATGATTAGCCTATTCAATGGTGGATTTCTCATGCCATGAATATTTCTTTCACAAAGGACCAACACCTCCTAAGCTAAGTGGTCAGAAAATTCCATACCTCACCGGAGGTGATCACCGGCACTCGAGCTTGATGAGGTAGCTTCGTCTAGTGGAGACAAAACCCTGTTGAAAGTTTTAAGCCTTGGGGTAGATCTCTCTATGGACCAACACCTCCTCTTCTTGCTTGCAGCTTTGATCAAATTCACCTCCTCCTTACTTTGGAAAGTTGAGGGGCTGCTTAGGTGCACTCGACTTGATCCCTTAAGGGAGTGTGCAAAAGTAATTGAAGTGGATTTGAGTGAAGAGGAAGTTGAGGATTGAGATGGCTCTCCTATTTTCTAAGGAAGAAAATCGAGAAAGGAAAGATTCAAATCCCTTTTAGAAAGCTTAGGAATGCTCTCTGATGGCTCTTAACTCTCTCTAGTTCTCAATCAAATGTGAGGATTATGAATTCAAATTGAATTAGGGGGAGTATATCTCCCCTTAAGGAAATCGGATGACCGAACCATAGCTTGCCGTTTTGATCCAATTGACCATATGGGAAGGGTTGTTTGATCTGTTTGGAGTTGGTACATGGTCTGTTTGGGTCTTGAGTGGATTGGTAACCTCCCATGTGCTTCAAATCAAGTGGAGGTAGGATTTTGAATTAGCCAATTTGAGCTAGGGGTCGAGTTTGGCCTTGGGTCCATTTGGGTTGACCCAAACCCATCATTGGCCTCTCAATGGGACTTGATCTATTAGGAAGGTATCAAGTTGATATGAAGAGGGCTTGACCAAATTACCCATGGATTAGTCCATAACTTGTTCTATGGCCTAGGGATAAAGTGCTTATTTGGATGATTTTTGACTTTGAATATGTTGGGTATGTGGAGAAAATAGGTTTGACCAAGTTTCATGAGATTTGGAATTCATTTGATATAGTTTGGCTCATGTTAATCCATTTATGTCAAAATGGGTCAACATAGGTCAAGTTGACCAATTAGTTAAATTGGGTCAAACCAAGGGTTCAGTTAAGTTCATACAACCGTTTGACATGTTTTGATGGCTTTGGTTTGATTCAATTTGGTTTAGTTTTGAATTTGGCTCATATGACTTCATTTAGGTCAAATGGGTCAAGTTGACCTATTTGAGCTAGGTCATGGGTAGGTTTAGGTTTGGTTAGTCATATGAAGTGGATTGGTATCTTTATTTTCAATCAATTTTGGTTAAGTTTGAATTTGGCTCAACATGACCCCTTTAGGTCAAGTTGGGTTCAAGGTCAATTGGGATAGGTTAGATCTAGTTGGCTAATTGAGGCTTTGGTCAAGTTCAATAAGTGATTTGGAATGAACTTGACTGATTGGTTTCAATCAATTTGGCTTAGATCAAATTTTGACACATTTTTACCCTTTAGGTGAAGTTGGGTCAACCTGGGTCAAGTGGCCAAATTGGGCTAGGTTAGGCTCAAATGTTGACTTGGTTAAGCTCAAACATAGTTCATGAATGAACTTAGATCATTGATTTCAATTTGGCTTATGATAGAATTTGGCTATGTTAGGCTTTATTTTGGCTAAGTGTTGACTTGGTCAACCCTTAGGTTTGACTTGGTTTGACCCAATTTGATTGATTAATCATCCCATGATGATTGTTGATCATGATGAGAGGTATAGGATGGGATGCCTTTCGGTATGCAGCAGTTATACTAGGAAGAAAGTGTAATAGACTTACATCCTCTAAAGTAGAGACTAACTGCTAGGGTAATCTATTGGCAAGACAACAAATTGAACTCAACCTAGGGCTGACTATTGAGTGAATGCCGTTGGGGGACTTATATCAGCTCAAGGATAGTCAAGATTAATTTCATTTTTTTTGTTTTGATGGATTTTGTTGGTTTACGATGGATCACACTAAGAAGAAGCTTATATCAGCCTAAACATATCTCAAATTTATTGAACCAAAGCGAGTAGCTTCTCGGCCGATGGGACTCAAGCCAATCAAATGGCCTTTTAATAAAATCATAAATTTCATTCATAGCTCTTTAAATTTTAGTAAAATTTTACCAAACTCTCCAACAATATTCAAAATTATGCTTTTATTAAGCACATTAATTATAATAAAATTTAGTAATATCTCTCTTATACTTTTTAAGAAAAAAATCATAATTTCTAATTGATATCAAATTTATTATAATCATATTATACACCAGCAACAACGATAATATAAGCTTTTATCCCATTATATGGGGTCGGCTGCATGAATCTTTTTTTTTTAATGTGTCATATTAATTATCATATTCTTATTTAATCCTAATAAATTAATATCATTTTTATATTTTATAATCAAGTTTTTTTAGGTATAACTCTATCTTTCTTAGCATAGGGTTAATCTAATACTATTCTCTTATTTAGGCCATCGGACTAACGATATTTTATATGACAAATCATCTAAGGTGGCTCTCTCTAATCTTATCTATCGCATAAACTAATCTAATCATAACAAATATGTACTCATTTCTCATTTAATCTCTAAGTGTAAAACCACTCATTCACTTGAGCATCTTCATCTCTGAAATAGTTAAGTTAATTTTATATTTCTCTTTTATTGGTCAATATTATGAGCCATAAATCATTATAAGTCTCACAACTATCTTATAAAATTTTTCTTCAATCTAAACTCTAAATGCTAAATCTTATGCAAAATAATTTAATGCTCATTAAGTTTTTGAGTAAAAAACCCTTCATTTTCCTCAATACATATTCTCTCACCCGGCTCGATTAAATGCGACGGTAATAATACAAATTCATGAGGTTGTTTTAGAATGTCCGATGAAATGTTTTAGAAATTTGATTGTGTTATCAAAATAACCTTCTCAAAATTCTATCAATAGAACTTCTTCCTCATCATGAGGATGGAGGCAAGGGTTTGAAAATAGGTGAAAAACTAAGCTTGAAGCTTAATACCATCTAACGCTGAAAGCTATTGATAACCACCAATGGCCATTATAGCACGATCATTGCCTGATTTTCTCTTGTATTTTCATCTTCATCAATCTTAGAAAAAAATAAAACTTTTTAAATCAATATAGATATAGTGGATTATTCTAGACAAGATCTCATGATTTTTCTTTATTTTTATATGATTTATTTATGTAAAAATTTTGATATTTTATATGACTATCTCTAATTCTCTATTTATGTCTTAGAATTTCATAGAAAATTATTACTTAAAAATTTTTACTCATGTAAATTTTTTAGTTGTCAACTAATATAAATTTAAATTCATATATTATCCCAAAAAAATTCTTAAAGGAATAGATATTATATAACAATAAACACTTAATAATACTTAAAAAATAAAGAAAAATCACAATATAATAATCTCATTTAAAATTTAATATATTTTAAATGAATAGATAACTTAAAAAATAAATTTTAATATATATATATATATATATATATATATATATTATTATTATTATTATTATTATTTTGTTAGTAAGAGAGATGGCTCACCTGACAGTAGGGTTGTCAAAAAAGCTCATTGTTCACAATGGATTCGATATTATGTAGCTTTGTTTGGTTCATTCGTTAACTAAGCGAGGTGAGCAGCAGACATTTTTCGATATATAAATGGAAGCATGAATAATCATTTGTTTAGATTAGTGTTCTCTATTTAGCTAAATAAAAAATTATATTATATTATATTATATTATTATTATTGTTATTTATTACTACTACTATTATTATTATTATTATTATTATTATTATTATTATTATTATTATTATTATTATTATTATTATTATTATTTATTATTATTATTATTATTATAATATGAACACATTTACATATCATAAAGGCAAGCATGGCTTACTGGTTAAATTTTTGTTATCAGATTGGTCAGTTGAATCCCTCAAAAGCTTTGTTGTTTGCGACATTTCGTGTTACTCGTCATTCGTTTAGTTAAGCGGTAGAACATAACAGACATTTCAAGCTCGATATATAAATGGTAACGACAAAACAAATTTCAAGCAGTAACCTCAGAGTCACGTTGCTCAGCTCGACTCGTTTACACCCTACGGTGGGTGTAAATGAGCCAGGTGGGGGTTGTTGTTATGTTCTCATTTATCATTTTGAATGATGTTTGAAATAGCTCATTTATATAGTGTTCGTGTTCGACTCGATTTTATATTTTAATAATATTTATTTTTCTTAATTTTCATTTAAAATTTTAAAAAATTTAAAAAGTAAAAAAATATTTAATGGAATCTTATACAATAAAAAAAAATAAAATACTATTGGCACAAATTGAAACTAAAAGATATACAAAATAATGATATACAATCAAAATTTTTTTTTTATAGTTAAAAAAATTTAGTTATACAGAAAAAAAAACTAAATAATATCAGCAAAAATTAAGTAAAAATTTATTTAATTGAAACTAAAAGATATACAATCAGAAATATTTATTTTTACACAAAATTGAAATCAACTTAAAATACTAACTCATATTATTATAATTTACAAATTTACAACTTACTAAAATAAATTCATCTAAACATTTACATGATCATATACAAATAACAATTTGATTTAATAAAAGCTAACAAAATAGTGATATTCCAATTTCCAATCCAATCCATAGCTTCAAGTTCAAGCCTTCAAGTCTTCAAGGTTTCAAGCTTTCAAATCTTGCAGCATGTCTGTTAATGTAAACAAAATTAGCAAGAAAATATGAATTAAATATTATGAATGGGCTCAAAAAATTAAAATAAATAATTATTGATGTTGTCAATAGCTTGGTAGCTGTGTGAATTTTAAACATTCAAAAAATTGACAAAATGAAAGATTGATAATAATATGTGTAGGAAAAAAAATAAAATGAACATTGAATAAGCTAAAATTAGAATGAGTAAGGAAAAAATGTAAAAAAAAAAACTTTGTACATAATATAAATTATATAATAATAAAGAACAATTAGAAATCACAAAAAAATAAATTGAATGTTTGAAAATACACACTATCAAGCTAAATTTTTATCTCAAATCTATTTTGGTTTTTTTAAATTAATGTGTAATATCACAAGTGATCTTACACATTAATAATAACATATGTTTCAAATTGACTAAGTGTAAGCATCTGATCTTACCATTTTAACTCCATCATAGCCCATTAAGTGTAGCATCTGTTGATCTTACCATTTTAACTATATCAAATATCTTGAAGAGAAATATTCACTGTCCATGGTACTTATGGCAGAAAAAAAATTCATTTTGACTGCTTTCTTACAATAAGAGAATTATATTGTACCAGGAAGAAACCGAGCCATTTTAGAGAAGATTGAAAGACAATATATATAGTGAAAAATGGAAGCCACTGTAAGAAAGAGCTTGAATGATCATTGATCATTGACTGCCAATTCAACAACTTGCTTATTCTTGGCCTTGATTTTATCACATTCTTTCACATGTCTCAACAGTTGTGAAGTTATGCCAGTTTTGGATTTATGGAATTTCCTGCGAAAACATATGCATTGTAAAGAGGGTATACTCTCTCCCATCTGATGATTTATATAAAGTACTCCCATGCTGAAGATACTTTCTTTCTACCTCTCTTAAGGTTAACTTTTGCACTCAAGCACATGCCTCTCTAATTCAGCATGTTGTGAAGAAATAGTTGGAATTTTATTACCATATTCAGAACTATATCATTACATGATCGACTAAGAATGATTCACATTAGACATGATTGCACTAAATAAAAAAATATATATGAGTTAGGACCACATACACATACACTCTCCATACTCAGCTCAAAAAATTTTGAAACTACAAGATATACATAATTAATAGCAACTAATTTTTTCTGATCTACTATCAGCACCATATCAGCTCAATAAATAGTATCCATGCCAACAGAGACAGCAGAATAATGGTCGGACATGACAAATTAGAATGAGAAGAGTAAAAGAAAATAAAAAATCAAACAGAGACATCAATATATAGCTCACAAATAACAGAGACAACAGAATAATGGCCGGACAGGACAAACCGAGTAAGCACTTCAAGCACTTCAAGCACTTCAAGCATTTCAATAATCTACAGGGAATAACCGAATCATCCACAACAAGCATAGCTGCATAAAATGGAGAATATACTACAGGGCATAACCGAATAAGCACTTCAAGCATTTCAATACCAAAGGTCCGAGGCAAGACATATAGCACAAACATCAGTGACTCAAGGCATTTCTCCTTTAAACATGAAATCGAAGTAGAAGCTTGATAAAAGAAGAAAATAATGATAGCAGACATACAAAGTTGACCGAGTCCCAAGTAGAAGCTTGATAAAAATAAGAAAATAATGACCGGTACCAAACCCTAGAAAACCAGAGATAACATCCAGAGGTTAGACTATTGCTTACAGATATTACCATTGCAACTCGCAAGACTCACAACTCGCAAGACTCTTGCTAAGAAGAGTAGAAATTTGCCACCGTAACACCGAGAGAAGATACTGAGAGGAGTCAGGGACTTACGATTAGTAAACGCAAAGTCGAGAGAGACCGAGAGTTGTTGTGGTCGTTGCGACTTCATACTGACGACCGCGAGGAGTAAGTATATATCCTTGAATTGTTTTAAATCACGTAGTTGAGATAAATTGTATGGCTATGATTTACCCTAAATATTACCTTACCGATTATCATAATTAAAAAAATCCCTAAAATTATAATTATAATATATTTTAGCTTATTTAATTTAAAATTTTATCAGCTAATTTAATTATTAAATTAAATATAATTTCTAAAAATATTTAATGATATAAATTATAATTTAAATAAAATTTTATATAATTAATTATAATTAATTATTTATTTGAAAATCGAATCATCGAACAAAATTGTTATGTTAATTAGTTATAAATTGACTTAAAATATTTATTATATTTAATTAATGAATGAATTGAATATGACCTACTCAATAAGTTGGACAAGAAACTGCTCATGAATAATAAGCTTTTTTTTTTTTTTTTTTTTGACATCCCTGCCGACCCTATATATATATAGAGAGAGAGAGAGAGAGAGAGAGAGAGAATTCTATGTTCCGTCAAATCCTGTATTTCCTATTTTTTAAAAAAAAAATAAATGAGGAATCAACCCAAAACTAAAAAAAAAATCACATTTAGGTCTAAAAATAAAAACTGTATAACAACAAATAAGGCTGATAATTTTGCTCTAACATCTAATAGAAATTAAGATGGGATCTAGATTTAATAGAATATTTTAAGCCAAGATTTTAAATCAAACTTTTTTTTTGAGTCAACCACAGATGATCAAACTAATTTGAGATCAAATTTAAGTTATTTCTTATTAAAAAATTTAAATTTATATATAATATTTATCTATTTATAATAATAAATTTATTTCTAAAATTAAGTATAATGAGTTGTAAATTGTAATATTTTTAAAATAAATATAATATGTTTATAAATATGAATTTTATTTTTTAAAATCATATTTTATTTTATTTCATGTGCTCAATTATTTTTTTTTAAATTAATTTTATTACATTCAAGTTGGCTCAATTAAAATGAGACAATTCTATTTGATTTTGAGTTAAAAAGAAGATGAAAAAGTTCAGTTGGAATTAGCTCGAAATTGATAAAAAATGAGTTAAAATTGAGCGACGAGGTGATCAAGACCCTCTCAAAATTTCCCGAACTGGAAATAGATCAACTCCAAATCAGCTTATTAATAGCTCTAATAAGAAATAGCCACAGACTGCAAAACTACAACAAATTTCGGTCATCCATCAAATAAGAGTGCATAAGTTAAGAACAACCAAACAATATAACGAATTCAAAACATAGATATAATGAATTGAGTCCATATTTTTTTTTTGAGATATTTATTCAAATTTAATCATAAATTTACACATACATCATTTATAATTATATATAAGAGTTTAAATTGAAGCCCGCTTAGTTATAAATTTAAACTCTTAATTACTACAAAAAAATGCCTTAACACTCGAAGATGTCCAAGGCAAGCAAAAAAGACTAATTGTTTTTACAGCATATCTCATTTCCTACAAATATAATACACTATTTTTGAAACAATAAGACACAATCATAATGTAGGAAAATTATTTTGTTGAATTTAGTGCTAAAACATTATTGATGTTGGAATTTTACAAATCAATCATCCAATAACTATGTATTTATATAAGAACAAAAATATTATAAATTTTTTTGAAATAATTAAAATATTATATAATTAATTTTGTAAATTTTATCAAAAAAATGTTCTGGGATCGTTCGGATGGTCAAATCATCAAAAAAAAAAAAAATCTATGATCAACAGAATTAATATGAACCGTTTGAAGAAGTATTTTGAGATTTTGATTATAATTATCAAAATGCTTCTTTTATAATTCTATAAATATGACCCAATTATTATCATGAAAGTGAGTAGGAAGCTTGAAGACAATTTGGGTGGGAGCTTAAAGACAACTTGGGAGAAAGCTGACAAAGAGCAAAATGAGAAGCTAGAAGCTCATTATCTGGCGTCAGAATATGCTAATAACTATTACATCTTAACTACCATCACATAGCTATTGTAACCTAATTCTAAAACTCTTATCATCTTGATTTCTGAAATACAATCTTGTAATCTCATTATCGAAAACGTTGAAACTTTATAACTCAAAGTACATATAGTTGAACATTTTGACAGGCTAGGCATTGTGATTTTTTCTCTTAATTCTTAGGTTTTTCCATATAAAAATTATAGAGTTTATTGTTTTCTTTTTAACTATCTATGTCTGTGTGTTGCATTTCAATGCAAAATTAAGGCATGAAATTTTATCATACTACTACGAGTTCTCTGGCACACAACAATCATCTTATTTGTAATTATTGAAATATAATCCAACTCTAATAATATTCTCTTATTTTAGTGAAGATTTTTTTTTTCCTTCTCTTTATTTGATGTGTTCCTAGTGTTATCGCTTAACGTTGCTATAAATTAGGTTGAATTTGTCTAAAAGAAGTGGGCTAAGCTTATATGAGCAAATTTGAGTATAGTTATTCCATAAGAGTATGGTGTAGAGGAGAGGAAAGATGAAGGAACATTCTTTACTCTATTATGGAAGTAGCTTGTCCCATTGGAGACCTCCCATTCTCTTCCATATTATGGAGCACACATGTAAGCACTTAATACAATCACCTCCCTTGAAATTTTATTCTAAATTTAATAATGACTAATTACCATTTAATTTGTTAGTTCATTCATCTAGATAATTTAAATTACTTGGGCTTAATAAAAACTTCTTAGACTGAACTCAATCTGATTGATCGATCCATGTTAACAACATCAATCAAATCCTAAAGTGAAATCTTGATTAGCAAAGATAAGGTTTTTAATTTTGTAAAATTAAAATATTAATAAAATTAGATGAAGTTATTCGTCCCATTAGAGTAATCCTAAGGCACACATATGGTCAAATTTTCATTAAATAGGATCGGTAGATCTTTTTGAGCAATTGTATATATATATATATATATATATATATATATTGGTTGGCTAAAATAGGGTTATGCATGGATGGGATCTAGTTTGACTCGATCTAGAGAACTGTTTCATTAATGGATGTTCCATTTTCATCCCTAACTTGACTGATATATTGAACTCATGAAAATCAAAGTGAATTACTCTTTGTCCACTACACTTAATTGAGTGATCTTGTTTAGAGTAGCTTTGTATTCTAAATTAGACTTACTTCATGATAGGTAAGAAGGTTCCATTCATGTTAACTTTGGTTATTTGACTCAAATAAGTCAGACTCATGAGTTAATTGAGTTAATTAATATATGGATGAAAAATTAAGACTAGTTGGTAGAGTTAGGTTAAGCCAAGGAGATATTTTGAACAATTAACTTAAGAGACCCAAATAGGTAAGTATGAGTTCACCTTAAGTGGGTCAATTGATGTAGTAGGCATATGCCGTCAAAAATCTACTTATAGAATTGGAAATAACAAACTTGAAATATAAAATTTGAGTGACTTTGGGATCAATTTCATTTTGTGTTTTTTTTAAATTTGTTTGTTTATATATTTTTTAAATAAATAATTTTTTTATTTTTGAAAACAAAATCAACTTTAAATTTTTTGTTTTATGTTTTTATTTATTATTTATTATTGTTTTTTTAAATATATTTATTTGATATATTTTTATGAGTTATTTATTTATTTTATTTTAAAAATATTTAAAATAACTTTTGAGTGTTTAAAAAAATAATAAACACCAACAGCTTGTTGCCCACAAGTGCAATAGTTGCCCCGGAAATAGGTTGTCCCCTCCGCCGATCGTACCAATCGCTATGATCACTGCCCACCACTTGCTTTAATTTTGTGTCCATTTAGAGCCTTCTTCAATTCATTTTAAAATAAACATTGCAATGTAAGAAGGCATGTTCTTTGTGAATCCCACTCTAGAGCTTGATTTGGGCTCTATCTCATTTGAAAATTAGCTTTCTAGCTTCATGTAACCTCCCCATAAGTATGACATGAATTCAAAGTTATGTTTGTATTTAGCTTATTCTCTTTTAATCATTTTTATGCATGATATAATGTAAGCTACAAAGTTTAATTAGTTCTTCTTAGCCAACTAATCATTACTATATCATGTAAGTTATTTAATTTTGTGTTGCTCAATTATTATCATATTTCAATCTCATATTTAGCATATATATTTTAATTCATAATCATTTTCACTTAGCTCATTCTTGTGAAATATTAATATTCATTAAACTCGTTTAGATTCAATCTTTGTGAATTTATTTTGTTTTAAGATTTTAGACATAGGGTTTCTCTTAGACTTTAAGAGTTCCTTAGTCTTAAGACACATCTAATGATTAGGGGGGTGGGGGGAACTCAACCCTAGCCTTAGAGACTTAGAAGAGTTAGCCATAGGAATAGATCATGCCTTAGGGGTGTTAGGAAAATTTGCCTACCCTTAGCTTGAACCACTCCTCACTTTCCTTCCTTCAAGTCAAACTCCAAATCAATCTTATTTGATTTTCTCCAAACTCAAATCAACTCCATGTGATTGAAATCCATGATTGAAACCCATGAATGAAATTCCTAAGTCCAAATCTTTCTTAAATCCTTAATCTTCTTTTAAGGACTTAGCTTAGATCATGATCAAATCATTCCAAATTCATCAAATTTTCTCATAATCCATTTATATTCTCATTTATATTCACATATATAAATGAAATATAAATTCAAACCAATCAAACTAAACTTAAAATTTAAAATCAATTCATAAAATTTCTTAAGTCCTTTAAATTTTTCTTCATGGACTTAGCCTAAATCATGATTAAATCAATTCAAACTCATGATATTTTCTTATAACTTATTTATATTCACATATATAAATGAAATATAAATATAAATTAATCAAATTAAATCCAAAAATTAAATTCCAAATTTAAAATTCTTCTTAAGTCCTTAATTTCCTTCTTAAGGACTTAGCTTAAATCATGATCAAATCAAGTCAAATTCATGGGATTTTCTCATAACTTATTTATATTCTCATTTATATTCATATATATAAATGAAATATAAATATAAATCAATCAAAATCTAAATCCAAAATTCAAATTCATACTCCAAAATTTCCTAAGTCCTTTAAATTCCCTCTTAAAAGACTTAGCTGAAACCATGATCAAATCATTTCAAATCCATGAAATTTTCTCATAATTCATTTATATTCTCATTTATATTCACATATATAAATGAAATATAAATTCAAACAGTCAAAACCAATTCCAAAAATCAAACTCAAATCCATTCAAAATCCAACCTAAGCCTTTCAAGTCAAAATCTTAAACTTAGCCAAATTAACTTCAAATCAAGCCAAACTCTTGATTTTCCTTCATGATTCAATCAACCCTACAATCATGAACCAAAATATAAATACAAACTTCAATTACTTAACCAAAATCTAATTCACAACAATCAAACCCCAAATCCATTCAAATTCTTCGTTTGAATATGAAATTGTCAAATGAATCAAAACCCATTTAAATTCAAACCACTTGCAAATGGATTTATATTTCAATCATAAGTCCATATACAAGTTCAATCAAACTCAAATCAAGATTTGACCAAGCCATTTGACCCACTTAGGCTCACTTGACCCAAAGTGACCTAAAGTACCCTTATGAGCCAAATTCTATTCTTAACCAGATTGGATTGAACCAAACTCACCTATGCCTCTCATCATGAGATGATCAATCAATCAAATTGGGTCAAACCTAAGGGTTGACCAAGCCAACACTTAGCCAAAATGAAACCTAACATAGCTAAAATCCACCATAAGCCAAATTGATTGAAACCATTGATCTAAGTTCATTCATGACCAATGTTTAAACTTGACCAAGTCAACATTTGAGCCTAACCTAACCCAATTAGCCACTTGACCTAAAAAGTCAAAATATGTCAAAACTTGATATAAGCCAAATTAATTGAAACTAATGGGTCAAGATAATTCCAAATCACTTGTTGAACTTGACCAAAGCCTCAATTGGCCAACTAGACTTAACCTAGCACAATTGACCTTGAACCCAACTTGACCTAAAGAGTCATGTTAAGCCAAGTTCAAACTTAACCAAAATTGATTGGAAATAAAAATACGAATCCACTTTATTTGACTAACCAAACCTAAGCATACCTATGACCTTGCTCAAATAGGTCAAATGGGTCAAATTGGTTAACTTTAACCATTTGACCTAAATGAAGTCATATGAGCCAAACTCAAAACTAAACCAAATTGAATCAAACCAATGTCACCAAAACATTTCAAATGGTCATATGAACTTGACCTAACTCTTGGTTTGACCCAATTTGACCAATTTGTCAACTTAACTCAAGTTGACCCATTTTGACCTAAATGGGTCAACACGAGCTAAACCATATGAAATGAACTCCAAATCTAATGAAACTTGGCCAAACCTATTTTCTCAACATACCCAACATACTCAAATTCAAAATCAGCCAAATGACCATTCTACCCCTAGGCCATAGAATAAATTTTGGTCAAATCCATGGGGAATTTGGTCAAGTCCTCTTCATACCAACTTGATACCTTCCTAATAGGTCAAGTAGACCCTATGGAGGGTGGTGCACCCAACCCAATGTGTTTGGGTCAGCCCAAATTGACCCAAGGCCAAAATCGACCACATGGCTCAAATTGGCCATATGGAAAACTTCCCTCCACTCAATTTGAAGCACATAGGAGGTTACCACTCCACACTTTTGCCCAAACCAACCATGTGCAAACTTCTAATAGCTCAAACAACCCTTTCAACCTTGGTAATTGAATCAAAATGGCAAACAATGCTTTGGTCGTCCAATTTCCATAGGGGGAGATATACACCCCCTAATTCACTTTAATTTTCAGGTGCTCACTGTTGATTGAGTAAGAGAGATTCATAGGAAGCATTCTTGAGTGTTCCAAAGCTTCCTAGAAGGGATTTGAATTTGGCATTTCTCGATTTTCATCCTTTGAAAACATGGGAGCTCAATAGAATCTCAAACTTTCTCCACACTCCAAATCAATTCAATTACCTTTGCACACTCCACCAGATGGCCAAGTCAAGCTTGCCTAAGCTCTCTCTCAAATTCCAAAGGCAAGTGGAGGTCTAATTCCATCAAAGCCGCGAGGGAGCTAAGGAGGGGTTGGTCCATAGAGCAATCTACTCAACCTCAGAGCTAATACTTTTCACGCTTCATCTCCGGCAAGCTCCTCCAAGGAATCGAGCATGATCACCTCACGGAGGTTAGGCATTTTGATCACTAAACTCTCTGGTGTGGTTAATTGTGATATGGCATGGATGATTGATAGGTTTGGATGGTGTGTGCAATATTTTATTCTAATCTGAGCTCGATTGAGCTCGGATCTTCCCTTTGAAAGTGGATGGTCTCCATTATTCCTCAGAGAAGAACAAGGATGATCTCGGTCATCCATCCGCGCATTTTGGATGGATGGCCAAGATTAGATGCACGTTTTAAATCCTATTTTACCTTTTAAAATGGTGGGTTAATTCCTGGTCATTCAATCCTTGATCGAACAACAGATATAAAACTATGTAGCGCTGCCTCCACGCGTCTATGGAATGTTTAAGTGGCTGCTCATGGGTTGATGCGTGGAAAGTGCCTCTAACTAAGCTGCCTGCGTGTCATGTTGTGGACTAAGGGATTAATTAGGTATTAAATAATTCTAATTAATCCTCTAAACTTCAAAAATTCACATCTCTTCAAAGAAAAATAAAAAATATGAGGTAAATTATCACGAAAAGATAATTCAATCTAGAATATTCTAAAATTAGTTTTAATGTATTTTGATTGTATCTTTCTCTAATTTTGGCTTTTATTAGAAATCTTAATTTGCTAATTACTCCCTAATTAATTTATTGATTAATCTCAAACTTTTTAGGTATATTTTGGGGGATGACTTCTACTTTCTCTAATTTTCTTGGGATTTATTGATGGCTTACTTGGGGGAATTACTAATGCATTTCCTAATTACCCCCTTTATGTAATTAAGAATAATTAAGGGTTTGATTAGTGTTTTAATCTCTTATTGAAGTTGATTAAGGCTTGATCCAGTGAATAGAAGGTTTAGGGAATACTTTTGGGGCATTTCCCTTAAGCTATTCCCTAAACCCTCTTTTCCTTTCCTAATCTTCTCTTAATTAAGGGTTAATTCACTAATTATCCTCTTAATTAATTTCTAAAAATTCTAAAACTTTTCAAAACTTAATTAATCTACTTTGGGTAGATGCTTAGGTGTTCAAGAGCCTAAGTTCAATTAAGGAAATTAAGACTCAACTCATATGTGTGAGGGGTGTTTTGAAACTACTTAAGTTAAACCCCTTAACTTAATTAACCATTAACCATGAGCCAAATTGCATTAAGCCATTTTCTTCTTAGGTGCATTGCAAATTTAAATTCCTTTTGAGTTTTATGTCATCTCATTGGCTCATAATTGTTTGGTTAACTATGCTAAGGTGTAGGTAAGGGTTAATTAACATATTTAATTCATACATTAACCTAATCAAAATCTAAAATGAATCTAATCATCTAAAAATTAAACAAAAATATCAAACACATATGAGAATGGGTTAGGAACAACAAACTCAATCCACATTTTTAAAATTAAATCAAATTTAAAGTCAAACAAAAATCATACTAAATGAACCTTGATTTATTTTAAGCTTTCTTATTTCATAAGATTGTCTTTAGGATTTAATTGAAGTGAATGTGTTTACATGATTTCATTGCTTTATTTCTTCCCCAACATGTTAAATATGTATGTTATGTGGTTTCATGCATCCATGCATATCATATTTTCAAATTTAAAAATAAAAATATTTTCTTTATGTCAAAATTGCATGTGTTAGCTAAAGTAAGAATATGAGTGGCTATTATCACTATTAAATTCAAATTATTTTTTAAATATATGAATCAATTATCAAAACTGAAAGTATGTTACTTATATTTTAATTATAAGCATGCATGTGAGTAAAATATAAGGATGTGCTTAGTGTAGGTTTCCTTCTATTCTCTTTTAGTATAATTTTGAATAGGATTTAGCAAAGCGTATGGTTCATTTGAAAAGAACCTAACACTTGCCTAATTCCATATCCTATTCATTCTATACTATCACTTAAGAAGGATACCTATGCTTGCATATATAAATTGCATAAACAAAAAAATAAATCAATGAATACAAATTTTTGTATTATTATTTTCTCATTCATTTCTTTTCTACACATATTTGTATTTAAGGAAAGTGGTATACTAGTCTGGACAACCCCGAGGTTGTGAGGCTTTAAGTAGCCCTAAGTAAGTCTTGTACCTTACACCTTTGGTTAACAATGGTGTTGTACTCACGTATGTCTTTCTTACTTTCATGTGTGCATGTGAAAATTAGATAAGAAATCTCTTTTCTACTTAATAAAAACCATGCATCATAAACTTTTAAATTTTCTTAAATGAATTGCTTAGCATGCATCATAAAGTGTGTTAAATATTCTCATTTGTGTGTATAGATATGCTTATAACTCATTCATATGCATGTTATACATGTTGGGAAAGAAATGAAGTGATGTATATTTTGTGAATTTAGTTCATTTTTTTTAATCTTAAATTGCCTTTCTTTTTGAATGGGTTTGTTTAGAGTTCATTTAAACTTAAGATTAATTAAAACATTCACTAAACAAAATTAAAAAAAAATATGAATCTACTTTAGAAATTACTTAGGTTAGGGAAGGAAAGAGAAGTTCTCTTCTCTTAGCCTCTCTTTATAACTTAATAATTAATTGTAGGATTCACTTGAACCTAATCAAAATATGAAATAAAATCAACTCAAAATAACTAAATCACTTAAATGAAACCCTTCTCTAAGTTGAGCATGCTTCATACTTAGAAAATTCTAACTTAAAGCTATAGCTAAGCATACCTTACAAACCTCCAAAGCACACACATTAGGCTAAGTCCCCACTTCTAACTTTAGGTTATAGCGGTGCATGGTTTAATGCTTGCTTTTATTTTGTGATATATCTTTTAGACTAAATGTTAGGATGTATGTGTGTAGAATGAATGGTAAGCGATCTTAGTCTAACCATTATCTTCTGTAAGGGATTGTTCTTAAGGGGTATTATAATAAATCAAAATACAAATACTTTTGTTGTGCAGGTGCTTATACCCATAAGCATAATCCAATAGGCCAGGTGGACTTAGTCACACATGTGTGCGGTGATAAGTATAATATACATGCTTAGGATTTGGTGGTTTGTTTAGCTAACCTTTATTTTATAGGTGTTAGCTAGATTTACTTTTTCTTTTCATGTAAATTTTACAATTTGGATTTTGGAATGATTATTATGGGGATTAAGATGAACATTAGTCATAAGATCTTATCTTATGCACCATGTGAAGCCTTTGGAGCATCCACCTCCCAACCATCAAAAAGGAGGAACCAAAGAAGAAAGAAGAAAAGAAAAATAAAGAAATGAAGTTTGAAGAAATCCAAAATAATGAGTTCCTTGCTTAATTGTATGTAATTCATTTGTAATCCTGATTGTATAATGGTAGAGCTCGGCTACCCACTTTGTTTTTCAGGTTTGTGAGGTGGTGCCCGCCACAATGGCCTCTTATTCTTTTGCAATTAGCATTATAAATTGATTGATGATTTGTTTAGGTTGTACATTAAGTGGCATCTTTTTCCTAGTTTCTTCTTTGCTTTATGTATGGCGCATGTGAATTAGGCTCTTAGGGATAAATAAATCTTTTATCAAATTTAATAATTCAAAATTAAAAAATAAAGAACTCATAACCTCACCTAAAGCTTAGGCTAAAATCAAGATAAAAGAATTAGCAACTTCTTAGCTGGATGAGTATTTCTTTTATAACATCACACATAAATGCATATTACTTTCACTTTTGATTGGAGAGCTTCCACCTTTGCCAAAGAAACTTGGCTTGACCTTTGAAAGACATGGAGGAAATACACCTCCTCCCTTCTCGTTGATTTTGGCCAATAATCTCATTTCTCATGCATTAGGCATATGAATCCTATAAGCCTGAGTCAAAATAATTGTCCAAACATGAAAAAAAATGAAATCTAAATTGCATTAGATTTAGGTCATTTGAAGAATGTCCTTACATGATCTAGTCTCTTTAGGGAGTGAGTTTAAGGACTTAGTCTCTTTCTAAAATAAATAACAAACTAGCTATCTTGCATAAAGCATATGACTTTCCTACATGAATTTAAAACTGTATGAGGAGTTAGTTGGCCACCCCTAGGCAGTTGTAAGTGCAAGCAGTCAAGTGGTTTGTCCTCTCTTGTGGAGATAAACCAAATACCCATTTTTACCTTAAATTTATGTTGTGCTTTTGGCCCTCGCCAAAGCTCCCTAGATTTAGGTTCTGAGGTTGCTCCTCCCTTTCATGGGCCATAAGTTTAAATCCTCACCTCTTAGGCATTTTCATAATCTTGTGTTGTGGAATTATAAGCTCTAAATTTCTAATGAAAAATTCAACACAAACAAACTAAATCAATTTCAAAATTGTAAAGCCCAAATAAAGGATAGTTTGAGATGCTTGCTAGGTTTCCTAGCATCGTGAGCATCTCATATTTATCTTCTTTTGGCTTCGCTATTAACTCCCTCTCTTTGATCAATCTCATTTGATCTTCCAAAATAAACTAATCGATCGATAGTCCTACCCTATTAAAATCTTTGAAGACAATGATCATTTACCTTAATCAAGAATATTTCTAAGGGATCCCATCCCTTAGGATATAATTAATTATGGGGGTTTGCCCCTGTAGGGAACTTAATGAACTTGGTTTAAAATAAACCCTACTTTACTTTTTCATGTAAAGTAGGGGAAAAATCTCTGGTACATATGCAGACCCATTATCCTTAGAGTCCTTGTGAGGTATTAGGTCCATTGTAGGTGACTTTGAGTACAAGTCTCCTCATCATACCGATCATCCTCAATAAGAACATCTCGGATCTACGTGGTATCCCAACAATGATATATATATATATATATATATATATATATATATATATATATATATATATATATATATATATATATATATATATATATATATATATATTTCTTGTTTTCATTTATCCTCTTTTTTGAAAGAGAGTGGGGGATAGATGAAGGCAGGAATTATTTAGAAATTTTTCACCACAGATTTTTCTGGCGACTCCGTTGGAGATGATTCCTCTCTCCATCTTTAGTAAATGATCATTATTTTCAAATATTGATAGTGGGTTCATACTTTGATATGAATTTGAGACTATCTTTCTTTCCATTGGCACTTAACTTATTTCATCCTTAAGTTGAGTTAGCCAACATCCTTTGGTTTTAAGAACTTACCCCATGTTGGTCTTAAAACCCCCCGTTGGGTTCTCCAATAGGTAAAAATAAAAAGAAAATATTTAAAGACTAAGACTTCCTCCTTACCATTTTTATGATAAGGAAATGTTCATTCTAAAATAATAAAGACAAAGCAAAATTTTTCATAAAAGTCTTACTTTTCAAAAAGCATTCTTTCAAAAAAAAAAATGCACATAATAAAATATTTTCCACAAAATTTTCTTAAATCACCCTCATTTAACAATTCTCATAATTGTTATATGTAGGAATCTTCAAAAATAAAATTAACAATATTTTCCAAAAGCACAAATGAACATCTTCCTTCAATGCATTTTTGATGAAGATTTCATTTTCAAAATAAAATGAACAATCATCTTTTCAAAAGTTAAAATCAAAAATCAAAAATAAGATTTTCAAAAAGCACACATTAACCTTTCCATTTAATATACCCACACCTATTGAATGAAAGTTTCATTTTCAAATAAAACTAAATTTTTCAAAAGCACATATGGACATCTTCATTCAATATACCCAAATTTATTGAATGAAGATTTCATTCCTAAATAAAAATAACATCATTTGGAAATCCCACTTAAACATATCCCACATATGATTAAGTTGGAATTCTCTCTTTCAAAAAGCAATAATCACACGCAAAATAAATTTTTTACATTTCAACCCTACATACCCAAAGTTAATGAATGGAAGTCCTCTTTTCAAAAAAATAAAACTTACAATCAAATTTTCAAAATTAAAATACATTTGAAACTTCACTTAGCATACTCAAATTTGCTAAGCGAAGTCTCCAAACTAAAAACCAAAAATTCTCAAACATATTTTGAAACTTCATTTAGCATACTCAAATTTTCTAAGTGAAGTCTCCAAATTTAAAACCAAAACTTTTCAAACACATTTTGGAACTTCATTTAGCATGCTCAAATTTTCTAAGTGAAGTGCCTAAATTCAAAACCAAAAATTTTCAAACACATTTGGAACTTCACTTAGAATACTCAAATTTTCTAAGTGAAGTCTCCAAACTCAAAACAAAAAATTCTCAAATACATTTTGGAACTTCATTTAGCATACTCAAATTTGCTAAGTGAAGTCTCCAAATTCAAAACCAAAAATTTTCAAACACATTTTGGAACTTCATTTAGCAAAGTCAAATTTGCTAAGTGAAGTCTCCAAATTCAAAACCAAAAATTTTCAAACACATTTGGAACTTCATTTAACATACTCAAATTTGCTAAGTAAAGTCTCCAAATTCAAAACCAAAAATTTTCAAACACATTTGGAACTTCATTTAGCATACTCAAATTTGCTAAGTGAAGTCTCCAAACTCAAAATCAAAAATTTTCAAACACAATTGGAACTTCATTTAGCATACTCAAATTTGCTCAGTTAAGTCTCCTAACTCAAAACCAAGAATTTTAAAACAAATTTGGAACTTCGTTTAACATACTCAAATTTGCTAAGTGAAGCCTCCAAATTCAAAATCAAAAATTTTCAAACACATTTGGAACTTCATTTAGCATACTCAAATTTGCTAAGTGAAGTCTCCAAATTCAAAATCAAAATTTTTTCAAACATATTTGGAACTTCATTTAGCATACTCAAATTTGCTAAGTGAAGTCTCCAAATTCAAAACCAAAAAAAAGCTTCAAGCACTTTTGGAATCATTCTTTAGCATACCAAATTTGCTAAAGAGAAGTTTCCATTTTCAAAACTAAACCAAATCAAAACAAAAAAAATTTTAAACGCATCTTTTGGAATTTTCATTTAGCATACTCAAATTTGCTAAGTGAAATTTCTATTTCACAAAATTAAGTGGAACTTAATCCTTAGCATACCAAATTTACTAAAGTAAATTCTCCACTTTCAATAAAAAATAAATCAAAATAAAAATGAAACACATTAGGATTTTTTTAGCATACCCAAATTTGTTAAGGATCCTACTTTTGCAAAAAAATCAAAATATCCAAAACAAATGAAACACTTTAGGATCTTCTTAGCATATTCAAATTTGCTAAGAATCATCTTTTCAAAAATCAAACAAAACACACTTGGGTTCTTCACTTAGCATACCTAAATTTGCTAAGTGGGAATTCTAATTTTCAAAATCAAACAACAATTCACAAAAAGAAACAATTATTTTCAAACACTTGACTTAGCATTCCCAAATTTGCTAAGTAAAGTTCCAAATCAAAAACAAAATCAATTGACCCTTACTTTAACATACCCAAATTTGTTAAAGGAAAGGGTCCTCAAATCAAAATCTAAATTCAAACAAACATGAACCTATGGAAGCATCCTTCTAAAAATATTTGAATCCACTTTTCAACATACCCAAATTTGTTGAGGTTGGATTCATATTCAAAAATTCCTCTTTCAATCAAATTTCTAAATCTTCTCAAATCCTTTAAACCCCACTTAACACTTCCAAGATGTTGGATGTGGGTTCAAATTTTCAATTCAAATTCAAAAATCAACAAAGAAAAAAATTTGATCCAAGCTCATTGCGATTCTCACCATCGCTTATAGTATAACAGTTCAGATTTTGCGTTGATCTCAAAATGGTAGACTTGCAAAAATTTGTTTTCACTTTCCCTCATGGCATGGATTTGGCCTTGGACCATGCCAACTTCCGATTGGATCATACACCTTATCCATTTCATAGGGATTTGTGGGAGGGATTATATGTGAGGGCACTCATCCACCGTAGGACCATGCAAGCCGGCCATCCGATTAATCTACCTGATTGACATCTCCTCATTGAAGAGGATCCCACCAACTTCGAAGGATAGTACGAGTGCAGCCTCTCAATTAGTGCACCCGTGATTTCTCGTGTTGCCAGGGCTGACCCCCTCTCATCCTCCCTCTAAGGGTAAGGCTCCCATGATCTCGTGGGATTGTCCCCCTACTTTGAGTATGGGTCTAGCTCTCACTCCTCTCTCATCCCAAAACTGTGAAGGAACAAAACTACATTATCAAAAGGTATCACACAGATTGCTGGGAGATGGAGGTATGCACTGAGGAGTTTCCTGTTTTGACTTCACCACTGGTTACAGCAAACTAGTTTCATCCTCTCTCTAGGTCTGACAGAGAGAATGCTAGGAGGATTTGCACATCACCTCCACCAATGGTCAGCATCAACCATCAGTTACCCGGAGTAGGAGATCGTATGCCGACATCCGATCAGTCTTACACCAGGTTGGCTGAGGTTACGAACGTTCAGAGTGTGGAGTTCAATTTGATTTGAGATCTATCATCCCCCATAGTGTGGGGAAACATATTGGTCAGGAGAAGGCCATAGAGGCCCATACATCTGCTCACATTACCATTAGGGAGAGGCGGAGGTTCAGTCACTAATCGACAGCTTTCGCACTTATTGATTTTCCAGCTTGACGCGCTACCCTCGTCGATCATACAGATATCATCTTGCTTACTGGGACCAGTCATCACAGGAGGATAGCTCCTATTCATAAAGAGTCGGTGGTGTCTCCACCACACCGCTCTACCCTCCGTCCGCCATCACTAGTCCATGTCACAGCATCTCTAGTTCCATCAAAGGCCATGAAGGCCATATTCGGGGAGAAGCATACCCCGTTGGTGATTCGACTATGGTCGAGGGATCCCACTCTATCTACACCACCACCCATGCAGAGGTGAGTGATCCCTACTAGACCTTCTGTGATGCGGGAGTGGAGACCGAGCATAGTGGTCATCCCTTCACCAACTCCCACTTTAGTAGGATGTGGAGAAGGTAGTAGATGATAGCCCAGCTGCATCGATGATAGAGGAAACTCCTAGGAATGTCACCCCTTTCATACCTAGTGACAGTCAAGAGTGTGTCTCTTCTAGTGTGTATAGTCCTCATAGGATTGACTCCCCAGTAGCAGGCGAGGTCCAGTGCCTCTCAGTGCACGACATTGATCACACTGGTCAACCTAGATCATTTGTTCCTGTTCAGATTTATCATTCTCTCGAGGATATAGTAGCACATTATCTTGTAGAGAAGGAGATTCTGGGGTATGATTGGTCAGATGAGGAGAAGGTCAGCTTTGATCCCAACGAAGATGATTGTTGGGAGACTCAGTTGGAGTCTGTATGGTAGATACCAGAGGATCTCTTCTTAGGGAGCAGCAAGCCATGAAAGATGATGAGGTTAATTAGGAAGACACAATCCAATCAGCCCAACACCTCGATATCAGTTGAAATAAAAAGATGAGCATATATCTAGGATGGCACGACAGCTAGAAGACTTATTAGTAGCAGTTTCAATATTCCAGAACAAGCCTCAACACTCATCCTATTACAATCGACATTAGTCAAGCTGAGTTAGTGCATGTCTTGGACCCAGCCAAGACCTTACCTCCCATTGATCAAGGTAGCACTAGCATGTATATGAAGGTAGTGGAAAGTACCTCCATACAAGAAAATGATATCAGATCTATGATTGAGTAGCAAGTGAAGGAAGCGTTAGCTCAAGCCCGGGGAGGATTATCGGTTCCAAAGGGTAGACCCTACCTAGAGGAATTCGATTCAATCCAATATCCCAAGGGTTTCGTGCCACCTTACTTCAAAAGGTTTGATGGTAGTGAAAACCCAAGGTAACATATAGCACACATCAGGGCCAGTTGTTGCGAAGCCGGTAACAGCAACGCTTTGCTATTCTACCTCTTCGTTAGTAGCCTAGCAGAGATTGCTTTCGATTGGTATGATGAACTGCTCAATAGTTCAGTAAAGATATTTGTTGAGTTGGAGCAACTATTTATCAAGAGATTTGGAGCTCAGCAAAGGGTTACTGTAGGTGATCTCATTATAGCACAATAATACCCAGGTGAGTCTCTTGTTGATTATATTCTCCGATGGCGTAACTTGAGTATGAAATGTGAGTCGCAGCTGTTCGAATAACATGCCATTGAGATTATTTTGAAGAATATACATGGTCTGGTCGCCTTCATGCTTAAGGGCTTCACTATAAAGATAATTGAGAAGATAATCAGCAAGGCAGCTAATCTCCAAGGAGAGGCCAAACAGTTGCCTTATCAAGATCAGTTGCCTAAAGCAAAGCCACAAAAGGTCTATGAGAAGAAATTGGGAACAATGACCACGGTAGATAATGGGAAGCAGCCAGCTAGAGATCAGTCTGAGAGACCACGACCTCAGTAGCCTCCACCTCCTTTGCCACCACCAAGGTAGCCCAACCGACCTCCACACCAGCACAGTCGCCTCACCATACCACTGCAAGATGCATACCCCGCCTAGCTATGGTCCACCTACTCTTTTAGATAAGCTTAATAAATCTTATTCATTTAAGAGGGAGGAAATTAGAAAGATCTTTAAGAATCTCTTAAAGAAGCCTGATTTTTATCTACCCGAGCCTAGGAGACTGGATGAAGTAGGCAAAAGTCATGATCCAAACTTTTGCCCTTATCACCGTATGCTAGGTCATGTTTTGGAGGATTACTTCACATTCAAGGATTGGCTTGAACATAGCTTCAAGACCGGTGCTGTAGTTATCCCAAAGGAATACCTTATGGAACAACCATCGGGTTCCATTAGGGTAATCCTTGGGGATACATGTGATCCTTCCAAAGCAAAGAAGGTTGGGATGTTTTTTTTATCCAAAACCTCTAAGAAAATCATTCGAAGATCAAGAAGCTTTCCTTGCAGGTGCCTGAGTCAGCTCAAACCTTTGAGATCAAGAAAAGTTTGCAAGTTACCAGTGCCAACTCTAGGAAAGGGGGAGCTCAGCAACATAAGCAGTAAGAGCAGCATGTGTCGGCCCAAGATAGCCATTAGCAAACCACCGATTGAGTCACCTCAAATTTCTGTAGCCACACCTGACTTCTTCCACTTCAGCTAGTTCTTCTTCTTCTACTGCTAGTAGAACTCTTGTATTGGTGGATAAGGGCATCAAATCCCTTACCCCACTCACTTTACCTAATTTCTACTTTGTACCTCCAAACAAATCTAAGAAATTGAAGAATAAAGTGAACTTGAATTACATCAGTATCACTTTTGATGGGTTATCTTTTTCTATTCCTAATGATAACTCTTTAAGTCAAAATAACTATAACAATTCTGATCTTCCTCTTTCTAATTCAGAGTTGGACTTTTCTGCTATGAATGCAATGGGTTCACCTCTTGAGATAGACTTGGAATCATCTGCTTTTGAGGTCCTAAATGAGAAGCTGTAGGTGAGCTTGATGTGCAGGTAAAACCTTCCATTATCTTGCCATAAGAGATCACCAAAGTCAACCTCCGTAGTGGCAAGCTTCTACCTCCTAGGACAGCACCTCAAGATAAGGGAAATAAGTCATTGGCATAGAGGATCGAGAAGCCCCTCCATAGGGTGCTCCACCCTTGGATATGCTTGTGGAGGACCAGCCCAAGGTGGGTTATAATGTCCTTTCTCATCTAAGAAAGTTGCCATCTAAGCTAAGCATATACGATACCCTTATCTTATCCAAAGAGATGAGGGAATCATTAATCAAGGCCCTCTTTGATCCTAAAATATGCTTGGCTCAGCTGACCGCTATAGGTGAGGAGGCATATTACACAAAAGAAGCCCAGGGGATTACTTTTACAGATGAAGACCTTCTTCTAGGGGACTTGGAGCACAACCGTCCCCTCTACATCACAGTTGACATGGATAGGTTCAGACTTGTTAGAGTTATCGTGGATCCAGGTGCATTGGTAAATATTATGAGTCTAAAGACCCTTGACTATTTAAGAATCAACATCTCTCACTTCAAGGAGATCGAATGATGTTGAGAGGATTCAATGAACAAGGTGAGCGGGCTTTAGGTTTTAAAATGTTTCCTTTGGGGATAGGTGACTGGAAAACTGAAGCCAAGTTTTACATCATTGATTCGAATACTTCGTTCACTGCTTTGCTCGGTAGGCCTTGGATACATCAGAATAAGATCATTCCATCCTCCCTACATTAGTGCATCAAGTTCAGAAAAGATGGGATTGAAAACTATGTCAATGGGGATGAAAAGCCATTTTCAATTAGAGATGTTGAGATTTATGAGGATGCAACCTACTATCTTCCTCAAAACACCCTTTCTCATGAACTTGGATAAAATTCAAACTCAAAAGCAATAGAAAAAGAAAAGAAAATGAAAATCCAAGTGAACAATAAAGGATAATTGAGGAAGAAATAGATCCGCATATCACATTCCATCCACAGTTCATTCCATCATATGGACATGTGGGTAGGATGACTCAACCTCCACCAGGTGGAGGCAGAGGTAGAAATAGATGCAGTTCCAGAGGTGGAAGACCCCTTGGTTGGCCGTCAACCAACAGAGGTCATGTTTCAGTTCATAGAAGTACCCCTACTATTAACATCGACTTGGAATCCAGCTCGGAGGATGAGTCTAATGTGATTAGTATACCAACCAACCCCTCTCAGCGGGTTCCATTAAAGGTGGCTTTCGATCCAGACAGAGATGAAGACTAGGTCTACAGATAAAGCAAAGTATTTGAAATAGCTTTATGTGAGACTATTAGGAAATAGTTGGGAATCTTAGCTCTAACCTCACTTACATCTCAGAAAGTTAAAGGTTTGGTAGTTAAGAAAATCCTAAGTCTTCTAGTGACATGAAGCATAATAGATTCTTTTTGGGATCATCATCCTCAAGTCTGAAGTTGATGTAGAACTTGAGGAGGATACTTTTTAAAGAATTAATAAAATTATCATTTGACTTTTACTCTCCTTGTGTTCAAAATTTTATACAAAGGTTTAGTTCCTCATACATGTTCCAAGCACAGGTCAGAGTATTTTGAAAACCTATGGAACAATACAGGTAGGAAGCATAATCAAGAGCAAGACTAGGATTCGATACAATGAGTCCAATTGATGATGAAAATTACTGCTTAGTTGTTACCAATCATTTGGAATATGATAGGTTCTTCTCACACTACATCACTCTTACAAGAATGTGTTTAAAAATTTTAGATGATCCAGATAATCTCCAAATCAAAGAGGCACTGCCAGAATTTGAATAGAAGATTCATTCAATAATTGACAAGCTTAAAGAAATCAACCTTGAGATAGAAGAAAATCCACGCTCGACATATATTAGTTCATTGCCGAATGAAGAAGAAACCAATGACTTAGTTAGGCTATTGACTGAGTTTAAAGACTGCTATGCATGGAGTTATGAACAGATGCCTGGATTATCTCCTGACGTAGTAGTCCATAACCTAGCAATAGATCCTCACACTACCCTTATTAAGCAAGCTCCTAGAGACATGCGATTAGAAATTGAACAACAGGTCATTTCTAAAGTCAAGAAACTAATCGATGCTGGTTTCATCAAAAGAAAATACCCTACCTGGTTAGCCAGTGTCGTACCAATTAAGAAAAAGAATGGTCAAATTCGCATATGCGTTGATTTTAGGAACTTAAATAAAGCATCTCCTAAGGATGAGTTTCCTCTTCCTATACCAAAATTAATGGTGGACATCGCCTCATCTCATGTAGTCTTTTCTTTCATGGATGGGTCATCTGGCTATTACCAAATCAAGATTTATCCTAAAGATGAAAGAAATATTGCTTTTTGAACCCCGATCAGAATCTTCTATTATAGGGTCATGCCTTTCAGCCTTAAAAATGCTGGTACTACATACTAATGGGCCATGACTCAGATCTTCAGCAAACTCATCTATCATTAGGTTGAGTGCTGCGTTGATGATCTAGCAGTCAAGAGCAGAGAAAAGGAAGACCACCTCTTTGACTTGAGAGTAGTTTTTGAACGGTTAAGATAATATAACCTCAAAAGGAATCCCCTGAAGTGTGCATTCGAAGTACATTCGAGAAAATTCCTTGGGCTTGTTGTCCAACATCAGGGAATAGAAATAGATCCAGAAAAGATCAAAACTATCTTAGAAATGCCATCTCCTAAGAGTTTAATGCAACTCATATCTATCTAAGGATGGCTAGCGTATCTAAGACGCTTTATCTCTAACCTATCGGGGAGATGCAAGCCATTTTTAGCACTTGTCAAAAAGGATGACATGTTCAAGTGGGATGATAAGTGTCAGCATTCCTTTGAAGACATCAAGCAGTACTTGGTGAAGCCGCCAATTCTAGCAGCCCCTATCCTAGGCAGGCCACTCATCCTTTATAATGCTGCATTGGATGACTCTCTCAGCGCTTTGTTGGCCCAATCCAATGATGAAGGGAAGGAGAATGCTCTCTATTATCTCAGTCATCATCTAATTCTTACTAAAGTGAACTATCCTCCTATTGAGAAACATTGTCTAGCTTTAATCTTTGTTTCTCAAAAGCTATGACATTATATGCTTTCTCATTAGGTGAACTTAATCTCCAGAATAAATCCACTACAGTACCTCATGACACGACCAACACTATCCAGACGTTTGGCACGCTGGTCCATGATTCTCTCGTAGTTTGATATCACATTCATACCCCTCCATGTGGTAAAAGGATAGGCATTAGCGGATTTCTTAGTAGCACACCCACTTCCTGCTGATTCTCCGCTTAGTGATGACCTCCTTGAAGAACAAATCATGAACTTAGGGGAGGCCAGCAACCATAGTTGGGAGATGTATTTTGATAGTGCAGCTTCTTTTCATAAAAGGGAAGCACCACAATCTACTCTTACAAGAAAGGCAGGGGTAGGAATAGTTCTCTTAACTCCAGATCACGATGTGATGAGATTCTCATACTTTCTTTCCAACCCGTACAACAACTAAGCGAGTATGAGGCTGCCTAGAGTTAGCCATCACTATCAGTGTCAAGAGCATCAACATCTTTAGGGATTCTCAGTTGGTCATCAATTAGATTGTCGAGTCCTACAAGGTTCTCAAACTCAAGCTTCATCATTACTATGAGTATACCATGAAGGTGTTGGCCTAAATCTCTGAAGTTATCATCTACAAGGTTCTCGAGCAAAAAACACAGTAGTAGATGCTTTGGCCAAACTTTCCAAAGAATTGGCATGCCTGGAAGATGAGTCCATTTTAATAAGGGTTCCAAAAATAGAAGTCTATCCCTTATTGATGAAACTCATCAAGAGACTTTCTCAAGGGGAGGTTGCCTCAAAAAATGGAAAGGAAGCCGGATTGAGAAATACATTCATAGGTATTGAATACCGACTAGATCTCATGACACAGATCGCATGGATGTAGCTAGGAGATGCCATTAGTGTCAAGTACATCTATCTCTTGAGATAATACACCTCTCCTCAATGTCGTACCTGATCATTCTTAATAAGAATATATGTGGATCTACGTGGTGTCCCAACAAGGAGTATTTATATATATATTTCCTGATTTCATTTATCCTTTTTTCTGGAAGGGAGTGGGGATAGATGAAGGCAGGAATTATATAGAAATTTTTCACCATTGAGCTCTTCAGCGAACCTACTAAAGCTGAAGTAATTTGAAATTCATGGTCGACACAAAAAGTCAATGAGTTTTTAACAATTATGACTTGCTTCATCTGTGAATTACATTTGTTGGGGGGGCATTTGTTGGCCCTCAATTCATCTGCAAGAAGCTAAAATCATTCCCCCTCTCGGCTCCATTTCCTCCGTTACAACCACAAGCCACAAGCACACTTCCTCAACCGCAAGCCAAAAAATTGCTCCCACTCACGATCCCCTCTTTTCTCTCTAAAACTGAAAGGAACCACACATCTCCCTCTTCTCTCATGCTTCTATCTCCCTCAATGGCAAGGGAAGCGCACGATATTCCACCAATCGAGCCCCAAGCTTCAAACGATTGCCTCGCCTTGAACCCAGCCGCTTCACCCCCCTCTTTGAAATCTCATAAGCATGTCTCTATCACTTGTCCGTCCCTCTTTGTAGAGATCGATCATGTCGAACAAGCATCTCCCATGCAGCTCATGAAGGCTAATCACGCTCTCTTCCCTCCAAGCGACTGATCTCCCTCTTTCTTCCATTGAGAGCTAACTCCTCATCTTCTCCATTTCTCCTGCTCAATCCTCAACCAAAGCCATTCATTTCTGCCTCTCCCATTCGTCTCCTTCCTTCTGCTTTGCTGTTGCCCGAAAAAAGAAGGGAGACATCATGAAGGTAATCCTCGTCTTCCTTCCCACCCTCCTTCGCGCGCTTCTGCTTCTCTAAATCCCATAAGCTCAGGTTTAACAGGATCACAAAAGCAATGGATTTAACTTGTCCAAAAATATCGTTTGATTGATTTAAAAGTTTAAATCTTGAAATCCTCAACTAAAGCTCTCTCATTTGGTTTTCCTCCCATTTCCCTCAATCGCACAATCCATAAATTGCAAGCTTGAACTCGATCCCCTAATTTCCTTCAAATCGAAGGCTCCCATACGATCCAAAACTATGAGTCAAATTATTTATCGTTGTGGTTGGTTGTAGATGAGTAAAGAAATAAATGTGAAAATTATATGTATATATGCTTCTTTCATGCAGCTAAGGACTCATTGCTTGAACGAGATGAAAATCGGGAGGTGTCACAAGAGCGCCGCCACGCTTAATACACCGAAAGCCAAAACTATTAGATGTTTCACTATCTTTGAAATATGAAATTTGGACTTTAAAAAAGGAAGGGGGGGGGGGGGGAATAAGTATGCAAAAATTATATATGTTTGCTACATGCAGGTGATTGAAGATCCCACTAATGCTCACTAAGGCTTAGTGGGGATGATTCACCTGGTGTCGACACCATCCACTACCAATAGAGCATAGGGTAAGCCAAAATAGTTCGATACTCACGCGGATGATGCCAGAATATTGCAAGAATACTACCAAAATTTTATCAAATTTTTTAGACTTAAATTTACAATTAATTGGATATTAAATTAATGATGAAACATAAAGTCTTAAAACAAAATAAATTCATAAAGATTGAATCTAAATGAGCTCAATGACTATTAATATTAAATAAGAATGAGCTAAGTGAGAATGATTATCAATAAAAATATATATGCTAAATATGAGATTGAAATATGATAATAATTGAGCAACACAAAATTAAATAACTCACTTACATGTTATAGTAATGGTTAGTTGGCTAAGAAGAACTAATTGAATTTTGTAGCTTACGTTATATCATGCATAAAAATGATTGAAAGATAATAAGCCTAATACAAACATAACTTTAAATTCATATCATACTTATGAGGAGGTTACATGAAGCTAGAAGGCTAATTTTCAAATGAGATAGAGCCCAAATGAAGCTCTAGAGTGGGATTCACAAAGAACATGCCTTCTTACATTGCAATGTCTATTTTAAAATGAATTGAAGAAGGCTCTAAATGGACATGAAATTAAAGCACATGGGATTTATTGAGTGCTATTTTCAAACTAAAGTGAAAATCAAGTAAAATTCATAAGAGGTTTTCATTATAACTAAATAGCTATTAGCAAGCATAAGCGAGACTTCTTACTGAATAATCGACTTGTATTCAAAAGAAGCTTGAATTCAACTAAGTTCTCTTAAAGGAAGCATATCAGCTCGTTTGAGTGAATATCAAATTTGAATGTTGAATTTGCTAAGATCTAATAGGTCTTTAATGAGCATAAGCCAATCATTGAAGTTTATAAGTTCTATGAATAAATAAAATGCAAGTAAAGATATAATCTTTTAAGTGCAAATATAAATATAGTTCTATGATACAATACGCCACCAGATTCATAACACATCGTACAAGCGAACATAAGGCGTTACATAAGGCTTCAATTGAACCCTTGCACATATTATGAAGTAGAATTAAAACTCAAGTTCAATGCCTTAAAATTATGCAAGTATTCTCAAAAATACTCGCATGGGCCACGACACTATGCTGAATGCTTAAATTTAGTGTCTGAGGATGCTGTGCAGGTTACTTCTCGATTTGGTCTTAGGACCAAGTCCGGGTTGACAAAATCTAAAATTCTAATTATTACAAGAATTTTAACTTATTAAAATATATGATAAGCTAATTTTGCCATATGATAGTAGATCTAATCCTCTATTATTAAACTAATAGAGTCGACAGGATTTGAAACAATAAATTAAATGATCAAACAATACAACTATCCCGATGATGGCTATGTTGAATGAAGATTTCAACCAGAGGAGATACTTACCATTGTGCTTGCAAGCTCAAATTGAATTAATCAAAATCAAGTATCAATATAAATATAAAATTGGATAAATCCCTAAGCCATTAATGGTTAAATGAAATTCAATCTTTAAATACTTAAAGCAAACTCCATTCAACCCACCTTCCATAATAGTATTTTGAAGGTGACAAATTAAGAAAACTCTAGCTCACAAAGGAGCTAATATCAAATCAAATATATTTTTATATTCACTCTCAATCAATCTCATGTCAGTAAGGATGTGGCCTATGTCCTCCGTCTGCGTGTTTGTCCAGTAGGCTCCATATATGATGTAGTTATGACCAGAGTCCTCTGATCGGGTGGTTGCCTCCAAATGACACCATTATCACGATCATGCATCTCCCAGGCTCAATGCTACTTGAGAGAATGAATGACAAAAAAGCCCTCTCGCCTAAGGTAGAATTAAGCTTGTCTCTTTAGACAAACACCACTCCAGGTCTACAAGAATTTCTTGGACGACATAACCCATGTGTTGCTGATAAGGATCCTTCTGCTAGGTTGGGTCGACTACCTCCTTTAACTAAGTAGACTAGGGATTGTGACAGCCCGAGATGATGAAACCATGGGGTCTAGATCGAGCACGTCATCATTCCCTCAACCATCTGCTTTAAGTTAAAATGATGAATTCCATAAATCCCAAATTTTAAACTTCATATACTGTTACTATATGCTACGCATTCAACGATCTAACAACTAGCCTTAATCAAAAGTTCTCTCTACATTGAGAGGGGTAATTAATTATAGGTGCTTGTGTATATAGGAAACCTGGAACCAGATCTAAAGTCCTTGCAAAATGAGGGTGAAATCTTTAGGTAGTGTCTTATCTACTATTTCATCTATCTTCTGAAAATTTCACCAGTACACTTCAATCATACTCTCTTTAATCGAGAGGTCGATGGCAAATTTTTGGAGCCCACAATGAGATTACTTTAAATTTTTTTTTTCTCATAAAATTGGTATACTTGCTTTTAATTTTTATTGTTTATCAATCTGTGAGTACAGTTGAGTCAGAATGCAATTGTGCATGCTGGATGTTCGTAAAAGACAGGTGGTTTACATTATAGTATGTAACATGTGATTATCTTCTGAAAGGAGCTTTTGTGTGACAAGCGACACAACATTTATGTACATTCCCCCATGAAGCACTGCGATCATGATTTTTAAGGATTTTATATCATATGCTTGTGCTTTTAGCTCAAATATGGATGCTAAGTTTCTCGTATGCTTTTATCTTGTAAAGTAATGAAGGGCAGATAACCAAGTGTAATATTTCATTCCCTGACCAAGATACTTACTGAAATAATAGTTTTGCCATTTGGAGGAGCTTAGAGTAATGGCCGAAGGATATCTAAATCATCGATGTAGTATATTTCCTGATATGTATAAGTTCTCTTATTTTTACTTTGATCAAACAAAATCTACATTATAAAATACTCAATGTTTTTAGTTTTATTATTTTTTTCCTGTTGACCTCCATATGTGTGCCACAAAGCCAAAGTCAAGCTCGCAAGTCTAATTTGACAGACTTGGAAGCGATAGTGCACAAAAGAGGCTCAAAATGCACTGGATGTCACTAAAAATAGATCGAAAACTCTCAAATGAGACTATCCGCACTCAATTCAGATGAATCTGTGCAAATGTCGAGTGATTTAAAGTGACAACACATAAATACAGGCTGAAATGCGTTGGACTTCACCGAAATCAACTCAAATGATCTCCAATCGATGAACGAACTTCATCATCATGTTCAAAATATTGAAATTGGTCAGGATATAAATATTGCACAACTTAATAATCAACTGATCAAGCACTCAAGTCATCAACGTGTCTACATGCATATCGAGGTCAGGAGGTGTCGACGTAGGTCAAACAATCTCCGTTCACAAACTGATCACTCCATTGGCTTCAAAATGCTGAAATCTATCAAATAAGACTACTCACACTAAATTCGGACGAGTTTGCATGAAAATCAAGCAAGCGAAAGTGGCGATGCGTATTTTGAGCTGAAATGGAATCAATTTGACCGACAACCAGGCCTCGATCGCAAAACCGACAAAGGTCATTATGCTCGTAACAATGGAATTACCCTAAATCAATATATATATTGATTATGTATATTTATCGACGTGAAATCCAAATTAAAATAATTTAAAATTAATTTAAAAATTTCCAAATTACCCCTATGCTCAACCGTTCCCCCCATTTTAAATTTTTTGAAAAAAAGAAATAAAAAGGAAAATAAAAAAAACTGAAAAGGAAACTACTCCCTCCATTATTCTCTCATTTTCGCTCCTCTCTCCCTCATTCTTTCTCATTTTCTCTCTGCATTCTCCTCTCCAAAGAAGGTAATTCTCCTCCTTTTTCTAATTTTTCTCTCTTTTGGTTTTTCTGTTCCGATGCTCTGTGCTGCGCATCCCAACTCTCTCCACAGGCCACTGCCAGCGGACTGAACCCCACAGAGGCGCCCAACACGCTGTGACCCACTTTGCGAGCTTCCGCCAAACCAGACTCAACGCATGCCGCCAGCTGTCCCACCACGATCCCGGCGACCCCTGCACCGCAGTTTCGCTCCAGATCCCACCGCCTGCATTCAGATGACTCCGGCTCCATGCGCCGCTCACGACCAGCTCACACTACTGATGATCCATCACCCTCGCAGGACCACTCGACTTCCGCTTCACTTTCCACACTCCGCTTCCTGCATCGTCTCATAATTCATTGCTGCCAGATCCACACTAGTTTTCCGAATCCATTCCGGCCTCCATTCTTACCTCATTTTCGGCCTCTCCTGCAATCCACTCATGGCCCAGCTTTAGTTACTCCTTCTCATGAGCTCTGTTTCCTTTTGGCCTAAACTGTGCCATTAATCTGCAAACAGCCCCGTTTCGCGTAATCCTTCGTAATTCAATATTTTTTTGCCATTTTTCCCAAGAAGAACATCGGTAAATTCTTCATTCGATGTTATCCCTTTTACATCCATTTGCTTCACTGTGGAAGGAAGAATATAAGAGGGGAATTCTTCGATTTTCTTCTTGCTTTAGCCCTACGCCATGAATTAAGGGAAGATCATCAAGAGGCGAATTCTTCTTTTCGATTTTGGTGTCACACCCAACCCTACCGCTTCACAATCGAGGAAGAACATCATCAAGAGGCGAATTCTTCTTTCAATTTTCGGCATCACATTCCTTGCTTTAGCCTTTCCCCGCAAAATCGGGAAGAAGAACATCAAGAGGCGAATTATTTTTGAATTTTCGCGTGACTCCTTACCTTACACTCCCAATCATACTAACCTTGTTCTTTGCGTAACATATGAAAATAAGTCAACATGTGGGATCGTGATATATATATATATATATATATATATATATATATATATATATATATATATATATATATACTTGTGTTTCTTTAGGTTTGAAGACCTCTTGCTCAAGAGGGCTGACGGATGAAAATAAATAGTCGTGGTGTCGCAAAGACACCGCGCTCAAGAGGGCATACCGAGTAAGCCAAACACTTATTAGATGTCGCTCCCCCTAGACGAAATGCTGCCCAAATTTTGTCTAATTTTCAAAAAAAAAGGGAGATAATTCTATATTGCATTGTATGTATTCTTTTAGATCCAAAGACCTTGTTGTACTCAAGAGGGCGCGAAGAGATGAAAACTCTACTGTGGTGTCGCAAGACACCGCTCGCTACACTCAAGAGGGTGTACCAAGTAAGCCAAAATACACCCGATGTCTATACCTGGATGACGAGGTCGCCAAAATTTTGTCTAAATTCTAGACTTAGAAAAGGAGAATGAATATATATTGCATTTGCCATCTTTAGGTTCATTCTCTGCACTCAAGAGAGAAATAAATAAAAAATTGGTTGTGGTGTCAAGAAGACACCACTCGCTACTTAGAGGGCATCTGAGCAAGCCAAAATACCCCCCTGACACATGGGGATGATGAAGTCACAAATTTTGTATAAATTTTAGACTTAGAAAAAGAGGAGGGGATGAATATATATTGTATTTATCTTCTTTCAGGTTTAAATGTCTCGTTGTGCTCAAGAGGGCGCGATGAGATGAAAACTTGTGGTGTCAAGAAGACGCTATGCTCAAGAGGGGATGAGTCAAAACACCCGAAAATTTAATGGGATGATGAGGTCATGGACTTTTGTCAAATCTTTTGACTTAGAGAAAAAAGGGAAGAGTGAAATGAAATGTCTTAAGAGTGCTAAATAGGAAAATCTGCAGCTAATTTTAAACTAAAAGCGGTAACCAATAAAAAAGGGAGGGAGCCTTTAAAGCAAATTTTGGGAAGAATAGAATATTCATTTAAAATCTGAGTGAAATTTTGGGGAGGCTAATATTAAACTCACAAACTCTAATAATTATTCTCTATGGCTTAAATGGAAGTAAAGTGAGTTCTCTTTTCTTGTAAATTCCTCAAAATTAAACAGTTTGATTGAAATTGGGGGAGACTAATGCCAAACTCATAACAAACTTGCAATAAACTTAAAATCTAAGAATGAATTCAAATTGAGTTTAGTAACTCTTATACGAATAAGGAGGTGATCACTATGCTAGCTAATAAGCATAAGTGAGGCTAAAGCAACAAACACCAAAATCGACATAATTTATCAAAATTGATGTAAATTAAGCATAATCAAGTTGGAAAAATTACAAAAAAAACTCAATAAGTAAACTAAGTGCCATTAGTGTGTTAAACTGTAATCTAAATCAAAATGCCTTCTAAGGATCTAAACTCTTTGTACAAGTGATGAAGATCTATACTAAACCAAAATCTACAAAAATCATGGAGCTTTCCTTCAATACAAAAATCAAGAAATTTTATTCTAATTATAATTTTCAAGATCAATAATTTTATTAATTAGATGAAATTAGCTAAGCTATAAATACTTGCATGTGCTCGGACATAGGGATTTCAAGAGAGACTTTTAATGTCTGAAAAGGCTGTGCATGCTAATTTGGAATTAAATGAAAATTTGAAATCAATCTCATAATTAAGAAATAAACACTACATAGAACCTACTATACACCCGCATGTGCCCTGAAACTATGCTGAATGCCTAAATTCAAGTGTATGAGGATGCTACGTGGTTGCTTCCCGATTTAGTCTTAGGACTGGGTCCGGGTTAACAAAATAAAAAAACCTATAATAAGAGTTTCAAATCAATGAAATATCTAATAAACTGATTCTGTCAGACGACAGTAGATCTAATCCTCTATTAGTAGTAAAACAGAGTTGACAAGATCTAAAGCTCTTAAACATATTTCAATCAATCAACTTTCCAAATCAAAATTAGTAGTAATTTGAAACTGCTTAAATGAATTTCTATCATTAAAAAAAAACTTAAATTAAACTCAATATATCCACCTTCAACAACTATTTGTCGGGGGTGACAAATTAAGAAAACTCTAGCTCCAAAGGAGCTAATGTCAAACAAGTGTTATGCTATGTTCACTATCAATCAATCTCTTGTCAGTAAGGACATGGCCCGTATCCTCTGACTGCATAGCTTGGCCAATAGGCTCCTGATGAAGCGCTATGACCGAGTCCTAACGGGTGGTTTGGCCCGTCCATTATATATTATGATCACCAGCCCATATGCTCCCCAATAGCTCTGCCCTTTGAGTTGTGAATCATAGGGTATACTTGATAGGGCAAACAACCCTTTATCAAGAAAGGTAGACTTAAGACTGTCTCCTTAGACAAACACCACCCCAAGTCTACAAGGATTTCTTGGACGATGTAACCCATGTGTTGTTAATGAGGATCCTCCGCGGTTGACTACCTCCTCGACTAAGTAGACAGGGACCCCGACTGCCCGGGATGATGGAACCATGGGATCTAGATCGGGCACATCATCATTCCCCAACCATCCGGTTTAAGATATAATGATGAATTTCATATATCAAATTCTAAAACTCTATATGCTGCTACTACACGCTACGTATTTAGCGATCTAAATGACTAACCTTAATCGAAAGTTCTCTCTCACTTACTGGGAGGGGTAATTAACTATAGGGGCTTGTGCCTATAGGAAACCTGGAACCATATCTAAAGTCCTCACCAAATGAGGATGAAATCTCTGGGTAGTGTCTTATCTACTATTCCATCTGCCTTCTAAAAATTTTATCGACATTTAAAATACTCTTTTCATCGAAGAGGTCGGTGGCAAATTTTCAGAGCCCACAGATTTTTGGAGACTCCGTTGGGGACAAGATTCTCTTTCCATCTTTGGCTAGTAATATATGTGTCTGAAGTCTATGCAGATAAAGTAAAGAGAAACAAACCTTCGGACTCAAGAAGAAACAAAACTCACGCCGCTTCTTATAGCTCAAATGGCGACAAGCAGGTGATATACAATGTGGATAAAGAAAAGCAGCCGGTGCACAATGATGATAAGGGTAAAAAGCCTGTTTATTCTAATCCACAGCCAAAATTAGTATTAGGAGGCAATGACAAACCTCAAACTTTTTCAAATGGTGGGGAGAGTCCAAAATAAGCAACAAGAGATGATGAGCGAATGCGGCCATCTCTTAAAGAAAGGATAAACAAGGAATATTCCTTTAGAAGGGACGGTGTGGCTAAATTATTTCGATAAGCAGTCAAAATCGATCTACAGTTATTAGAAATTAAAAGGCCTGAAGAAGCTGATCAAGTCAATAATCCAAACTACTGTCCTTATCATCTGGATGATCAGTCACCCTATTAAAGATTGCTATGTCTTCAAAGATTTGCTAGAAAGAAAGTATCGATGAGGTGAATTTACACTATCTGATAGTGTTCTAGTCAACCCAAAAAGAGAGTCTACAAGAATGATTACATCCTCTTCCGTACAATCCAAAGAAAGATAAGGAGAAATCAATCAAGAATGACAAATAGTAGTCTCCAAAAAGAGCATGAAAATGCTGAAGCAGCTAAAAGACGTCCCTAGTGTTAAGTGAAAATCACCACTTGAACTTATATTGGACTTAAGAGAGATGCCTAAATCAAGTATTTGGGATTCTTAGTGGCATTCTGATAAGGCTAAGCAGTCTACTAAACGTAGGCCTCATAAATCAAAGAAGCTGGCTAAGAAAAAGAAGATCAAGAAGAGAACTATAACTCAAAAGATCATTAATAATCTAGAGGAGTATCACCATCCGATAAGACAACCATTTAGGCTTGCAGACTTCATGCCTAAAATTTCACATTGTTGAATCAGATGAAGAAGATAATGGTGAGTCTTTTTTGGTAGAGACATGCCGAATTATTTGTGTGATGTCAGATATTCTTCAACATCAGTTACTCCGAGATGACAAGGATAGTTAGACAAACTCGACCAACCCGTCAAAATTTTTATCAGGAAAGCAAGAAGAGCCTGAGGTACTAGTGTCAGAATTTTATTTAATGACTCAGCAAGACAATAACAGTTCATATGAAGATCTATATTTTCTCGATGGAGAAGAGTCAGACTCATCGATATCATCACGTATGAAACGTATGACATTGAAAAATGAGTCTAACCCTTTTAGCCAATCTTCCAGAATGAGAAGGGAATTTGAAGAAACTACCTCTTCAGAAGAATCTGAGCGAGACAAAGTTATTCAAGTTCAGTAGAGAAGTGGTAAAGTCTTACCACCTTCATCAAAGAAGAAAAACACAAATAAAGATAAAGGCAAACAAATTGAAGTCAACAAAGATATTATTCTTAGAAATCCTAGGACAAAGCCTAAATCAAGTGAGAAAATAGATTAAAATATTCTATCACATCTGAGAAAGATCCCTGCACAACTGAGTGTGTATGAGGCTCTCTTGATGTCAAAAGACCTTCGAGAAACTTTGATACAAGCTCTCAAAGATCCGGAGAGTTATGAAGCTTACTTTGCTGAAAAATGCATGACCAAAATATTGCAAACTCAAGATCTCCCAGTAATCATATTCTCTGAAGAGGATCTTATGTTGGGAACGGCAGATCACAACCGTCCTCTATATGTCATTGCAGAGAGTGATGGCATCTCGATCAGCCAAAAATTGATTGATCCAGGTTCTTCTATCAATCTCATGAGTCTAAATGTATTGAGAGGATTATCACTCGATATCCAACATCTTGGGAGAGATAAGTTGATGGTTCACGGCTTCAATGAAAAAGGGTAGAAAACTTTGGGTTCTCTCGCTCAAGTTCAAGGATTTATATGAAGCCAAGTTTCATGTAATCGATGCGATCATCATTTAGAGCTCTCTTGTCTGCATGAGTATGACATGGTGCCATCAACTATGCATCAATATATGAAGTATATGAAAGATGAAGAAGAATTTAGAATTCTTGGTAACCTATAACCATTCTCTGTTAATGAAGCAAAAATCTATGAAGATGCAAAGTACTTCATCCTCAAAGAGCCCAAGCCAATAAAGCCTCTTGAAGCAGTAACATCTACTTCAGGAACTAAAGAGCAATTTCACAAAATGAAAGAGCAGAAGCAAGGAGGAAGAAAGAAGGTAATGCCGACTCTCCCTAAAATAGTTGATTCTGCACTTAAATCAAGAAAATCAATTCCTCATTTGGGGAGGCACACAGAAGAAGAAGAAGATATTTCTGTCAAACCTAAGGAAACTTATAAGCTCTCAAGAAAAGCAGACTGTGAAATAAGTGATTCTGATTCAGACTATGATTTTGAATCTACTTATGGAAATAGAGTTCAGATGGCTGCATCAAGGAGGATAGCTCACTTGGCAGAGTCAGATGACTCACTTAAAATAATACCCATCCCTCATCAGTGCTTCAAAGAAATCACTCCATTGGAGGTTCATGATATTGAAGAATTGGTAACATTCTATATGCTACCGTTGAATGAGAGTGGTGGAATAAGGACTATATTTTACAAATCTGAAGAGTCTCAGCCTTATAGTTTTGAACAACCTACTCAACGTGAAGATTCCAATGAGATAGTGCCAACAAGAATACCAATATATTATCCACAGAAGTTGCGAAGAATGATGCATAAGCTTGGAGTGCATATTAGAACTACTAAACATAGGACTTAAATATTTAACAAGATATGGAGCCAAAGAAGTCCTCAAGCATCGCGAAGAAGTGATAAGTTTACCACTAAGGGTCTAGGGTTCATCCGTAAATCTCATCAAGATAGAGCCTGTTATAATATAATAGAAGCTGAGGTAGAAACTCTTAGTGATGAAGAAGATGATTCCCATGAAATTCATCTTAAAAATGGTGAAGAAGTGGCAGCCAAACCTGCACCTGAAGAGCTTAAAGATGGTGGACAAATAGCTATGATGGATGAACTTAAAGAAGTCAACCTAGGAGCGGAGGATGATCCTCCCCAACTTTCGCTTCTAGAAAGAAGAGCTAAAAATACTACTTTGTGAATTCAGGGATTGCTTTGCCTAGGCTTATTCAGAAATGTCAGGCTTATTCCCTAATGTAGTAATTCACAAACTAGCTATCAAACCAGATGCAACACCTGTTAAGCAAGCTCCTAGATAAATGAGATTGGAGATTGAAGAGCAGGTAATTACATAAACTAAAAAGCTAATTGAAGTAGACTTCATCCGAGAGGAGAAGTATGTAGATTGGATAGCAAACATTGTCCCAGTTAGGAAGAAGAACTGTCAAATCCATCTTTGCACTGACTTCTGGGACCTAAATAAGGCGTGCCCAAAAGATGACTTCCCGCTTCCAATATTAGAACTATTGGTGGACAGCACTTCCAATTATGACATGTTCTCATTCATGGACGGATCGTCAGGATACAACCAAATCAAAATGGCACCTGAAGATGAAAAACATACATCATTCAGAACACCTATTGGCATCTTTTGCTACACAGTCATGCCCTTTGGCTTGAAAAATGCTGGAGCTACATACCAAAGAGCCATGACACATATTTTCGATGAGTTGATTCATCAAAAGGTGGAATGCTATGTCGATGATTTGGGGGTGAAAAGCTTAAATTGTGAAAATCACTTGGAAGACTTGAGAATTGTATTGGAGAGAATAAAAAAATATGATCTCAAGATGAATCCTTTAAAATGTGCATTCGGGGTATCCTCTGGAAAATTTCTCGGGTACATTATACGTCACAGAGGTATTAAAATTGATCCTGCTAAAATTAAAGCAATCGTGGAGATGCCTCCACCTAAGAGTTTGTCTCCATTCTTTACAAGGACAACTTACATTCATCCGTCGATTTATATTGTACTTATCAAGATGCTGTCAACCATTTGCAAGGTTAATGAAGAAGGATGCTCCATTCAAATGGGATAATGAGTGTCAGGAAGCCTTTAATAACATTAAAACCTACATGTTAAATCCATCAATCCTTACACCTATTCCTGGGAAGCCTCTCATTCTATACACAGCTACATTAGAAGAGTCCCTCAGAGCATTATTGGCATAACATAATGAAAAAGGCAAAGAGAATGCTCTTTATTATATCAGTCGAACATTAATAGGAGCAAAAATGAGATACTCTCCGATAGAGAAGCACTATTTAGCATTGATCTTTGCAGTCCAAAAGTTTCATCATTATATGTTATCTCACAAGATTACACTCATCTCAAGGATCGATCCGCTAAAGTACTTGATGATAAGACCAGCATTGACAGGTCACTTGGCAAGATGGACACTATTGCTTTTGCAATTTGATATCACATACGTTCCGTAGAAAGCAGCGAAGGGACAAGTCTTAGATGATTTTCTGACTGCACATCTTATATCTGCGGACTCTTCTCTTAATGACGATTTACCTAATGAGCAAATTAAGCTCATTCATGAAAGAGAAAAATTACAAATTTGAGAAATGTACTTCATGGAGCCTCATCGATCAAACAAGTCCAACATCTAAATTTTCCAATAGCAAGAGCAGGAATCTGCATCATCTTTATAACACCAGAAGGAGGGATAATGAGACGATCATATGGATTGACTGAGCCAAAAACTAATAATGAAGCTGAATATAAAGCATTAGTGGTAGGTCTGGAAGAAGCTATTTTCATAGGCATTCAAAACCTGTACATTTTTAGTGATTCTCAGCTTATTATAAATCAAGTACTTGGCATCTATAGAATCAACAAACTTTAGTTAGCTTTCTATCACAAGCGAGTTCTCAAGCTTATGAAGCATATGCCAAATATCACACTAACTTGAGTCTCTCGGTCTGAGAATAGCAAAGCCCACTACTTAGTAAAATTAGCTAAGGAAATAGAAAGTATGAATGGTGACTATGTCATGATCGGCATATTTACTCGATGAGTTCTAAAGCCAATAAAGTATCAATCCCCGTAGGTAGAGGGGTTACCAATTCAACACGAGATGCACTCAGTTACTCCTCATACTCCCCAAAATCAACAAGGAGTTGTACCAAGAAGAGCTAAGAATGACATTGCCTTAGAAAAGCAGTGTTAAGCCTTTTTTGCAGAAGAGTCAAGTGATTGGAGGCAACCCTTCATCGATTACTTTAAAGAGGGAATATTACCAAATAATAAATCAGTGGTAGCTCAAATTAAAAAGAGAATGCTACGCTATGCTTTCATCAACAACACTTTATATCGTAGATCCTTTGAACAAATGTGGCTACGATGCGTAAATACAAAAGAAGCTAGCAAAGTGAAGGTTGAAGTTCATGAAGGACTTTGTGGTGCACATCAGGCAGGTCCCAAGATGGCAATAAAGATCAAAAGGATGGGTTATTATTGGCCATCTATGGTGAGAGACTGTATTAATCATGCTAAGAAGTATCATGAGTGTCAAGTACACAGGAATCTCATCCATCAACCTCCAAATCCATTACACCCAACAATAGCATCCTGGCCATTCAAATGTTGGGATACTTATGTAATTGGATCATTTGATCTACCGTCGTTAGCTGGACATCGCTTCATCCTAGCAATGACTAATTATTTCTCTAAGTGGGCTGAGGCTACTCTATTTAAAGAAGTTACTGCTGACCAAGTGATCAACTTCTTCATGCAAAATATAGTCTATAGATTTGGTATGCCATGTCGAATAATTTTTGATAATGACACAACTTTCAAAAGTGCAAAGATTTATAGATTTATCGATCGACACAAAATTGATTGGCGATATTCTTCAATATATAATCCAAGAGCAAATGGTTTGGCGAAGGCCTTCAATAAGACATTAGTCAAACTGCTCAAGAAGATTCTCACCAAAAATAAAAAAGAATGGCATACCAAGCTAGTAGAGGCTCTATGGGCATCAACTATCTACAAGACGCCGAAAAAGACACTCCCTATTCATTGGTATTTGAATCAGTTCTTCCACTTGAAGTTGAGTTGCCTTCACTGAAAGTCCATCCAATACAACTCAAGATCAAAATGCTCGAGAATGGAGGAACCACGCGGCTTGATGAAGTTAGATTACAAGCTCATCAAAACTGGAATTTATCGAAAGAGATGTCCAAGGCTTTTGACCATACGGTGGCCTCGAACATTCCTGGGGAATTGGAAGTCGAGAAGACCAATTATTCTCAAAAAAAAATTTGGTGGCAAATTTGAGCCTAATGGAAGGCCCTTTTATCATTGAAAAGTATATCAAGGAGGGCATACCAACTCATCGACCTAAAGGTGAAAGACCAATGCCACCAATCAGGTGAAAAAAAAGTATTACACATGACAAATACATTCCCATGGTACAATAGAAATCCCCCTACAAGACAGGGGCATTTTTTTAGTATATCTATTTAGGTTGACATCGTGCTTCATGCCGAGATCCCTATATAAACATACTCTAGATGAAGAACTTTTCTGTGAAAATTCCCCTGTTACATAGGGGGCATTTTTAGATTTTTATATACCGATGAAATCAATGTTATATGTTAAAATCCCCTTTAGAATATATCAATCCAAATATTGATGTATTTATGTACTTTTGTCTTGAAAATTCTTCGAAATGTACTTTAGAATTCCCCCTGCAAGACACGGGGCATTTTTTTAGTTTATGGAAAATTTATTTGAGTTGACATCATGCCATAAGATGAGATCCTCGAATATACTCGAAGTTAACATCGAGCTGAAATCCATATATATCCATAATTGTTACTGTTAAGTTGCAGAGTCTTGCAGGAACAAAAAGAATCTATTTCTACGCATGAAAAGATAACCCTAAATGTCAAGAAATTTATCTCTCAGATTTGTCAAATTCTAAAGATCAAGTCAGAAGAACTCCTAATTTTAGAAGCTTCAATCAATTAAGTTAGAGAAACATCAACCTCTACAACCTAAAGTTTAGGACACGGATGGGTTCTAAAGGTCAAACTCAACAAGCCCATAAATGGCTGAGTTGCTGACGCTCTCCTCACTCAACAAGCCGCAAGAAAAGACTATAGTAAAAGAGCCCCCGTTCGTCAATCTGATGAAAAAAACACCAATCCATGACAGCTTAAGTCGAAGACTTGAGTAGGTTCTAAAGGTCGAACTCAACAAGCCCAAATATGGCCGAGTTGTTAATGCTCTCTCACTCAACAAGCTGCAAGAAAAGGCCGTAGTGAAAGAGCCTTGTTCGCCGCCAATGATGATACTGTTCAATCTCAAACTAGATTAGAGTGATTACAAGCACCGTGATCCAAGAGATCTCTACTTGATCGATGATCAAGGCAAGCCAAGGAAAAGCTAATTCAAGTCGCCTCAAATCAATCTTCATATATGCAATGTGATATTTCAATCTATTCTCAAATGATCCGATCAAGCTCAAAGCATGATCAAAGCCTATCTCCTCATCAAGTCCGTCAAAGCAGAAAGCATAGGATCGAGGAGGAAATTTCATAGTTCATACAAAGCATGAACTAAAGGAATTTTGTGGTTATTCAGCTAAAACACGCTGCTACTAATAACTCAACATTGACTATATAAGCCTAAGGCAATCATCAGATGTATCCTTCAACGAATCTGTCAAAGCAGGAAGCACAAGGTTCATGGAATGCATACACTTCCTGACAAGTCAATAAGGACAAATCAGGTCAATCCTTCATCAAGTTCGTCAAGCTCAAAGCTAAGACAGAAGAAATTTTAAATCCGACCAAGCACGGATAAACCAATTCCCCAGTGGAGTCCTTCATCAAAATAAGTAGATCAATTCCTCCATCAAACCCAACCAAGTACGAAGCTAAGGTTCGAGGGAAGCTCAAATCTGCAATGACATAAAAGAAAGAGATCTCCTGCAAAGCCATTGAAGTAGATAGTAGATGGTGCAAGAACTCTTATCTATTCGACAAGTCGATTCTGACAAATCGGTCAAGCTCGTCAACTAGCATGTCCTGAATAGGGCAGCATACTAATGACAAATCCTATCAAAAGCTCCATAAGTTATCACAATCGAAGCTAAAATGATCCAAGTCCTATGGCTAGTCCAAAAAGTCAACTAATTTTCAACAATGTGTCTCGCTTCAGGCGTGAATCACATTTGTTGGGGGGAATTTGTTGACCTCCATATGTGTACCACAAAGCCAAAGTGTCAAAGTCTAATTGACGGACTTCAAAGCGCATCGCAAATAGCTCAAAATGCATACGCCAAAAAATGGTTGAAATGACCTTTGATTGATGAACGGACTTTGTCATTGTGTTCAGAATATCGAAATGAATCAGAATATAAATATTGCAAAATCTAATGAATAATTGATTAAGCTCTAGAGCTATCAATGTGTTGACGTGTATATCAAAGTTGGGAAGCTACGATAAAGACTAAACGACCTCCGTTCATGAAATTGATCATGTCGTTAGCTCCAAAATACCAAAAACTCTTAAATGAGACTATCGACTCAATTGATACAAGTTGCAAATGTCGAGATTTGAAGCGACGCATAAATCGAGCCTAAATGCTGACATCACCAAACTCAAATGACCTCTGATCGATGAAAAAACTTCATCATCACGTTTAGAACATAAAAAATGGTCAGGATATAAATATTGTACAACTTAATGATCAACTGATCAAGCGCTCAAGTCATCAACACGTTTGCACATATATCGAGGTCAGGAAGCACCGACACAAGTCAAATGACCTCTGTTTGCAAAATTGATCACTCCATTGGCTTCAAAATGCTCAAATCTATCAATAATGACTCACTCAACAAAACCGATGAAAATCGAAATGAAAAAAGTGGCGACATTTTGAGATGTGGACTAAATTTACCGACTAACCAAACGGTCTCCATCACCGAAATAAAACCATTCCATTGAACAATGGAATTATCAAATCGATATATATATATATATATATATATATATATATATATATATATATATATATATATATATATATATATATATATATATATATATATATATATATATATATATTGACTATGTGTATTTACCAGTGTGAAATCCAAATTAAAATAATTTAAATTAATTTAAAATGAATTTAAAAATTCCCAAATTACCCCTATACTCAACCGTTCCCCTCATTTTCAGTTTTCTGAAAAAAAAACAAATAAAAAAGAAAAATAAAAAAAATTGAAAAGGAAACTACTCCCTCCATTGAGAAATTCGAGTCCGCACTTAGCTTTCTGGACTCCAATGACACATCTTTATATTTTTTCCCCCTACCGATTAATCAAAATGAGATAATCGGACGGTTTTCCTGGGCCCCTATCAGAACGCCGATGATATGACGGCGTAGAATACATTTCTCCTCCGCCCGTAGCTCAAAAGCGAGAAGAAGAACGAAAACATTACCGCTCGACATTCGTCACGTGATTTTTTTCGCCTTACCCGTTGTTTCGACGCCCGACGTGCCGCAGGTATAGCAAATCATAAATTGAGGTAATGAGGTGACTACATGAGGTATTTACACATGCATTCCTAACTTGAATGAATTTAGGGTTTACTCATTCTTTAGTATACTGAAAGATTATTTTTGAGTATGTTATTTTAGTATAGACTATCCAGAATTCTTTGAGGGTACACCATTTTACCCTTTTTCCGCTTTTTTTTTGCCACCTCCTTATGATTATGTTTAACATAAAGGAAGCATTTGATGGCGCTTGGGTGGTTTGGGTGGTTTAGTGCATTCAGACTCCTAATTCCTTTGAGGGTACGTGACCATTTTGACCTCTTTTTCTTTTTTTCCAACTTATGATTATGTACATTGCAAAGGAAGCATTTTGGCAGCTTTTGGGTGGTTTTGTGTGGTATTGCATTTGAATGTACCCTTTGAGGGGATCAATTTTGACATTTTTTCCATTTTTTTTCCAACTCCTTATGATTATGTTTATTGCAAAGGAAGCATTTGATGGCGCTGTGGTTTTGGGTGGTATTTCAGATTGTACCTCTTTGAGGGTACATCTTTTGACATTTTTTTTCCATTTTTTCCAACTCCTTATGATTATGTAGAACATTATAATGGAAGCATTTGATGGCGCTGTGGTTTTGGGTGGGTATTTTGCATCTAGACTGTACCTTTGAGGGTACGACCTCTTTTTGACCCATTTTTTTGCCAACTTTATGATTATGTTTAACATTGCAAAGGAAGCATTTGATGGCGCTTTGGGTGGTTTCTGGTGGTTTAGTGCATTCAGACTGTGTACCTTTGAGGGTACTGCACTTTTGATCTTTTTACGCTTTTTTTGCCAACTCCTTATGATTATGTATGAGCATTATAATGGAAGCATTTGATGGCGCTTGGGTGGTTTTGGGTGGTATTTTAGACTGTATCTGTACCTCTTTGAGGGTACGACTTTTGATTTTTTTCCAATTTTTTTTGCCAACTCTTATGATTATGTTTAATATAAAGGAAGCATTTGATGGCGGATTTTTTGGTGGTTTAGCATTCAGACTGTACCTCTTTGAGGGTACGACCATTTTTTTGACCTTTTTTTCCATTTTTTTTGCCAACTTTATGATTATGTATAGCATTATAATGGAAGCATTTGATGGCGCTTGGTTTTGGTGGTATTTTGCATTTGTACTCAGGTACCTCTTTGAGGGTACTGATCTTTTGACCTTTTTCGCTTTTTTTGCCAACTCCTTATGATTATGTATGGCATTATAATGGAAGCATTTGATGGTAGTTTGGTTTTGGTGGTTTAGTGCATCAGGTACCTCTTTGAGGGTACATACTTTTTGATCTTTTTTTTACGCTTTTTGCCAACTTTATGATTATGTTTAGAAATTGCAAAGGAAGCATTTGATGGCGCTTTGGTGGTTTGGTGGTTTAGTCCAGACTGGTACCTCTTTGAGGGTACAGATCATTTTGACCTTTTTTTCTTTTTTGCCAACTCCTTATGATTATGAGCATTATAATGGAAGCAATGATTGGGTGGTTTCGGTGGTTTAGTGCATTCAGACTGTACCTCTTTGAGGGTGCACTTTTGATCTTTTTTACGCTTTTTTGCCAACTCCTTATTATGTTTAGAAAATTGCAAAGGAAGCATTTGATGGCGCGTGGTTTTGGTTTAGTGCATTCAGACCGGTACCTCTTTGAGGGTACACTTTTGATCTTTTTTTTTTTTTTTGCCAACTCCTTATGATTATGTATAGCATTATAATGGAAGCATTTGATGGCGTGGTTTTGGGGTATTTGCATATCTGTGGTACCCTGAGGGTACAGACCTTTTGATTTTTTCCATTTTTTGCCAACTCCTTATGATTATGTTTATTACAAAGGAAGCATTTTGGGGGTTGGTGACTCATCTGTACCTCTTTGAGGGTACGCATTTTGACCTTTTTTTTCCATTTTTTTTGCCAACTCCTTATGATTATGTATGAGCATTATAATGGAAGCATTTGATGGCTGGTTTTGGTATTTTGTGATTAGACTGTGTACCTCTTTGAGGGTTGACCATTTTGACCTTTTTTATAGTTTTTTGCCAACTCTTATGATTATGTATGGAGCATTATAATGGAAGCATGATGGCGGTGGTTTTGGTGGTTTAGTGCATCCAGACTGTGGTACCTCTTTGAGGGTACATACCTTTGATCTTTTTTACGCTTTTTGCCAACTCCTTATGATTATGAGCATTATAAAGGAAGCATTTGATGGCGCTTGGGGATTTTCGGGTATTTTGTACTCAGACTGTACCTCTTTGAGGGTATGCACTTTTGACCTAATTACTTACGAAGTTAACCATGTCACGGGAAAGGATAACTTGAGTGCGAACCTATGCGAAATGTGTTGATAATATTATACGCGCTTTCTTGATGAAGCCAGCGACATTTTAAAGAAGCTTCATCTCCATCAATTCATTAGACTCCGCATCAAGCAAGACTTCGGTTGCCATTACATCGATCTGTCTTCTTTGGGACATAAAAAAAACAAGCTTTCTGTTGGGTGGCGTACATTCCTTTCACCGATGAAGTTGCATTGATGATAGGGATGCCAAGCAGAGGGAGAAGGTTGTATGGCGGAAATCCCGTCATTGTCGGACTACAAGAGCGACGAGAATTGAGATGGCTCGTTACTCGCACGGTTGTGCGGTTGTATATATGTTTTCTTCATCAAATCTATTTTTGTATATCACAATTACGGGGTGGCATCGAATTGATTGCTTACGATGATATAGATAGATTTGCTGAGTACAACTGGGCAGATGCCATTTGGGACTTCTAGTCTCTCAATTTGATGTTATTGCATCAAAGATTGACGGAAGGCGTTGGCTACATGAGTGGATTTGTCACTCTTGATGGTATGTTTTATATCTCCATTAATGTGAAATATAATGTCTTGAAGTTCTTGTTTAATATATTCATTGTAGATATGGCGGTGAGCACATAAGCATCATAAGCCCGTCATCGAACACGCAAAGCGCATTATCTTTGCGATGGGCTAAAATAGAGTTCCCAAAAAAATGCTTTCCTGGTTTGGGAGGGCCAGTGACATATAATAATATCACTTAGTTCAAATAAGAATGTATCCATTTATGTTGTATGTCTTCAAAATTTTTTATTTATTTACCACAGTGCGCCTTTCATTCGAGGACTTATTGGAAGAGAATTGGCTCCTTCATTCGAGTCCTCCACAATCTAGACATGTGGGCAGATAGTAGTCATTTTAAGTCCAATTCAAGCTGACTCTCCTATATCTCTCCTCGATATTCTCCCAGTCAGGTGTTTCTAGCACGCCCCTCTACCCCACAGCAGACTTGCGGTGGAGAGGATGTTTGAGCGAAGGACTGAGAGAGGCGTATCGTCTTTCCACAACAATAATGGAGGTTGGATGGGCTTGATTTGCGGGTTCTTTCTCGAGGATGTTATCCAGTGGGGGTCCTACCACCCCAAATGCAGGGAGGTTCCTGGGGTCACCACGGAGAAACTCTTGGGAGGCTACCAGGGAGCTTCCCACGTGGATGGTACCCATGGGGGACTACCGTGTAAACCCACGAGGAGGGTACAGAGGAAGCTCTTGTGGAGGCTACCACAGAGATTCCATTCTTGAGTTGGATACTTCAAAAGGGGAAGCCCAGAATTGGCGTAGGAGAAGTTCTTGTGGAGGCCACCACTACACATGGCGATGCTCAAACACGTAATTGGCGATTGGCGTGGTGTTAAAGCTCGGAGATAAGAGGAAAATTGTTACTTCCCTTTCACACACACACTTACAGAAGTCTCGAGCAAGAACAAATGATGTGGTGGCCTCCACTGTCCGAGCGTAAAAGAGGTATTAAGATACTTTCTTTTAAATTTGAGAGTTACTTTCTTTTAAATTGTAAATAATAGAAATAGTCTTTCACTAAATTTTTGTATAGGTTAGCACGGATGATGCAATAAAGGTCGATGACCCATCTTGTTGTGGTGGAGGAGCATCGGTAGAATTAAGTTACTTTCTTTTAAATTGGAAATAATAGAAATAGTCTTTCACTAAATTTTTGTATAGGTTAGCACAGATGATGCAATAAAGGTCGATGACCCACAGGCTGCTACTGTTGTGGTGGAGGAGCATCAGACCGAGGTATTAATAATCTCAGCCTCTCGATCCAAAGTCATATTTGCTTCTTCGTCATCACTAAATTGTTTTATAGGTTAGCAAAGATGAGCCAATAGAGGTCGATGACCCTGAGCCATTGTCGTGGTGGAGAGCATCGTCGGAGGTATGCATCATATCGGTAGATCGGTATTTATTCATAGTGAATGTATCTCTTCATGCTAGCTTTTGTCATCGGTAATTTCGTTGCGCGGGAGGCACTTCATGTTGTCGAGTTCTCATCCAGGGCTGTTTTGCCTAAGCGAATGCTCGATCTTATTGACACATCGTGCTCCCGGTTCAAGGACAAGTAAGTCAAGCCTCTGTCAGGTCCTTCATACGTAAAATAACCTACTCGTTTAGTTCAGATCACTTTAAAATATTTATTAATTGCGGGGTGATAGATTATGGTAGGAATATCATTATTACGAGGCGGTCGATGAGTTCTTGACGGATCAATATCTCTCGATGATGCACACACATTGATGCCTTCGCCTTCTACTGTAGAAATGCTTTCGCGGTTGTATGAACCATATTTGTACATTTCATGCTTGCATTGGGTATATTACCGCATGAATGTTGTATTGATTGATTCTTGTTTGCTTAGATGAAAGTAATGTGTAATTGTTCTCTTCTTTCTCTATGAGTTATGCAGTGCGAAGATGGAAAGCAAGATGTTCATCCGACATATCACTTGACGGTGTGGCGTGAGTTAATCTTAATGCAGTTATAGATGTCGACCTTGGACACTCTTGGTTGGACATATTAAATCGAGGCGTATTTTTATGACTCATTGCCCAAACCAACCCATAAGAGCATTCTTCACGAGATTGTAAGAACTATTTTCAAATCTAGTTCATCTTAACTTTTTTTCCCTGATCCAACTTATTGAAATTTTTTTTTCACTTTAGATCAAATTACTTGTTGAAGATCTTTGGGCGGAGCTTTTGCGAGCGATCCAAGGAAATGGCCAATCGACATAGTGAGTGGGATACCGGTCAAGAAAATAGTGTCGATTGCGGAATGTTTGTCTGCATGGAAGCGACAATCACAAACCTCGATTAATTTGGGAGACCGAGGATTGGCCAAAGATAATGAATATATTTAGGTGAGTTAAACTTCGCTACATTTTGTTTGGGACTTAAAATCGGAAGTGAACAATATTATTTTCTGATATAAGATTTTGTTTAATGCATCTGTTAGGTGGCTTTGAAGACTGAGCTGTATTTTTTTTTTTTGAAGTGCATAGACCTGGGATGATATTTTACTCTGCTTTGTTTAACTTCTCCTCTCTCATCTCATATAGTTGAAGTGCATGGGGGATGATATTTTATTACGCTTTGAAGACTTCGTATTGAAGTGCATGCATCGATCGGTGAAGCTCCCAAAGCTAATTCCAATAAGATTGATTTCCACGCCATAAAGTGTGATTACGCATTGTATATTTTCTTCAATATGGAGCATTTCCATGTCATGAATAGTGATTACGCATTGTATATTTTCACATATGATACGGTGAGAAATGTATTTGATAGTGATGATTGATAATTCAGTTCGTTCTTCATGAGATGGATCTATAAAAATAACTTTTCAAAATAAATGTTTAGGTTTTTATTCTGAAATGGCTCATTGTTTGTTTTATGATTAATGGCTATATATCTTTAGTTGATTTGCGTGTAGTTATATCGTGATGATGTTATTAAGTAGTGTGGTTTGTTGAAGCTATATATATTATTTATATTTCGATTGTGAGGTTAATGTTGATTAGTAATTCTATTTACTTAGATGTTTGCTTAGTTGTGCTTAACATGTGGTACTTTTTTCTCACTTAGAACATACTTATGAGCTCAATTTATGCTTTGTCACTTTAGAGGCTTAATTTATTGATTCTGAGTGAATTGTTTATAATAGATTATAATATATCCTCGTAAAAAGATTAAAATAGTGCGTACCCTCAGAAGAATGAGAATGCAAATACCCACTCAAAACCAGCGCCATCAAATGCTTCCTTTGCAATGTTAAACATAATCATAAGGGGTGCAAAATAAAATGGGAAAAAAAGGTCAAAAAAATGGTATACCCTCAAAGGAGTGCAGAATGCACTAAAACACGAAACCACCCAAAATGCCATCAAATGCTTTCGGTGTTAAACATAATCATAAGAAGTTGGCAAAAAAACATGTGAAAAATGTCAAAATGATCAGACCCTCAAAGAGGTACACATAGTCTGAATGCAAAACACCCACCCAAAATCACCCAAACTGACATCAAATGCTTCCTTTGCAATATTCTAAACATAATCTTAAGGAGTTGGAAAAAAAATGGAAAAAAATGTCAAAATTGATCTGTACCCTCCAAAGAGGTACACAGGGTACAGATGCAAAATACCCACCCAAAACTATAGCGCCATCAAATGCTTCCATTATAATCTCTCATCAGGAGTTGGAAAAAAAGCGTAAAAAAAAGGGCAAAATGGTCACCCTCAAAGAGGTACAGAGTGAATCACTAAAACCGAAACCACCAATCAAATGCTTCCTGCGATTATTTAAACATAATCATAAAGTTGGCAAAAAAAAGGAAAGAAGATCAAAATGGTGTACCCGAGGTACCACGGTCTGGCATACCCAAATCACCCAAATAACATCAAATGCTTCCTTTGCAATATTAAACATAATCATAAGAGTTGGAAAAAAAATGGAAAAAAATCAAAATTGATCTGTACCCTCAAAGAGGTACAGTCTGATGCTAAACCACCAAACTACAATAAATGCTTACATAATCATAAGGGTTGGAAAAAAAAGCGCAAAAAAAGGAAAAAATGGTGTCTCAAAAGAGAGAGGTCTGGTCACTAAAACCAAAATCACACCAAAGCGCCATCAAATGCTTCCTTTGCATATAAACATAATCATAAGGAGTTGGCAAAAAATTGGAAAAAAAGGGTCAAAAAAATTGTACCCTCAAAGAACCAAGTCTGAGATGCACTAAACCATCCAGAAATCACCCAAACTGCCATCAAATGCTTCCTTTGCAATGTTCTAAACATAATCATGGAGGTGGCAAAAAAAATGGAAAAAAAAAAATTGTACCCTCAAAGAGGTACACGTCTGATGCACTAAACCACCAGAAATCACGCGCCATCAAATGCTTCCTTTGCAATGTTCTAAACATAATCATAAGGAGTTGGCAAAAAAAGGAAAAAAAGGTCAAAATGCGTACCCTCAGGTACAGAGTCTGGTACACTAAACCACAGAAATCACACCAACATCAAATGCTTCCTTTGCAATGTTCTAAACATAATCATAAGGAGTTGGCAAAAAAATGGAAAAAGGGACAAAAAAATGGTCTGTACCCTCAAAGAGGTACACTGTACATGCTAAACCACCCAATCCAAAGCCACATCAAATGCTTCCTTTGCAATGTTCTAAACATAATCATAAGGAGTTGGCAAAAAAAAGGGAAAAAAAAAAATGGTGCAGTACCCTCAAAGAGGTACCACAGGGAGATGCACTAAACCACCAAAATCAAAGCGACATCAAATGCTTCCTATTATGTTAAACATAATCATAAGGAGTTGGCAAAAAAAATGGGAAAAAGGGTCAAAAGAGGTCTACCCTCAAAGAGGTACAGTACAAATGCACTAAACCACCAGAAACCACCCAAAATGCCATCAAATGCTTCCTATGCAATGTTCTAAACATAATCATAAGGAGTTGGAAAAAAAAAACTGCAAAAAAAGGTCAAAAATGGGCTGTACCCTCAAAAGTACTGGAGACACTAAACCACCCAGAAACCACCCAAAATGCCATCAAATGCTTCCTTTGCAATGTTCTAAACATAATCATAAGGAGTTGGCCAAAAAAAATGGGAAAAAAGGGTCAAAAATGGTTTGTACCCTCCAAAGAGGTACAGTCTGATACTACACCACCGAAACCACAAAGACATCAAATGCTTCCATTATAATGCTAAACATAATCATAAGGAGTTGGCATAAAAATTGGAAAATAAAGTCAAAATTGATCTATTATTGGTACATATTTATTGATTACAATTTCCATGAGGGGATTAACTCATTCACTATTGCTTAAAGAGCTACAAACACGGTGTCAAAATCTCTAGCTATCGAGAACCAAATGGATAATGTCATGTATCAAAATGTTTTCGAGATAATATCCATCATCGACTTAGTGTACCCTTAGATTGTTTCATTGTGGAGCTCGAGTTAAATTCTGCATGTAGAACATCATTAGTTGATACATTCTTCTGACATCGATATATGATATTATGTGCATACCTCGAAAAACACTTTGGCATAGCAGAAAGGTGATGCAACTTGTGAGGAAGCACCCCCATACTATCGGCGTAGTTTGGTTTACGCAACCAAAAAAAAGTAGAAGGGTTTGAAGATTAACAATATTTAAAATACCAAAAAATATACATAAGTAGAAAATTACTCTTGGCTTTCTTGGATCTCTCCCAATATCCCTTAAGCCTTGAGTTGGAAACACCCTTTGGGCGTTGCTTAAGCGGATCTTTTAAGATGTCTTTTCCTTATCGTGGTGGTTAACTTCTTCTTCTAAGCGCTTTTGTCGGTTGGAATTCCCACTTATTATAGAGTCAACATCATCATATAGTTTTTCTAGGGATCCAAGCATATAGTCCTCAACTCTCTTATTGCCACGTGCCACGGCTTTTATTTGCATATCGACTTATGTGGTTCGAAAAATAATGCCGGCATTTCCATCTGCTTGCCACATCTCTTCTGTATGCACTATCATTGTAAATATCCCTCTTTGCTCTAGTAGACCATCGCGAGAAGATATACTTGTCGAATGCACAAACATCTTCACGACTAAGAACTCGATACTGATGGGCACAAAGTAATCCCATCATCTCAAATTTTTTTCAACTACAAGTCACTTCTAGGGTAGTCTATCGAAATACCGGACCCATGTTTTGGATGCATTTTTATTCTCTAAATTTCTTACCAAATACTCCATGGTGCTGTCATCGACTTAGTCGATAGACCCCCAACCCCATGCAAAATTCCTCTTCAAACATAGTGTAAACCTTTCTTGTATAAAACATAGCGACTTGTTTTAGAATTGGACTAAGCAGAGCAATCGATGGTGGCTACTTGAAGTCTTCGTCATGTTCATTAAGCCATGTCTCCATAACCTTTTCCAAAGAAACAATCGTGAGCGAACTTGTTGGTTTAGATATTCCATGGCATACATTGTTCGTGGACTCACTACCACGTTGACAAGATGCCCATGCGAGAATGAGTCTCATCTGCTGGACCACTTGGATCTAATCTTATAAAGCTCGGACAACCAAGCATGATCATGCAAATTGCCTTCTTCTAGCATGGCACCAAGCCTCTTTAAACTCTTCCTCGAGTCACACTTACTCATGCATTTATAAAATAGGCCTTGTCTTATCTTATTACTATTGAAGCAATGAACCTTGGAAGCTTTCTTTGAAATATGCCATTGGCACAACCTATGATGAGTATCGCAATACAATTTCAATGGTCTCGCCATAGCGATCTTGATCGGTGAATATTGTTATAGGATGTCTGCGTCATTCATCGAAGAAAAGTTTGGAATAGCCATGAGAATGACTCAATTGTCTCTTCGATAAAAGGCTACTCCAAATAATACATTTTGGTGATGATTCACTCCAACAAGAGGGGCACAAACAAGATTATATTTATTGAGTCGATAGCTTGTATCAAAATTATCACATCCCCAAAACAATCATATTCTATTCTATCGACATGCCATTACAAAAAAAACTTACTAAGCAATGACTCATCAACTTGACATCCCATGCAAACATCCCATCCGATGCTTGCCTCTCCTTAAACAATCAGATTAATGCATTACCATCACCATTTGCAATCCTCGATCTTTTCTCTTCTCAATAAAATTGAAAGCATCTCTTTTGGTGAACCCGATATTCTCTACGCCGCCAACTTCCTCGCTAGATAAATCGCTTGCTCTAATACCAAATCGTCATTATCTTCAACACGGACGCCTTTTCATCGCTAATGCATCTGTGGATCTGAGAAGATGTAGTCACAGCTCGCCAAAGAATGATTATGACTTTCAGATATTTTAATCGCCCAATTCCCTCCAAATCAACAGAGAATCTAATCATGGTCGGACATCCATTCTTGTATCAACCTTCGAATTTTGTCAAGTTATTTAGATCTGACTTCTTCCCACCGCCTTTTGCACATAGAAAATCTTTTGATTTCAATTTGAGTTTGGCCAATAACTAGTATGGTCCTTCCAACACAAGCCAATTTGATGTGCATAGTCACAAGACAAGGCATATGCCTCCGCTTCATTCTCAACAAGCCAAGGAGTTTCTCCAAATATGATCATCATCGCACACCGCGTAATGATACAAAATATGTTAGAAAATATGGATGGAAAATACCCACCCAGAAATCACCCAAGCTGACATCAAATGCTTCCTTTGCAATGTTCTAAACATAATCCTAAGGAGTTGGCCAGAAAAAACTGTAAAAAAAGGTCAAAAGAGGTCTGTACCCTCCAAAGAGGTACACAGGGTACAGATGCACTAAACCACCCAGAAACCACCCAAACTGCCATCAAATGCTTCCTTTGCAATGCCCTATACATAATCATAAGGAGTTGGCAAAAAAAACTGGAAAAGAAGATCAAAATGGTCTCAGACTCAAAGAGGTACAGAGGGTACTGATGCAAAAACCACCCAAACCACCCAAACCGCCATCAAATGCTTCCTTTAATGCCGTTCTAAACATAATCATAAGGAGTTGGCAAAAAAACTGGAAAAGAAGATCGTCAAAATTCCTCCAAAGAGGTACACGTGACATGCAAAACACCCACCCAAAACCACCAACCGCCATCAAATGCTTCCATTATAATGCTCTATACATAATCATAAGGAGTTGGCAAAAAAAAGGGAAAAAAGGTCAAAAATGGTCTGTACCCTCCAAAGAGGTACACAGGGTACAGATGCACTAAACCACCCAGAAATCACCCAAACTGACATAAAATGCTTCCTTTGCATTGTTCTAAACATAATCATAAGGAGTTGGCAAAAAAAATTGGAAAAAAGGATCAAAAAGAGGTCTGTACCCTCCAAAGAGGTACACAGGGTACAAATGCAAAATACCCACCCAAAACCAGCCAAACTGCCATCAAATGCTTCCATTATAATGCTCTATACATAATCATAAGGAGTTGGCAAAAAAAATGGGAAAAAAAGGTCAAAATGGTCTCAGACCTCCAAAGAGGTACACAGTATGCACTAAACCACCCAAAATCACCCAAACCGACATAAAATGCTTCCTTTGCAATATATTCTAAACATAATCATAAGGAGTTGGCAAAAAAATTATAAAAAAAGGGTCAAAAGAGGTCTCAGACCTCCAAAGAGGTACACAGGGTACAGATGCAAAATACCCACCCAAAATCACCCAAACTGCCATCAAATGCTTCCATTATAATGCTCTATACATAATCATAAAGAGTTGGCAAAAAAAAAGATCAAAAGAGGTCCAGATTCTCCAAAGAGGTACCGTGGTACGATGCACTAAACCACTAAAACCACCCAAACTACCATCAAATGCTTCCATTATAATGCCCATACATAATCATAAGGAGTTGGCCAGAAAAAACTGTAAAAAAAAGGTCAAAATTGATCTGTACTCTCCAAAGAGGTACACAGGGTACAAATACAAAATACCCACCCAAAACCACCCAAACTGCCATCAAATGCTTCCATTATAATGCTCTATACATAATCATAAGGAGTTGGCAAAAAAAATGGGGAAAAAGGTCAAAATGGTCTAGACCTCCAAAGAGGTACTGGGTACGATGCACTAAACCACCCAGAAATCACCCAAACTGACATCAAATGCTTCCTATGCAATGTTCTAAACATAATCATAAGGAGTTGGCAAAAAAAATTGGCAAAAGAGGTCAAAAGAGGTCTGTACCCTCCAAAGAGGTACACAGGGTACAGATGCAAAATAACACTCAAAATTAAATATTCGACAAAAAAACATCCAAATTACTTAATTGGAAGAAATGAACATATTATTTTCAGATAGAACAAGAATATCACTAATAAACTGTAGAAAAAAATGCACGAGAAGCATTACCGATGGATTTGTATTTAATACATCCTCAGCTAAAATGGTTGTTATTTCCTCAACGTTCTCCATCTTCATGGTTCTTTTGTAAAAAGGAAATGAGATTTTCAGATCTCTTCTCACTGCTTGGAAAAACTAACCTGAACCCTAAATGTTATATATTTCTTTAAATTCCTCCTGCTTTTTGAACGACGCTAACGGGGCGGGGAGAAATGTATTTTGCCGTCGTTATAATCGACAAGCATTCGCCGGGCCGGGAAAGCCGTTATCTGTTTTCAGTCCAGAAAACGGGAAAATACCGACGATGTCGCCCATGGATTGAGTCCTGACGTAAAGCACGTATGGACTGTAATATTTTCTCCTCCATTTCTAGCAATTCCCCCTCATTTTCTCTCCCACTCTCCCCTCATTCCCGATTCTTATTTTCTCTCTCCTACATTCTCCCTCTCTCAAAGAAGGTAATTCTCCTCCTGATTTTTCTGAATTTTCTCTTGGTTTTCATGATTTCTTTCTTCTCCGTTCCACACACTCTATCCGTGCTGCCGCATCGCCATCCAACTCGCCGGCTGAACCTGCAGTTTACTCTCGGCAGGACTGAACTCGCCTGCTAACGCGCTGCGACACCCTTTACGCTGCTTGCCGCCAAACCCGCTTTCACGCCAATGTGAGCCGATCCGCCGGCCAGATCCGTTGTTTGATCTGCCCTGCTGCTAAGTCGCTCATGTCTCCCCTTGCTGCCTCAGCGTGGACCCATCTCCACCGATTCTATTCTCAAGGCTCCACTACCATCATTGACAACCAGCGATCATGTTGCCCCATCTGACGATCTCAAGCTCAGGCTACTCGCTGACTTGGCTGTTCTGACACCACCATCGTTCCTCCGGCTGTCTGCCATGTTCCAGAATCCATTGCCTACTATTTGTAGCCATCCTGGCCGCCTGTTTCACATCTTCCACCATTCATGGTCTGCCATTAGCCTCCTTCCTCCAACCCAGGGTCTGCATTTCCTGCAGCCCACAAACTACAAGCCCCAGCCTCTTCAAACCCCAGCTCCCACTACAACTAAGTTCAGACTATTTTGGCCCATTTTATAAGCCAACCCGAATGCCCATTCTTTAATCCTTCCCATAAGCTCGAAACACATCCAAATTTTGTTATTTTCGCTAAGAATTTGGGAAGAACATCATCAAGAGGCTAATTCTTCTTCGATGGCGACGATCTTGCTTTTAGCCATTCGCTTTTGCTTGAATGGGAAGAACATCATCAAGAGATGAATTCTTCTTTCGATTTTCGATGTCGTACCCCTTGCTTTAGCCACCCAATTTTCGCTTCGCCATGAATTGGGGGAAGAACATCATCAAGAGGTGAATTCTTCTTTCGATTTTCTAGACGCCTCGTAACCCTTCCATTTTCGCCGCAAATCGGAAGAACATCACAAGAGAATTCTTCTTCGATTTTCGATCGATTCTTACTTTAGCCTTTCCTACCTTCGCCACGCAAAAAATTGGGAAGAACATTGTCAAGAGGCTAATTCTTCTTTCGATTTTGTCGCACTTACCTTACACTCCCAACCGATGATACCTAACCTGCCTTTGCCGAGAACAATGCGCAAAAAATAAGTCAGAACATGTGGGATCTATGAATATGAATATATATATATATATATATATATATATATATATATATATATATATATATATATATATATATATACATACTTGTGTTTCTTTGTAGGTTTGAAGACCTCGCAGCTCAAGAGGGCAACGGATGAAAAAATAGTGTGATGTCACAAGACACCCATTATGCTCAAGAGGCGTCGCAGAAAACTAATCACTTGTTAGATGTCGCTCCCCCTAAACAAAATGCTGCCGAAATTTTGTCTAATTTTTAGACTTAGAATAAAAAAGGGGGGATAATTCTATATTGCATTATATGTATTCTTTCAAGTCCGAAGATCTTGTTGTGCTCAAGAGGGCACGACGAGATGAAAACTCGGCTGTGGTGTCGCAAGACACCGCTATGCTCAAGAAGGCGTACCGAGTAAGCCAAAATACTCCTGATGCAGCCCCCTAGATGGGAATGACGCGGGGAGGCTGCCAAAATTTTATCTAAATTCTAGACTTAGAAAAAGAAGGGGAATGAATATATATTGCATTTGTCTTCTTCGATTAAAGGCCTCGTTGTGCTCAAGAGGGCGTGACGATGAAAAATCAGTTGTGGTGTTGCAAGACACCACTCACTATGCTCAAGAGGGCATACTGAGTAAGCCAAAACACCCCGATGCTTCACGGGATGAGACTGAGGTCACAAATTTTATCTAAATTCTAGACTTAGAAAAAGAGTGGGGGGAGGGGGGGGAATGAATATATATTGCATGTGTCTTCTTTCAATTTTAAAGACCTCGTTGTGCTCAAGAGAGCGCGATGAGATGAAAACTTGACTGTGGTTTCATTAAGACATCACACGCCAAGAGGGCGTAGGCCAAAATACCCTCGATGACTCTATAATGGATGATGCCGGAGGTCACAAATTTTGTCAAATCTTTTGTCTTAGAAAAAAAAAGGGAAGAGTGAAATGAAATGACTTAAGAGCGCTAAATAGGGAAATATGTAACTAATTTTAAACTAAAAGCAAGAAACAAGAAAAAGATTAAAGCAAATTTTGGGAAGAATAGAATATTCATTTAAAATCTAAGTGAAATTTGGGGGAGGCTAATATTAAACTCACAAACTCTAATAGCTATTCTCTATGGCTTAAATGGAAATAAAGTGAGTTCTCTTTCTTTGTAAATTCCTCAAAATTAAATAAGCTTTAATTGAAATTGGGGGAGACTAATACCAAACTCATAACAAACTTGCAATAAACTTAAAATCTAAGAATGAATTCAAATTGGGTTTAGTAACTCTTATACGAATAGGGAGGTGATCAGTATGCTAGCTAATAAGCATAAGTGAGGCTAAAGCAACAAACACTGAAATCGACATAATTTATCAAAATTGATGTAAATTACGCATAATCAAGTTGGGAAAATTATAAAAAAAAACTCAACAAGTAAACTAAGTGCCAGTAGTGTGTTAAACTATAATCTAAATCAAAACACCTTCTTCGCCACCGGATCTGCAACTCTTTGTACAAGCAGACAGAAGGCGATACTAAACCAAAATCTACAAAAATTGTGGAGATTTCCTTCAATAAAAAAAATCAAGGAATTTCATTCTAATTATGATTTTCAAGATCAATAATTTTATTAATTAGATGAAATTAGCTAAGCTATAAATACCTGCATGTCCTCGGACATAGAGATTTCAAGTGCGAATTTTAATGTCTAAAAAGGCTGCACAGGCTAAGTTAGAATTAAATGAAAATCTGAAATCAATCTCATAATTAAGAAATAAACACTACATAAACCTACTATACACCCGCATGTGCCCCGACACTATGTTGAATGCCTAAATTCAAGTGTCTGAAGATGTTGTACGGGTTGCTTCCCGGTTTAGTCTTAGGACTGGGTCTGGGTTAACAAAACCTAAAACCTATAATAAGAGTCTCAAATCAATGAAATATCTGATAAACTGATTTTGTCAGACGACAGTAGATCTAATCCTCTGTTAGTAGCAAAATAGAGTTGATAGGATCTAAAGCTCTTAAACATATTCCAATCAATCAATTTTTCAAATCAAAATAAGTAGTAATTTGAAACTGCTTAAATGAAATTCTATCATTAAAAAAAACTTAAATTAAACTCAATCTATCCACCTTCTACAACTGTTTGTCGGGGGTGACAAACTAAGAAAACTCTAGCTCACAAAGCAGCTAATGTCAAATCAAGTGTTCTACTATATTCACTCTCAATCAATGTCTTCCCAATAAGGACGTGGCTCATGTCCTCTGACTGCATGGCTTGGCTAGTAAGCTCTACGGATGAAGCAGTTACAACCAGAGTCCTCGACGTGGTTTGGCCAACCGCTAAATTATATTACGATCACGCAGTACTCGTATGCTCCCAATCTCCCTTTGAGTTGTGAATCATAGAGTATACTTAATAGGGCAAACAACCCTCTGTCAGCTAAGATAGACTTAAGACTGCCTCCTTAGACAAACACCACCCCATGTCTACAAGGATTTCTTGGACGACGTAACCCATGTGTTGCTAATGAGGATCCTTCTGACAAGTTGGGTCGACTACCTCCTCTGACTAAGTAGACTAGGGACCATGCCCGAGATGACTGGAACCATGGGATCTAGATCGAGCATGTCATCATTCCCCAACCATCCGGTTTATAATGATGAATTTCATATATCAAATTCTAAAACTCTATATGTCGCTTACACGCCACATTTAGCGATCTAAATGACTAGCCTTAATCGAAAGTTCTCTCTCACTTACTGGGAAGGGTAATTAACTATAGGGGCTTGCGCCTATAGGAAACCTGGAACCAGATCTAAAGTCCTCACCAAATGATGACAAAATCTATGGGTAGTATCTTATCTACTATTCCATCACCTTCTGAAAATTTCACCGATATTTAAAACACTCTTTTCATCGAAGAGGTCAGTGACAAATTTTGGAGCCCACATTTCCATTTTGATTGAAACTAATATTGATGAAGGTATTTGAGTGCTGGTTTGAGAGTTGGTCTATGCCCTTTGCATATATTCACTACCAATTTGAGAATATTGACCTTTTTGAAAAGAACTTCCCTAGCCATTTTGTCACAGAGGGCATAAATCAAACTCGTGGATGGTTGGTTCTTTATCAAGATTTTTTGTAATATATGACTACATGATCTCTATTTGTGTGCATTTTCTCTATTTGTGTTCCCTGGCCATTTGTGTCGCTGGAATTCTTAGTTATATTACATTCCCGGTCTTGTTTGTGTGCATTTTCTTCTCTCTTTTTTATAGAATATAGGTGCACCCCCTCCCATTATTTGATGATTCTGTTTGTTCAGATTGTTAATAACCTTTTTCATTGTCTCAAAATATTGATTGAACAGTAAACTGCTGTTGATTTGTTTTTGAATTGTTTATCTAATTTTAAATGAGCTCGAATCATTATGTCGCATTGATTTATGCTGTTACTATTTTAACTACTTTGAATTTTGATATGCAGCTGCTATTTTAGACATTGTACTCCATTTTCTTGGTCACCATGTCAGATATAGTTTTTCTTTAGCTTTTTTCAGTTTTTTTCATGCTATAATGACCACAATACTTTATATTGGCTGGTGTATTTAGAATTTGCCCAAATTTGAGAAAATTTCAAATACACCAAAATATAACTAAGAAGTGAATTCCAAATGCATTTACTTTACTTTTATTTTACTTTGTATTCCAACCAAACGTCAAAATTTTCAAAACCCCTATATTTACTTTACTTTACTTTGCATTCCAACCAAATAGTCTTTGCATTTTTTTATCAGCCAACCAAATAGACCCTAAGTGTAATTGGGGTAGTGCTTTAATAGAAATTGAATAGGTTCTAGAAATGCAACTGCTTCTGAATTGCTAGAGATAAGGTACCGAGAACAAAATGTGAGCGGATAAGTCTGCTATGATTTCTACGTTGAAAGAATCTTCATACAAATATGACAATGCATTCAATGCTTGATTATTTTTTTTCCTAAATTATATTTAGGTAAATTGTCAATTCATAACAATTTTTTAGAAAATATTATTGAGTTATAATTTGAATAGTTTGTGTTATGAGATCACAAAGACTTTGAAGATGTATTGAAATCTGTGAAGTAGGAACCCAGGAGATATGGACATATGATAGCGAGCCATTATCTTGGTGATATTTTAAGCAAAGTGTTTGAAAATCCTACTATATTACTCAATGAACTTAGAAAGTTATTTGATTGTTTTTTGAATTGGCTAGTATTATTGGTATTGATTTTGGAGGAGTGAATGACGTGACTAAGGTACTAAATGTGATGGACAATTTTCATATGATAGAAGTGTCCATTTGGTGTATGACTATATATGAGTATATTATCAAGAAAATATTAATAAATTTGCTGATGAAAGGCTTCCAGATTATACGTATTCATGATATTTTGAAAGGTGGTCGTTATGATTATTGGTATGACAACAAATTCATAATGACAACTAACTCAACGATAACCTAATTATTATAACTTAAAATTTCATGGAAAGATCATTGTAGTTAATAATGACATCTCCAAGCTATTTGTAACACATTGCTTGGAAAAATCAATCATCATTTGGTGGCCTTGTTATTAGAATGTTGGTATATTTATATTTTGAAAGCAAAATATCACCATTTTTTATAAGGAGTAGAAATTTTGTAATTGAAGCAACTGTAAATTTCAAATGTTCAACGATGCAATGTTAAATTAGGAGTAAAATTATCGTCAATAAAGACTTTAGATTTGGATGGACCAAAGCAATTGCTTCAGTTGTGAGAAAATCTCTCTAAGAAGAGAGACAATGGGTTTTTTTAGAGCTAAAGGATACATCCTTTGGCCAGGACATTCATATAAAAGGTTGTTAAGTTGAGTTTATCTGCATCAAAAAACTTATAGAGACTAAAACAATATTTAGATTTTTTTTAATCCAAATCTTTGGATTATGAAAAATAATAATAAGGTAAGGTAATGTACATCAATTTGAAGAGTTTTTTTTTTCACATAAAGTTCTATGAAATTGATTTATGGGTTTACATTGACAATGGTGATAACAATTAGGGTTTCTAATGTGAAAGATAGTGGATTAAATGCTTCTATTTAGCTTCTAATAATGTCAAGTGTAGTTAAATTTCTCTTAGAATATTTATAATTTAGTGTGGATGGTCGTTAATGAATAGAGGATTATCATTGATTTTTCACTTTAAAGCAGGAGTCTCTGGACAAAATGACTATAATGAGTTATGAGAGATATTATAGAGGATAGTTGAACTAACAATGAGAGCATGAAATGTTAGCCTCATTACATCATAGAACTAATAACGAAAGGATAAAACAGTTTTCTTGGATTTTCTACATTAGCTCTATTGAAATGAGGAATCCATTTAAATAATTGAATAGCTCATCAAATTTTCTTGAAAGGTATGGATGGACATTGTTCATAAATAGAAAGCACAAACATAGATATTGCAATGGAACTACTGAGCAACAGATCTGTTACATGCTAGTGAGATGATTATGTCTTAGCCTGAAATTACGTGAAAGTTAAGAAAGTGCATAATTGAGTCTATAATTTGTAATTTTGAGTTGAGATAGAGTCAATGAAGGTGAAATATTAGTTATTAGAATAAGACATGGTTGTCGATGAGATGAACATAGAAATTTTCAGATGAATGGAAGAATAGGAAGAATTTTGGAATAGCAATAGGGTTTCATATTGTGATTATTGAATAGACTGGTTCATATCCATCATCCTACAATTGAATATGACATATTAGACCAAATAACTCTTTTGAGATTAATGTAATATAAAATCTAATTACATTGAATTCATGTTAAACCGTACTCAGAAGTTTTGAAATCAATCATAATTATTATTTTTTTTATCAGGATAACTATCTTGATAAAATTTTATTTTCTTGGATACAAATGAGAGGGATTATTAATATTTTTAGATTTATATGGTTTATTGTCATAATTAGATGAGAGCTACTATACTCTCTCAAAGAGAACTTTTTCAATGTGCTTATTGAGAGTGGCAGAGGAACAGTGAGCAGTATAGTAGAAGCTCTTCGCAATAGAGAGGAAGGTTTGCTTCGTTTCCTTGCTGAGGTCATTAGAATTCTGAAGCACGCATTTTATTAACTCTTTCATCTTTGCTTCTATCCCAGAATCCCTTGTACTCCAATTTTTCTTCTTTTCCTGCTCAAAATTTAATAAAATTATTATGAGTAAGCATAAATATATATATATATATATATATATATATATATATATATATATATATATATATATATATATATATATATATATAAAGTTACGTTCTTTGATTAATAGTGAATATATCGTTACGTTCGTCATCTATATTTAATAATCTGTCTAATCAATCACCCCTATCGCTAATTAGACATTGAAAAAAATAATTAAGGAGCAACAGTTTGATTTAATATCTCCAATAAATGCTATTTTTAGCATCATTTAACATAATCGTTTTTGTCACATGCATATAGGAGTTAGGGTTTATTTGGTATGGCTGCATCAATCTATGAAAATAATTCTAAAATTTCTGTTCAAAAATGTTAAATTTGAATGTTTATATGGGTATTATAATTTTATTTTAATAGAAAAGTTGGACAACAATTTATTCTCAAAAACACCCTTAATATTCTTAATTTTATTTATTTCAACTTAAGTATTATTAATTATTCATTTATCACATACTGGCGTATTAATCAAAATGAAAAATTCTTTTATAAAAATATTAATTAAGAATTCATACCTCAACAATTCGGAGACTTTTGCAGGTAGAGGTGGTGAGCCGGGCCAAGGAATTATACTCTTGTCGAGCGGGATCACTACTGGGCTCAACCCGACCCGCACATAGCTCGATTGTTCTAACTAGCAAAAACACACTGTCCTCATCTTTGTCCGTCCATGTTGAAATCCATTCCTCCCACTGCCCAAAATTGAAAAATAAAATAAAATAATAAAATAAATTCAAAGAAACGTTAAATGCTATTAGGAGCTTACGGCGCGACAGAGTTGTAGAAAAAACTGATGTGGCAGCTGTCGATGATGCTTTTTACCTGAAATGGCGGTCAGTAGATCAATGAGGCTTATGATGGAGCTCACCGGATCTAATGGACGACTTCCATATTGGAGTTGTAGGCTATAATCAAGTGTCAAAATGAAATTAAGAATGTGTTAAAGATATATCTATAATTATATGTGTTTTTTTATAATATAAATTTTAATGATATTTATGTAAGAAAGTTATTATGTGTGGAGTCAGATATAAAAGTTTACATTCGAATTTCAATAAAATAGTATTATGTGATGCTTAATTAATATATAATTATTGTATATTAACAGTAAAGTATTGCTATAAAGTGTTGTGTATTATTATTATTATTATTATTATTATTATTATATATATATATATATATATATATATATGCTTCATATTATCATACAATTAATATTATATTAATACACAATATTTTACAGTTCACAATTAAAATATAATAGTCATATATTAACAAAATGTCATATGATGCTAAGATATTAAAGTCTGGATGAAGAGATATATCATAATAATCTCTCTTTATCTAATTGAAAATAGAGAATTTTATGTACTTGAACAAAATATTTCTAAATGTAAAGATACTTGTGAACTCTTCTATATTTTACTTATTCCTCTCACAAAGGAAATGAGTTTGAGTCAATTGATTAGTTAAGGAGCTATAAAAATAGGGACTATTCGATTTAATATAATTACTTAAATTTATTTCATATATTTTTACTTTCTTTAAAAATATAAATAAAATAAAAATTTATATATAGAATAATTATCTCACAATTTTTTTTTGTAAGCTTATAGCAAAGCTAATGATTTTACCCCAAGAAATCTTGGAGAAAGGCTTGCCTAGCCTCATCAGTACAAGAGTCATTGCGGAAGTGGCCACTGATAGCATCTGTGAGAACGGCGGTTTGAGCCCAACCCAATCGTTCGGCCGACCGGTCCGGTTCAAAAATGGATGCCGCTGCTAGAAAATATGCCGTCAGCAAGCTTTTCGTGCTCACCCCCTTGGCCTCCAACGCAAGCTCCTTGTGCCATCTACAACCGTTTAATATATCCATCATAAGATATTTTTATTATATATATATATATATATATATATATATATATATATATATATATATATATATATATATATATATATATATATATATATATATATATATATATATATATATATATATATATATATATATATTACTAAAAAATAAAGTAAAATAAATATAAAATTAACCTCTGCAAGTGGAGCCACTCGAGTTGGTGACTGGACTGGCAATGATTGAAGTCGGCTTTGGCAAGCTCCAAATACAAGTCGTTGTTCAAGTAAGGTAGTCTGTCAATAAATTTTTTTTAATATCATATTATCAGCATAATTAAATATAACTTTTTAAAAAAAGTTATTTATTAAATTATTTTAAAACATCATTTATAATTATTATCAGCTGTAAAATTATTTCAACAATTATTTCATATGAAACTCAATCAAATACACGATTATTTTGAAGTATTATATATAGTAGAACATGTCTAAATTGATACTCCTAGGATCATAGACATTATATTAACTTAGACAGGATATTAATAAAGAGTGTGTCATTTAATTAATTGATTTTTTATTACCAGGGAGGTGCGGATATTCTACAATTCTGACGCTCACTGAGCTAAATAAAGGAGACGCCATGCTTAGTCATAAACAAGGAGAGGCTTCAAAGAATTATAGAAAGATCGATATTCTCGCAGTTTATCCGCCTCTACTGCCGCCGCTGGACCACGATGTCAAGCCGAGAATCTGAATCGCTTCCGCCATTGCCGGATTTGCACAGCAGATGCAGACGTTGCTCCAATCGCCGAGGATGGGCTCGTTGATCCTGACGTCATCAAGGATCTGGAGGCACATGTTCATGAGCTTCGCTACCGGAACCCAATGGACATCCGAAACCTCATTGACTATCCAGCAGAGTTGGAGATGACCTACTTTCCAACTGAGGCTGAGATCGCCCAGACCTCTCAGAATCGATTCCGACCAAACGAAGTTGACAAGTGAACCTCACTGTGAAGGCTTGAGGCTTTGCAGTGCAGCTGGCCGGAATAGTTATGGATGCAAAGATATCGTTGACATAAACACTTACCGTCATCCATGAGATCGACAAGACGCATGATTAACCAAAGAAGTTTATGCAGTTCTCAAGATTTCGAAAGTTTAAATAAAGAAGATGTCAAATTTTGTAACAAATATGTATGCTTTTAGAAATATCAATATAAAAAAAATTTCTGAGGGCAGGATAATTATCGATTTTGGATTAATTAATGGAGGCCGAAGCTGACCGCCATTAGTATTAACTATTGTGGGTATATTCTAAAAATATCAACTTTTATATGTTCTAGTATTAATATAATATTAATTCTTCGATAATATATATTATTTTATAATTAATATATAATATTTATAATTAATATATAATAATTATATATTAACTGAATATTATATGATATTATATTATTAAATTTTTTATATAATTTTTTCGGAAATTATATAACCTATAGAGCGTTTTCCCTATCCAAGCATCGTTACTGCCACCATACTGCTCTATGTAACACCGCGCCTCCACCCGCGGCAGGCTTGCATAGAAGGGAAAATCCAACCCGTATTCCACCTGCAGGCATGTAGCTAATTAATTTTTTATTAAGTAAATATAAAAAATTAACGTAACGTGAATTAATAATATATTTGAGATTAATTATTAATTAATGAAAAAGAAAGGTGCGTGCCTCGCCTGGCAGATCCTTCAAGATGATCCATTTATCGACCAACTGGTTGGCAGCTTTCTTCTCCATCAGGAAGTCGTATGAGAATTTGTTGGCTTTCTCTAATATCTCCTCGCCGGGAAACATAAGCTGTGACGCCCTGTTCAAGCCGTACATTACAGTCACCGCCTCGCTCGATTGTCCCACGAAACAGAAGAACTGTCCATCCTTCTCAAAATGACGGAAAACATCTGCAAGTACATATTTATTATAAATTTTATCATTCTTCTTCTTCTTATTATTATTAGTTGATTGCTTGAATGATTTGTTCTACTGTTAATCCGCTCAGTGAATATTACCTGGAGAAACACTGTATCCTTGAAGGCGAAGGAGGCGGAAACCCATAGCCGTATCATCAACATCCTGCAGTTTTGAGTTCCTTGCCCAGCAGATGCCTTTCTCCGTCCAATATCTGTCCTTTCATACACCTTATCAGTTATATATAATTTTCTCAAAAAAAAAGTTATATAATGAAAAACCTTGAGACGTAATCCATGCAGTGTGTGATCTCAGAGTCAAAGTAACGAGAAATGCCGAGGCGTTGAAGCCGGTCGACAGCCCACAGGCGTTCGAAGAGGTCGATTGGATAGACATTCGGCACTGTAAACAAAATCGGTTAAGAGACGCATTTCATGCATAAGACCGAGGTGAAAATAAAAATATAATAAATTATTTATTTTTTAATATCACTTTAAGATTGGAGAGGAACACTTAAGGTGAGGCTAATGTCATATGTGGCAATGATATTTGTCTTTTAAAAAAGATGACTATTACATATAGTGATAATACATTGCTGATTTTAAAATCTTAAAACATATTAAAAATTCATTTTACAATGATCATTCCATTTTACAGTCAGCTCAAAACAGTGAAAACAAATTATTATTTTTAGAATATTACTTCAAATACAGGCAAGATTTAATTAAGTTGAAAATTACAAATTTAAACAAATCTTATCGTATGCTATAAAATTTGTTATTCTTATCTATAATTTTAAAATAAATCTTGAGTTTTATTACAAAATATCAAACTACTGAGAGAATTTCTACAATTTGTACCTCCTCCATTAAACTTGTCAACAATTTTTTGTAGGTAAAGAAGGCAATTATGATCTCCTGTTTGCATGAGAGCGTAGGCTGAGGAGGAGGGAGAAAAGAGGAAGGAGCCTTCTTTGCTCTGCAGCTGAAGCAATTTTTGCCATTGGAGACCGACCATTCCTTCGAGGCTAAAGAGCAAACTTGTGGGTACTTCATGCATCACCTCCCATGGAATTCTGTTCCAGATGTTATAATTATTAATTAGCATTTAAATTGTTATTTTATTCATCCACATAATTATAATATCTTGGCTTCATTAATACTTCTTAAAATCTTTGGAGCTAATTTGATCTTGCAGATCGATCAATACTGTTGTTGAACATTTAATAGGGCTAAAAGTATAGTCATGATTGGCAGAGGTGTGATATATATATATTTTTTTTGATCAATAAAAATATATGTTATTTCTTGTTCACAATTATAATTATAAATTCTGAAAAATTTATGAGAAATGATTTTGTCGCTACATAATGGAAAATTATGGCACTTATTGCTGAGATAAAAGTTCAAGCACACTAACAAATAAATACTGAAAAATAAGCGAAGTAAATTGTGGAGTTGGTCATAATAAAGAAATATATTACATAAACTTAATTGTAGGTTAATCTACATTTTCTCATTGTGGGCTTAAGAAAAACCTATAGCAAAGATAATAGAGTATAGTCATCAACAATTGGGTGAACACATATAAAATTTTTATGTGTTAATTTAGACTTTGTTTTTCTTTTTGTGTTGGTATAGATTTATCTATTTTCATACTAATGGAATTTAGTTTGCAAAAAATCACATTTACTATGATATTTTTGACATGTTCATGCATCATGAATTGTGCTTAGGTGAGGTTGCTTGAGAGGTTATACAATGCATCATGTTTGTTTTGTAACAATATGTCAACAACATCAACATTAAAGTCATGCCTAAAGATGGATGGAGTGGTAAAGGAAAATGGATGTGAAAAACTTGGAAAGACAAAGTATTCATGGTACTGTCATAGCATATATTGCAAGAGAAATTAGACATAGGAAAAAAGTTAGTTCATAGTGTTGAAGTGTCCATTTTCCAAGCAATGGTTGATAACTTATGTTTGGCCATCAATTTTAAAATGATAAGTCATGATGTGGCATGCTATATTATAGTTTGTTAGCCATGGCTTTAAATAATACATTCCAAATTGTACTTAAGAATATATGATCTCAATCAAAATGATGGACATAGGCATGACATTGAACTTTTGTAGATATCGATAAGAAAGAGTAGTTGGATTTACATCAGGATTTTGCAATATATTGTGGTTGGTCTTTAATGAATGATGGATTATCATTGATTTTCACTTCGGAGAAGCAGTTTCGACCATAATGACTATAGTAAGTGATTGGTGAGAGGAATTATGAAGGATAGTTGAGCTAATAATGAAAGCACCAAATGTTAACCTCACTACAATTAAGAGCTAATGATGAAAGGTTAATCATTCACTAATAATGGAACATAAGCTCCAAGAGGAAGAAAAATAAGGAAGATGAGAAAAATGATTAAAAAAAGGTAACAATTTTTTTGTATATTCTTATTTTTTTATTTACCATATTATTTGATACTTGCTCTCACCATTGTATTAGCATTCCACCAATCGACCAAGACACATGTATCTACTTTTGGGTCTTTCCAATGTCTTGAAAAGGACACAATATTATCTATTACATATATATATTTTTTACTTTGACTTTCCCATGTAGAATTCTAAATGTCGTGCTAGAAGACATTGCCTCATTTTGCATGGGTGATGGTTGTCATTGCCTGGTCATCATCAACTTTGCTCTACCCCAAGCTATTTTCATTGATGATAGATGTTCTAACGGTTGGTAATGAGATAACACTAACTTCTAACAATAGTGATTAAATTTTTTAAATCTAGCAAAATAATAATAGAGCTAATCTTCAAGAATATATGTAGTAATGAGATAAAATTATGAACAAATAATAGCATCAATAGAAATTATGAAAAGCTTGTTTTGCATTACTTGTTTAACTTGAAATCTTTCTTTGCATATATATCCTCTAAAGATGAGTCATCATAAGAAAAGTCATCCAAACCGAAGCCTTTAGCCATATTTATGAGAGAAGGGAAGGCAACCTCGAAGCCAATTGTCATTAACTCATCCTCCTCCTCAGCTATCCTCCACATATTTTCTTTCAAGAATGAAAGCCCTATAAATTAAACTCATTAAGCTTTCTATTGTTCTAATTATATATATTTAAGTTATACTAATAATAATCACCTCTATCACACATATATGGACACATGTTCCATGCTTTTAAAGCCGTCACACAAGCAAGCGTGCTAAGAATCCTATCATAAGCAGAGAAAATGACTTGATCACCCCATGAGCCATCATCAAGCTGGTTGTCAATAATCCACTGTAAACTCGATTGAAACTGTGGGCCTCCACTACTGTCGATGGCCGGAACCATTGCCACCCATGCCGTGTCATATGCCGACGAAGTAATTTCTCCATCCCCTATTGACCATAGGATTTCCTTTACTTTTCCAACTTTTTCCCATATTTCATCACCATTATAGAGCTTAACCTATGTATAATACAAGGAAATAGTTAATTAATGAAAAAAATAAATATTACTTAGTTTGAAATAGATATAATAGATCATAAAAATTCTAAAAGTATTATTTTAATGTTTTTAATTCTATATTTAAAGCAAATCAAGCTGAATTGTGTGATAAGATTTATTTTGATTTTTTATTATTGGGCTACTTTCATAGTAAATTCATACACACATGCATTCCCTAAGACTCTAAAAAAAGAAACAATGCCTCAACCAATAGATTGAGACTCTGAACTATTTTTTCACTATTAAATTTAATATTCTATCTAAAAATAATTTATGTAAATAAATTGAGCAACCATATTATTTTAAGTTTCGAATTAATTAAATAATTATTTAGTAAATTATTCTTCATAGGGAAAACTATTCCACAGTGCTTTTTTTCTTGTAGAAAATTTTGCTCATTTAGATTTTTTTTTTCTTCCCATCAAACTGTATTGAGAAATTTATTGATTTAAATATAAATATAATAAAGCTGTCAATTCAAGAAATTTAAATATAATAAACATATAATGCGTCAATTTTTTTTTCTTTTAAAATTTATGTCAACAAAAATATATTAAAATATTCTTGACCCAATTTTATTTCGATTAATAATTAGTTTTGCTATGGTCAATTAATTCAACTTCAACAGTAAACACAATAATAGCAGATAATAAGAATAGAGACCTGCTGTGGCGATTCTTCTACTTGCAGCTCAGAGTTGTTTTTCAACAGTTCTAATACTGGAGATTCACTTTCTGCAAAGTGGCCCGATCTGGAAGCAGCTCCTGATTTTATTTGATTTTAAAAATAAATTATTCTATTTTTAAAAAATATTAAAAAATAACTTTAATATGTTGAATGATTTAGACAATCATCAACCCACAGTAATCATTTTCGTTATCCACATCACAATCACTCCGATGGACATCATCACCGTTATCATCATCAATGATGGTTGACTCTTGCTCCCTCTTCCGATGGACATCATCACCATCATCACCGTCATCGGGATTATTGATCGCACGCAACCTCGTTTAGTCACAACAATATCCCCACTCACAAATTTGATGGATATTGGGTGGATACTCATAACAAACTCAGTCATCTCTCCACTACGGCGCTCAGAGGAAACGGTTACAGGTTCCTATCTCTCTCTCTCTCACGGCTTTTCGGACATCACAGTCGAACACGAACTCTTCATCCTGTCGGTCCTCAACTAACCCTCTAAGAAACGTCAGATCTTACAGCCTTTCGTATTACAACTACCTTATAAATATTTCTTCACACTGTAACATACTGCTTTATAGAACAAGATAAACCTAATTAATTAATGTCTCTACTATCCTCTCTATCCCTCTGGGTACGTAGATAATCTCCTTTCTACTCTCAGTTTATACAAAGTCTTCATGGTATCAGAGTGATGACTCATGACGAAAATGTCAGAATCCTCCTCTCACTTTGACAGAACAATGGATACATAGCAAGAAAACTTCAACACGTTAACTATTCCACCTTCCCTCAAGTTCCTCATAGGAAATCTAAAGTCCAGTAGCAAATACTACCCTCACCAACAACTTCATGTATATGGAGCTCACAAATCCACAAACTATTCAAAGCAAACGGATTCATCAGCTTCCTAGAAGGTACCATTCCATGTCCCACCAAATATTTCCAAGACACCAATGAACAACCCCAACCCAACCCCAACTACAATATGTGGCAACTAATCGACCAAAACCTTTCTGCTGCACTCTACTCTACCATCACACCATCTATTCTTCCTTACGTTCTTAACTTAGACACTTGCTTGGATTACTTTAGCAAAGAGACTACAATCACCAACTCAGTTATCCAACTCAAAAGCGAACTTCACCACATATGTCTTCGATAAGGCGATGACCCAATCTTGCAATCAAATCTCGATCGACCAAATCTCGGTAAACCAATTTGGACCGAAGACATTATCCTCTATACCCTGAATGGCTTACCATCAACCTATCATGCGTTCAAAATAGCTATATGCACGAGATCCGACCCAATCAACATCGACGATCTCTACTCTCTTCTATGCAGCGAAGAAATCAACATTACCACAGATCATGAAAAAGAACTCACCTCTATCCGCTCTCCAACTCACCCGAGGAAAATTGGAAATCAACCACAAAGGTCAAGGAAAACATCATCATAATCCCTCCCCACAATCGGATCGGTCGGACCAAGGGCACCGAATTATTTACCGAGCCACTCCATGTCAACAAACCAGGCACTCTCGCATCTGTACGGCGGACATCCACTATCCTTCTAAAACCCTCTCTGCTCCAAGTCAACATCCCTCACCCTCGAATGGATAAGACTGAGCCTCCTCTCACCAATGACTCCACAATCCAACCGAACATCCCGCCTGCAGTCGACGGTGAGACAATACCCATTCTTCATCGGAGGCAGACTCCACAGTTGGCTTTTACTCAAACAACTCTTTCATGCACCTCACTTGTCTCACAATCTACTTTCTGTTTCTAATCTGCGCGACAATAGCTCAACCGTCAATGGATTTCATATCAAGGATCGGACTACACACCAACTCCTCCTAGCAGGTCGTTGCACTAATGGGCTATACTCCATCCCATACACGATCCAAGCACTCCACTCCACACCTTAGCATCTCAGCACAAATGGCTAGGCCACCCACACTGACACTCTCCCAATTATCTCGATCCAAAAGCATCTCCTAAACTGCCTCTCCCTGCAATGCTTGTATTCAGTCAAAAAGCCATAAATTAGCTTTTACAAAATCTATCACTAGAACTAAACATTCATTTGATTTAATTCATTCTGATGTATGGGGTCCATCAACTCTCGACATGGATACAAATATTATGTTATCTTTATCGACGACTCTTGGCGGTTTACACTGTTTCCTTAAAATACAAACACAGTATCCTCCAAATTTCAACAATTACACAAAATGATCTGAGACATTTCTCCATGCCTATTAAAACTTTAGATCGATAATGGAGGTGAGTTCTTATCTACTGCACTTCAAACCTACCTTATCAACCATGGTATCATTCATCAACACAGTTGTCCCAACACTCCTGAACAAAACGGAGTTGTCGAAAGGAAACACAGACATATTATCGAATTAACAAGAACTCTCCTCCAAACTGACCAATCTCATAACAATTACGGGCGGGCAGCACTCACCGTACATCTCATCAACTGACTCACAAAAACCCTCTCTCATATCACCCTATCAAGCTCTCTACAAAAAAAAACCCAGACTACACAAACCTTAAAGTCTTCGGCTCCACCTGCTTCCCCCATCACCACTCACCAATCACTAATAAATTATCCCCAAAAGCACCCCTCATCTTCTCACTCCCAAAGGCTATAAATGTTACAACCCTAATCCACCCGATCTCTCGACATCATCTTTCAGAAACCCCCACTTACAAATCCAATAACAATTGCTCAACCCATTCCACTTAACTACACCCATTACTCACTTTAACTCTAACCGCAATATAATCACTCCATCATCCCACCTCCCACCAATTCAGCTCACCCAACCAAACAACAACTCATACACCCCACAACCTCATCCCTTCCACTGCCCTTCCACCCAAACATCCAATGAAAACCAGACTTCAAACGGGTCACTGGAAACCCAAAATCCTTTTAGATCTCCTACACCACCACACCCCAACCTGCTATACTTGCCATCAAATACTGAATGGTAAGCCGGTCAGAGTTCTTGCTCTCCAACAACAAGCCACCTGGACACTCATCCCTCCACTCACCAATCAAACCATAATAGGTTGTAAATGGACATACATGATCAAATTTCACTCGGACGGTTCCATAGCCCACTACAAAGCTCGCCTAGTTTCCCAAGGCTTTAAACAAGAATATGGGATCCACTATTTGAAACCTTCGTCTAGTTAAAAATGCCATCCATCTACTCACAATCGCACTTCATCATCACTGGCCAGTTCAGCAGCTAGACGTCTCTAACGCATTTCTCCATGGTTCTCTCCAAGATATCATTTATATGTCTCAACCTCCAGGTTTCTCCGATACTCAATCTCCACACCACGTGTGTCTCCTCAGAAAGCCATATCTGACCTCAAGCAATCTCCGGGCAATGGTACTCTACATTCGAGCAAACACCACGGTTCCTGCTAGATGACCGATCGCCTTATTCATATATACCTCACATGGAACATCTATCTCCTTCTTTCTGGACGATATACTCATCACGAAGCGACTCTCAAATCATTTCTACATACTTCAACTCAAGGCGTAGTTAACGAAGGATCTCGCCAAGTCTCCACCTTCCTCGGCATCCAAATACACCACACAACAAGCTCCTCTAACCCAAACGCCTACAACAAACTCACGACTCAAATGTCCTCACAAAGAGCCACTCTCAGGATCCACTTTACACACCAGCCTTCCCATCCATCCAGGTATAGGCTGGTTGGCTCCCTTCAATTTCTCACAATCACCCGACCTGACATAGCTCTGGCAGTCAATCATCTATGCCAACACATGCATAACCCCTTAACCTACACTATCAACTACTCAATGAGTATTACTACCTTGGGGGCAAACTACGGTCTCCCAATCGGGATCTAAACCTCCACTCTACTCCGACTCAGAAATCGATCGTCGCTCCACCACCGGCTACTGCACATTTCTCGGATCAACCCTCATCTCCTGGAAAGTACAAAAATAGAAAATAGTTGCCCGTTCTTCAACTGAAGCAGAATATAGGGCTTTGGCTACCGCTACAACAGATATAATTTGGATTCGCAGCTTAGCCCTTGAATTCGGGATCCCCACGACTCAAGCTACGCCTCTGTACTGCGACAACACCTCAGCCATGGCAATCGCAACAAATCCCATCCTACACGCAAGGACAAAGCACATAGAGATCGACTACCACTTTGTGCGACACATAGCGATAGCGAAATACAAATTCATCATCTCGGGATGACCAAATCACGGACATCTTAACGCCACTACCTGCGTTCATCCTTTGCAGCAACCTCACCATCCAACTGGATCATTGGTTGAGGCTCTTAACCGGTCATCTCTCTCCCTTCTCGAGAAGCATTACGGGTTCTCTCCTCTCTCCTCTCTCCTACTTTCGGACATCTAGAAGAACTCCTCATCCGGTCCTCAACTAACCCTCTAAGCAACGTCAGATCTTACAGCCTTTCGCATTACAACTACCTTACAAATATTTCTTCACACTATAACATACTGCTTTATAGAACAAGATAAACCTAATTAATTACTGTCTCTACTATCCTCTCTATCCCTCTGGGTACGTATATAATCTCCTTTCTACTCTCAGTTTATACAAAGTCTTCAGATACCCAGTGCAAAAAAACACCACCCCCATAAAATTTATTTGATATTTA